>OZ019978.1:26911800-27511800 GCA_963970395.1 Ephialtes manifestator
TTAACCGTGTAATTCACCGTGTAATTGTAAATAAAAGAATTACACGGTTAATTTTTTAAAAAAATCACCGTGTAATTGTAAATAAAAGAATAACACGGTTAATTTTTAAAAAAATTCACCGTGTAATTCTTTTATTTACAATTACACGGTGATTTACACGGTGTAATACCGTGTAATAAAATTGTAAACCGTGTAATACACACGGTTAATTTTTTAAAAAAAGAGATAATTTTTAAAAAAACGGAAGAACTTACTTTTCTGAAAAAAAGGATGCAAAGTCGCCTCTATGAGGAAGTTTCTTTATTTTATTTTTGGCATCCTCATAGAGGAAGCTTTTCGAAAGATGAAAATTATTGACTAAGTTGACGATTTCTGGCGTTTTACGAAATCCAGAGCGACACCAATAAATTTTAAAAAAATTCAAAATCACGTAAAATCCGAACCGCTTTACCGATCATCACCAAATTTGGTACGTAGCAGGGCTGAATGTTATTTTTCCTGTGTAGAAAATTTCAGTCGATTAGTTGAAATTTTACTTGAATTAGAGCAAAACGAAAAATTTTGAAAAAATTCTAAATCTCATAAAAACCGAACCACTTTACCAACTTGGACTAAATTCAATACCAAAGATCGTATCACTTTGTTCAATTTTAATACGAAGTTTCAACCTGATAGCTAAAAATTTGTTCGAGCTAGAGCATTTACGTACTTTTTTCAAAATTTCAAAATTCTTATAAAAATGAAATGCGTTAAGAGATTTTTGTGAAATTTATACCAATTGAAGATAAGCCGGTACTGTACATGTTGTTTAAATTTTAGCTGATTCGGTCGAATACTTTATAAGTTACATTTATATGTCTTGACATGAAAAACTCGAAAAAAATTTTTTTCATGAAAACAAAGAGGAACCAAAAAAATAGAGATTGATTTGAAATGATAATTTTTTAATTTTCTGTGCGTATGTAAGCAAAGTTCCCTGCAAATCTAGGAACTGAAATTTGATTACGAAAACAAAAAGTGGCGTTGTTTATATGCCTCGCAATTTTCAAAAGTTTACCAAAAGTGGTTGGATGTTGCAATTTATACAAAATTGGATTGACTTCAAATATGGCCAATACTATAAAGTTGTATTTAACTGCATTATAGGAGGCTCGAAAGCGATCTTGGCAATTGATCAATGCAGTCGATCAATTCCCATGAATACAGAAACAATAAAACTCCAGACGGCGTCACATATGTTGATATTAATATTCACCTATATGGTAATTATTAGCACGATTTTAATTGTCGCGAGGTCGAGCCTCTGGTGTACTAAATCTTTCTGTCATGTCTCAGCACGAGCCTGTTGTACACTTTCCTGCTTAGTCCGATTCTTCGGTAAGATCTGCATCATTCATTTCCATTAATATCTCACAGTTTCAATAAAGTATTCTTGATTAACCCAAACGATTTTTTTTATACTTATGTTGTTATGTACCTTAATATTTTTAAATTTGAGATTTATTGACTATTGTCAAAAAAGAATATTTCGAATGATTTTTTTTTTGTTTTCATGTAAGAAAAAAATAATGTAAATCGAAATGTTTAGTGCCCAAAAATAATACTAGATGTATGTCATTTTATTTTCCTTGAACTTCAGACTCATTTCAGATCCATTTTTTAATTAATTCGTATAAATGCGTTTTTCATTCATAAGATAAAAATGGAAGAAATAAGAATGTCGAATTTTTATTCCAGAATTTCTGGTTTGAAATCATTTTTTGAAAAAGATGTCCAAAGAAATTGTAATTCTCAATAATAGTCGCGCACAGTAATGATTCATGTTTAATTTCTGGACTATCGCGGTTCAATTAGTCTTTAAATATTTCTAATTAATCTACTAAACACCTTAGTACAAGTCATCGCCATAGGTGAAGCTTATCGTTCAATGCTTGTCCAATTTGTTACCGTGAAATCTCAAGCAGCGTTCCAAAGGTGCTGATACCTTTGTACATAGTAATAATGATCATGACGAGACGCGTGACTCTAACAAGCGACTTGCACGCATGACATGAAGTCAGCGAGCAGCTGCGGGCAGAAAACTTGCACAGGACTCTCTCGGTGTACTATACGCGGTGCAACATTACATTTTCCATGCAAAGTTACTAGAAAAATTATACTCTACTGCTAAGAAAACCACGCCTTCATAACAAGGCTAGATTTTTATCGATTTCTCGCTTGTACCGCTTCCACAAGAGAAGTGTAGCCGCAGTTGACATACGTTACGCTTGTTTTTTGTACCGCTGATTAATTAGATGTTGGGTTTTTGAAGTGGAGTTTTCAAGTGGAGCACAGATGCAATGACGCATTTTGCATTTTTTTAAATTCTTACAACAAGGTTTAAACCGACTGAAAAATAAAAAGGAATAGTAATGATCTAATGATCTTTCAGTACTATCCAACCACCGGTCTGACGATCTATAGGACCGCCGGCGTGACGATCTATAGGACCGCCGGCCTGACGATCTATCGGACCGCCGGTCTGACGATCTATCGGACCGCCGGCCTGAAGATCTATCGGACCGCCGGTCTGAAGATCTATCGGACCGCCGGTCTGAAGATCTATCGGGCCGCCGGTCTGAAGATCTATCGGATCGCCGGTCTGAAGATCTATCGGACCGCCGGTCTGAAGATCTGTTGGGTCGCCGGTCTGACGATCGATCGGGCCGCCGATCTAACGATCTATCGGGCCGCCGGTCTAACGATTTATCGAGCCGCCGGTGTGAAGATCTATCGGACCGCCGGTCTGACGATCTATTGGGCCGCCGGTGTGACGATCTATTGGGCCGCCGGTCTGACGATCTATCGGACTGCCGGTGTGACGATCTATTGGGCCGTCGGTCTGACGATCTATCGGACCGCCGGTCTGACGATCTATTGGGCCGCCGGTCTGACGATCTATCGGACCGCCGGTTTGACGATCTATCGGGCCGCCGGCCTGACGATTTATCGGGCCGCCGGTCTGACGATCTGTCGGACGGCCGGTATGACGGACTGACGGAACGCCGGCTTGACGGTCTGCCGGTCTAACGGTCTGCGAACCGCCGGTCTGACCGACTGACGGACCGCCGGTCTGCCGGCCTGTCGGAACACCGGCCTGTCGGGCTGCCGGTCTGCCGGACCGCCGGTCTGACGTTCCCCCGGTCTGTCGATCTGTATGTTTAATTATAGTTCATCAAATCCACATATGAAATTATAAATTAATTTTTTTATGTATTCACATTATATACACTATATAATATAATATGCACGTAGTATTTTTGAGTTTATATGAAAAATTGAGTTCAATTTGTAATCATCAAGTCATGCAAAAATTTCTAGTAAATTTTTATTTAACAAAAATAAAAATAGAATAACGAAAATGTTGTATGTCTTCACTTCGTTTTTCTTTGTGCTAACAAAAAATTCTTCGACGTCTGTCAAGCGTTGAATTCACGCAAGTTAGTGAACGATACGAGCACGTACGTACCGTAGCTCACGTGTATGTGCATTCAGCGCGCACGATTAACAAATCAATGACCGCATCGACGCGTTACGCACGGTGTCTGCAGCTTGGGTATAAAACACACATAGCGTCGATATATATATATAAATATATACACTGGCAATGTTACCACTACCAGTAAATACGGGTTTGTCCAATAGCCAGTGATTATAAAATCGTCGGGTGAAAGAAAGTCATGCATGAGTGCGAGGATAAGGACACGCGTCCGAGTGCAACGTGTGCACAAGTGTTACTTGCATCGTATCGTTCGTTCACTTTGTATTTTCATATGTATACTATATCGGTTACTAATATCATGAACCAAACTGGTTGTCTGGTGTACCGGAGAAGGAGACTGATTTGATGTGGGCACCGCAATTTGCTAAAGCGCAATTTGCCTTCTTGATAACGTGACTAATTTAATCGACGTGCAATTTTTTTTTTTCTACTCATTTATCAAATGTATAAACTTCGTTTCAAGACCCGGGTGGTCTGGCGCTAACATCAGATTTATTATTTTAATACAGTATTTCTCTGATTTGATGCCAATTTTGAAGATTGAATAAATTAGAATTTTTTTTTCCTGGTGCTCTTTATAACACATATTTAGTGGTACTTTATAGATATTAATAAATTATTTATTTTTATGAGTTAAAAATTAATAAAAATAATAAATTAACGTTGATCTATTACTCATTTTATTTTATTAATAAATAATTATTTTTTTTAAATTCTTTAGGTTATTTAGGTTGTTTAGAATTCGTCTGGCTTGGAGTGAATTTAGAAGATTGAATAAATTTGAAAAATGTTTGATTTTTTCTACTGCGATTTACAACACATATTTATTGGTGCTTTATAAACATTAATAAATCATTTAAGAGAAGTAATTAATTTTGACAAGTTAAAAATTAATAAAAATAATAAATTAACGTTGATCTATTAATCATTTTATTTCATTAATATATAATTTTTTTAAAATTCTTTAGGTTATTTAGGTTGTTCAGGTTGTTTAGAATTTGTCCGATTTGGAGTGAATTTAGAAAATTGAATAAATTTGAAAAATGTCTAAATTTTCTACTGCGATTTACAACACATATTTATTGGTGCTTTATAAACATTAATAAACAATTTAAGAGAAGGATTTAATTTTGATGAGCTAAAAATTAATAAAAATCATAAATTAACATTGATCTATTACGCATTTTATTTCATTAATATATAATTTTTTTTTAATTCTTTTGGTTATTTAGGTCGTTTAGGTTGTTTAGAATTCCTCTGGTTTGGAGTGAATTTGATTGAATAAATTTGAAAAATGTTTGATTTTTTCTACTGCAATTTATAACACATATTTATTGGTGCTTTATAAACATTCATAAACCATTTAAGAGAAGTAATTAATTTTGATGAGTTAAAAATTAATAAAAATAATAAGTTAACATTCATTTATTATTTATTTTATTTCATTAATATATAATTTTTTTTAAATTCTTTAGGTTATTTAGGTTGTTTAGGTTGTTTAGAATTCCACTCGTTTGGAGTGAATTTAGAAGATTGAATAAATTTGAAAAATGTTTGATTTTTTCTACTGCGATTTACAACACATATTTATTGGTGCTTTATAAACATTAATAAATGATTTAAGAGAAGTAATTAATTTTGATGAGTTAAAAATTAATAAAAATAATAAATTAACGTTGATCTATTACTCATTTTATTTTATTAATAAATAATTATTTTTTTCAATTCTTTAGGTTATTTAGGTTGTTTAGAATTCCTCTGGTTTGGAGTGAATTTAGAAGATTGAATAAATTTGAAAAATGTTTGATTTTTTCTACTGCGATTTACAACATATATTTATTTATGCTTTATAAACATTAATAAACCATTTAAGAGAAGTAATTAATTTTGATGAGTTAAAAATGAATAAAAATAATAAATTAACATTGATCTATTACTCATTTTATTTCATTAATGTATAATTTTTTTAAAATTCTTTAGGTTATTTAGGTCGTTTAGGTTGTTTAGAATTCCTCTGGTTTGGAGTGAATTTAGAAGATTGAATAAATTTGAAAAATGTTTGATTTTTTCTACTGCGATTTACAACATATATTTATTTATGCTTTATAAACATTAATAAACCATTTAAGAGAAGTAATTAATTTTGATGAGTTAAAAATGAATAAAAATAATAAATTAACATTGATCTATTATTTATTTTATTTTATTAAATTATAATTTTTTTAAAATTCTTTAGGTTATTTAGGTTGTTCAGGTTGTTTAGAATTCGTCTGATTTGGAGTGAATTTAGAAGATTGAATAAATTTGAAAAATGTTTAAATTTTCTACTGCGATTTACAACACATATTTATTGGTGCTTTATAAACATTAATAAACAATTTAAGAGAAGGATTTAATTTTGATGAGTTAAAAATTAATAAAAATAATAAATTAACGCTGATCTATTACTGATTTTATTTCATTAATAAATAATTTTTTTTTAAATCCTTTAGGTTATTTAGGTTGTTCAGGTTGTTTAGAATTCCTCTGGAGTGAATTTAGAAGATTGAATAAATTTGAAAAATGTTTGATTTTTTCTACTGCGATTTACAACACATATTTATTGGTACTTTATAAACATTAATAAAGGATTTAAGAGAAGTAATTAATTTTGATGTGTTAAAAATTAATAAAAATAATAAATTAATGCTGATCTATTACTTATTTTATTTCATTAATATATAATTTCTTTTTAAATTCTTTAGGTTATTTCGGTTGTTTAGAATTCCTCTGGTTTGGAGTGAATTTAGAAGATTGAATAAATTTGAAAAATGTTTTGATTTTTTCTACTGCGATTTACAACACGTATTTATTGGTGCTTTATAAACATTAATAAACGATTTAAGAGAAGTAATTAATTTTGATGAGTTAAAAATTAATAAAAATAATAAATTAACGTTGATCTATTACTCATTTTATTTTATTAATAAATAATTATTTTTTTCAATTCTTTAGGTTATTTAGGTTGTTTAGAATTCCTCTGGTTTGGAGTGAATTTAGAAGATTGAATAAATTTGAAAAATGTTTGATTTTTTCTACTGCGATTTGTAACACATATTTATTGGTGCATTATAAACACTAATAAACAATTTAAGAGAAGTAATTAATTTTGATGAGTTAAAAATGAATAAAAATAATAAATTAACATTGATCTATTATTTATTTTATTTTATTAAATTATAATTTTTTGAATAATTCAATAGGTTCCACAAAAGGGAAAATCAGTTTTTTTTTTTTTATTTCTAGGAAGAAATAATTAATTCATTTTTCATGAGTGCATTTTATTTTTTTAAGCCATGATGTGCGAACCTTCGTTTCAGGACTGTGAGGAATGCTCACAGGAAGAGCCTTCTCGTTACAAGGATATGGTTTTAGGAATATCCATCATAAAGCTATGCGCTGCCAAGCACTTTTTTTCCACGACGTGGAGTAATTTATTATTCAGCCATATATGCATTATCGACCTTGATTTTAAACCCTTGAAATTCTGTATAATTTTTTTTCTTCACATGGTTCAGAGTCTGTTAAGCCTATGAAGGAGCAGAGCATAATTTATTGTGCTCAAATAGAAATATATTTATATGAAGTATACGGGCAGAATTTTTATAAATAAATGAAGTTACAATTAAAATTCATTGGCGTTAAGTTATTCCGAGGCTAACAATGGAAGTAAATTATTTTCAAGACTGCACAAAGCTTTTTCTGTTTAAAAAAAAGGCAAAATTGATCAAGATATTTTCCCACAAAGTAATATTTTTTAAATATGTATAATAATAAAGAAGCAATATGCAAGATTTTACTTTGTACCGGTTTTACTTCATTTTCATAGAAATTATTATTCAATATCATACAAGTTTAATAAATTAATGCAGTCATATTCTGCAATTTTCCTTATCGTAATAGTATGATAAAATATATTTGTTAGCATTGCAAAAAAAAAAGATAAAAAATGTTTTCCTAGCTAAACAGTAAATGCAAGAATGTTAGTCAGCAAAACACGTTGTATAGTAATGGCACAAAATAATCTTGTTAATTTTCAAAAACTATTTTTCAAGGTACTAATATTCGTATTTATTGATTGGAACAAATAGACATTTTAAGCCGATGTTATTACATTGTAATCAATTAATTAACATCTTGTCAAGTTGTTGAGTCTTAATGTCACATGTATTTCGGCACCAACGCTCGTTCAAATTAGCGTCGATCAACTTATTTAATTATCTATTACAAGTATATTAATGGTGCAAAGTCAGTTCTTGGCGTTATGAGCGTCTAAATATCAAAACAAAGTGGTTCGACGACTTTAGTCCGGTTTTCTACTACCTACGGTTTTTATATTCAATATTTCTTCAAGCAAACGCTTTCGGACCACATTCTCTCTTCTCATTGCTACATATGGGGCATTTCATACCAAGTCGACCTGAGTTTGGCCCTCGAGCTTTCAAATTTGGCCCACGATTTTTTATATCATTCTTCCAACTGGAATTAGTAGTCTGAATTTTTTCGGAAATATTTTTAAAAAAAATTTTTTTTTTTTTAAATCTTGTGTGAGGACCATAATTTCAAAATCTGAAATTTTTTCAAAAAATCCGGTGGTAAATATCAAAAATGTTGACCCAAAATTCATAATGTCTAGGTTTTTGCGTGCATCTGAATTTTATTTTTTTTAAATTTAATTAATTAATTAACTTAATTTTTTATGTTATAAGTTAAGGTGACAGCAAAAACCTGGACATTATGAATCTGGTCAATATTTTTTTTCATCTGCCACAGGATTTTTGAAATTTTTTTAGAAAAATCATAACGTTCTCAACTTTAAAAAAAAAAGAAGAAAAATCCGAAAAAAAGTCTGACTGCTATTTCGAGTCAGAAAAATGATATAAAAAATCGTGGGCCGAATCCGAAAAGATAAGATCCAGGTTGACGTGGTATAAAATTCTTTTACAGCAGAATTTTATTTTTGGTTGCTATTCTAGAAAAACGGAATTTTTGAACACCGAATTTACTATAAAGTTTTAAAAATATCATTGACGTACTTTTAGAGATATTCAAATTTGGAGTATTATTTTACATTTTTAAAAATTTTGATTTATTTTTAGCTGCTAATATAGGCCTCGGCCCACTCTAGGCCTAGACTAAAAAATGTTGTTTTTGGACACAGAATTTACTGCAAAAAAAAAACAAATCGTTGACGTACTTTTGAGAAAATTAAATTTTAGGTAATTAAAAAAACAAATTTTTTTTTAAATCTAAAAAAATCTCTAGACTGTTTTTTTATATTGCTCTACATCTCAAAAGGAAAAAAAAATAAGGATCGAGATCTTGTCAATAGCCGATGGAATGCCCCATATATAAAATATATATATGTATATCTATATAAAGTGACGTGTCCGAGACCCTGGTATATTTCCTCACCTAAACCCTACTTTATATTGGACGATCCCCCTTGGTCGTATTTGACGTAAGCTCCCCCTTCCACATGGTCATGGGGGGAGGGGATCATTCAGCAACTTTTTTGCCCTTCCATTTCAACCCCTTGGAAATCTTGGTCGCTTAAGTCCTGGTTAAGTTTCTGGTCACGAACGACCCGTTTCCACGCCTTTTGCACTCGTGGTCATATTTATGACGTTCGCACTCGAAATCGTGACGATTTAGTACACCGAGAGAAATATATAGTACTCATTCCCAGATTCGTATTGTAATCGGGATCCAAAGTGGAAAAGTGGCATTTTTTTACAGACACATACAAAGATTTACTAGGCGTCGCCCGCTGTACTATTTACGCTGCTGTACAACGCTATGCAACGCATCTCATACTTTTCTATATTTTGCGCCCGCAAATTTTCGGAATAATCTTCATACGCATACAGGTTAAAGCAAATTCACGTTACGAAAAATAATGCAAAATCTATTGAAAGCCTGCGAAATGTATGTAGTTTAGTACGACATGAGATTTACGAAAGATATACAGCTCCTGTGTAGCGTCGATCGTTCAACGTTTGTCGTCATAACCTCAAAGTTGCCCGTAAATGCCCAGACGTTTTGCAAGCGCCCCTCCGCGTGCATCGCGTTGCTATTCACGGTATAAGTAAACATTTCCAAACTTCCAAGATTCATCCCATTTACTATGTTGTCTGGGTTTTTTAACCAAACTATTTTAGATGTCTTAACTATATTTTTGTAACTCATGCATGAAAAGTTCCAGTTTATGTGCGGGCCGGCCGCGACATAAAATGGCGCTTTTCGATAAGGCGTATCGAAAATACTGGAAGCGTGTCGAAAATACTGAAACCGTATCGAAAATACTGTGCGCATGCGCACATCCGTTTGCGTTTTTCCTTTATTGTCGCGCCCGGCCAGCAACATAACCTGACACCTTTCATGCATTCGTCATAAAAAGTACTATTTTCTATCGGTGTAGAATCAGTCACAATAATGATAGGAAAATTTTAAAAAAATTGATAACTATACAAAAATTTAAAAAAATATTAATAACACGAAAGAAATTATAAAACATTGGTAAAGGGATAAATCATTAAAACTTGTGTTTTTTTTTCAGCCAAACAAATATTAGCATCGAGTAAAATGCTAATATTTGTTCTATTTTGAACTTGGTGTAAAAAATTAATGCGAACGGCGACACCAAATTGACTTCGCAAGGTTCAATTCTATTTGTAGAAAGAATATCCAGTTTTGGAAAAAATAATAAAAATAAGAGGAATTTTCTTTTTTAGCCAAGTGTATCGGTAAAAATAATTGCAAGGTCCGATTTCCTTTCTAGAAAAACTCTGATCATAAATTCGCCTCTAAAAATTTTCGAGAACCAACAATTATATTAAATAATATATAAATAATTAAATCGTAAAAATTGAAGCCTTTTTTCACTTCGTTAAAAAAAATGCCACTGAACAAACACAGAAGGAAAACATTTTCATAAGTGACATTTTTTTTGTCGCCAATTTCACCACTGCACCGAGAGAAAAAGTTTCATTGATTCACGGAAATCTTTGCCAATGAAATGAAATACTTGAATTTTAATACTATCTTCCCGTGAAGAAAAATTTTAGGGTTGCCCTAAGATAACTTAGGGCCCTATCGAGCTTTAATGTGGACACCATAAAAGGGAGTTCCATATCACTCCCAATAGGGACCTACTAAGGAAACTGTAGGGTTTCATGCCGATATTTAATGGGGCTATATTAAGGCAATTAATTAAGGGCCCAGTCAGGCTTAATCATGGCACCAAGTAAACAAATCAATAATAATTTTGCCATCTAAGAGTCTCATAAGGCAATTCTAGGTTTCCATGGCGAAATTCAATAAGGGCTTGATAGGGTAATTACTTAAGGGCCCAGTCAGGCTTCATCATGATATCAAGTAAACTAATTAATCATAATTTTGCCAAATAAGGATCTCATAAGGCCATAGTGAAGTTTAATAAGGCCTTGATAAGTTAATTAATTAAAGGCCCAGTCAGGCTTAACCATGGCATAAAGTAAACAAATCAATAATAAATTTGCCAGATGAGGATCTTATATGGCAATCCGAGGTTTCCATGGCAAAATTGGTGGTCACCTATCCAACTAATGACCGTCAAAGTCAGCCAGGTGGTCGCCCATTCTAATACTGGCCCTCAGGTCAGTCAGACAGTCACGCACCTAGATACAAATGAACTAATTCGCGCAAACGATAAAACAAGCCATTTTGTGGAATGTAATTATATATGGCAACAACGATACAATGTACCCTATTCCATATAACCAATTTCTGTAAAAAAATAACTGAATGTGCTTTTATATTTACACATCAGAGGCAGTCATGTAAATCTATCAAGTTCTGACTATATTACATTAATTTTATTTCATATTTCATATTACAGTCATTGAAATAAACAAAAAACATTACATATTCATATGATTTGAATGGCCAAGAGAGCTAAGGCGCAGCTCAACTACACCATCCGGAGGGTTCTAGGTTCGATTCCCGTCAATGTAAAAAAAAAATGTAATATGTTTTTTTCAGCGATTAATATGTACCATCGTGTAGAGAAAGACAAAATATCTAATTAAAAGTGCAGCATTACTCAACTAAATAATAACAAATATATATTTTTTTATTAAATTTCTTTATTATTTTAGTAAGGACTTAATAGGGCAGCCTTAAAAGGTCCTCATTATTTTGCCTTTAAAGGCCCCTAACATTTAGCCTTTAAAGGTCCCGAAGAAAAAAGCGTGACCATCATTTGCAAAACCCTATGAGGCTTCCACATAAGGCCCCTAAGAGAATTACGGAATATTAATCGGGGCCTTGGAAGAACCCTGATAAGATTTCTTCACGGGTTATCTTTGAATGATCTCAAACGCAATGAAAAGTAGTGACATCGATTCGAAGAAATATTTCGTTAAACCAATGAACCTTTTTCATTGTTTTCAAAGATATCGTCTCTGATTCAATGAAACTTTCTTCTTACCAGCTCAAAATTTCGAAACCTATTTTTTCCTGACGTACGCGGCAGATAAAGCTCAAATTTTGTGAGTATGTAAGGAAGTACGGCAGAAATAGGCTAAGCTTCTGGCTCCTCGAAACTCAAAGCCGTTCGTTCGGGAGAACCGAAAAACAAAAAAGTGAGGTTTGGTGCGAGAGAGATCAATCAAAACGTTTCTTTGAACCAATGAAAACGTCTCTTTAAAACAATGAAACTGTTTCTTTATTATATGCTCACTAAGTAAATCTTTATTTACAGGCAATGAAATGTTCTATTTGAAATTCAAATGCACTATTTCATTGAAATCAAAGAAATATTTCATTGAAATCAATGAAAAAAAAATCAATCCACCCATTTCTTTGGCATCAATGAAATCTTTTCTCTCGGTGTGCACATTTTTGTTTACTTTACATTTTTACTTTAAAATTTCCTTAAAGCACAATAATGTAATATTCGCGCCTTCACATATCACAAAACGGATATTCCACGCTATTTCTGCGCGGTATTGCCATTTATGTCGTCTTAACGAGATGAAATAAAACTGTAATTCATGCTGATGAAGTCATATATTTTTTATAATTCTAATTAATTAAATAGGCATATGTACCGGCGCGGAACTTTTTTTTTGTCATTATTTGCGCGATAAGAGTAGCAGGTGATAATAAAACGTTAAATGGAAATTGCGCGGTTCTTCGTTACGGAGCGCCGGGCATATTATATTCGAAATTCTTCAAGGCGTGAGTTAATTAATATGCGAATCCCGATTCTACGTCTCCATCTAAGAAAAAAGAAAATGTTACGTATTTACAGCACGAAAATATTCGACGGTTCTGATAATTTAATACAAAGTGTTACATTATTATCTTAATTTCTTCGTTTATAGTATTATACATTTATATTAATTCGTAATTTGTTTTATTTTATTTAGATATTTTTATAAATGTATAAATTAATAATATAAAATAAATTTTACATATATATGCACACTGTTAGAAAAAATTGTCATTTATTATGCATAAACGTCATTTAAATTGAATCTACAATTATGATAAATAATTAATGAACTTTTACTGTCAAATTAATGAGAAATTATTGAAATTATTGTATCATTGCTCAATTATACATTACATTTGTACATTAAACTTCAAGTATTTTTACTTTTTTGTTACAGTGTATATATTTAATTTATGAATTAAATTTATCATGATAAGTCGCATCGGGCGTCACTAGAGCTTAATGAAGTGACAACGTACTCGAATAATTATCATAGATATCGCTTAGTGTTGATATGCACTGCAGCAGCAGCCGTCGCTGTCTCAACTGGACCCGATCAAGTTTTTTTGTCCAGACTCCGATAATTATTAACAATTCAAATGGGATTGCCACAATATCACGTTCCGGAGGCCTGCCTCTTTTGCGACCAATAGCAGCGGTGCGAGGGAGAGGGCAGCAAAAGCAGCTTAGACGTATCCATACGTGTTCTATAAATCACATTATAATATTTAAATCGCATGTGGGTGTGATATCGAGCAATGGTGAATGCTAAAAAAAAATTATAATAATAATAATAATAGGATCAGCAAAAAAGTAATTAAAAATCTTGCTTTTATCTCGAACGAGAAAATCCTGAAAAATCGATCGATATATCAAGAGACTAAAAACACAACGATAAATTCAACATATTAATGAAATCATTTAAAGGACGAACAAAGAAAATGCATTTTTAATACATTTTTAAGAATTATTTAATCTAAGTAAATAGATGATAGAAAAACTCGCGCCTTTTACATTGCATACTTTTTTTTTTTTTTGAGATATCGTTTTTTGGCCGTAAATATCGTTATGAAGTCGCATATTCTGCCACAGAAAATAGCGATTACAAACATTTTTACCTTAATTTTAGAAAAAGTGATTTTTTTCCGTTTCTAATTTCAGAATTCACAGATCCAACTTCCGGTCGAAAAATCCAACCTAAATTTTATTTGTTCAAAATTTCAAATTTTGGGCTTCACTATCGTTCACAAGTCGCATATTCTACCACAGAAAATACCGGTTACAAGCATTTTTACCTTAATTTTAGAAACAGTGACTTTTTTCCGTTTCTGATTCCAGAATTCACAGATCCAACTTCCGGTCGGAAAATCCAACCTAAATTTTTTTTGTTCAAGATATCAAATTTTGGCCTTCACTATCGTTCTCAAGTCGCATATTCTACCACGGAAAATAATGGTTACAAGTCTTTTTACCATGATTTAAAAAAAAGTTACTTTTTTCCGTTACTGATTCCAGAATTCACAGATCCAACTTCCGGTCGGAAAATCCAACATGAATTTTCTTTTATTCAAGATATCAAAATTTGGACTTCACTATCGTTCTCAAGACCCAAATTCTACCACAGAAAATACTGGTTACAAACATTTTTACCTTAATTTTAGAAAAAGTGACTTTTTTCCGTTTCTGATTCCAGAATTCACAGATCCAACTTCCGGTCGGAAAATCCAACATGAATTTTCTTTTATTCAAGATATCAAAATTTGGACTTCACTATCGTTCTCAAGACCCAAATTCTACCACAGAAAATACTGGTTACAAACATTTTTACCTTAATTTTAGAAAAAGTGACTTTTTTCCGTTTCTGATTCCAGAATTCACAGATCCAACTGCCGGTCGGAAAATCCAAACTAATTTTTTTTTGTTCAAGATATCAAATTTTGGCCTTCACTATCGTTCTCAATTCGCATATTCTGCCACAGAAAATACCAGTTGCAAGCATTTTTACCTTAATTTTAGAAAAAGTGATTTTTTTTCGTTTCTAATTCCAGAATTCACAGATCCAACTTCCGGTCGGAAAATCCAACCTAATTTTTTTTTGTTCAAGATATCAATTTTTGGCCTTCACTGTAGTTCTCAAGTCGCAAATTCTACCACGGAAAATACCGGTTACTTTTACCATGATTTAAAAAAAGTGATTTTTTTCGTTTCTGATTCCAGAATTCACAGATCCAACTTGAGGTCGGAAAATCCAACCTAAATTTTTTTTGTTCAAGATATCAAATTTTGGCCATCACTATCGTTCTCAAGTCGCATATTCTACCACGGAAAATACCGATTACTTTTACCATGATTTAAAAAAAAAGTGATTTTTTCCGTTTCTGATTCCAGAATTTACAGATCCAACTTCCGGTCGGAAAATCCAGCCTACATTTTTTTCTTCACGATACCAAATTTTCGCCTTCACTATCGATCTCAAGTCCCAAATTCTACCACAGAAAATACCGGTTACAAGCATTCTTACCTTAATTTTAGAAAAAGTGATTTTTTTTCGTTTCTAATTCCAGAATTCACAGATCCAACTTCCGGTCGGAAAATCCAACCTAATTTTTTTTTGTTCAAAATATCAATTTTTGGCCTTCACTATCGTTCTCAAGTCGCAAATTCTACCACGGAAAATACCGGTTACTTTTACCATGATTAAAAAAAAAGTGATTTTTTTCGTTTCTGATTCCAGAATTCACAGATTCAACTTCCGGTCGGAAAATCCAACCTAATTTTTTTTTGTTCAAAATATCAATTTTTGGCCTTCACTATCGTTCTCAAGTCGCAAATTCTACCACGGAAAATACCGGTTACTTTTACCATGATTAAAAAAAAAGTGATTTTTTCTGTTTCTGATTCCAGAATTTACAGATCCAACTTCCGGTCGGAAAATCCAGCCTACATTTTTTTCTTCAAGATACCAAATTTTCGCCTTCACTATCAATCTCAAGTCCCAAATTCTACCACAGAAAATACCGGTTACAAGCATTTTTACCTTAATTTTAGAAAAAGTGACTTTTTTCCCTTTCTAATTCCAGAATTCACAAATCCGAATTCTGGTCGGAAAATCCAACCTACATTTTTTTTGTTCAAGATATCAAATTTTAGTCTTAACTATCGTTCTCAAGTCGATTCTCAAGCATATTCTGTAAAAATTATTACAATAGTGTACAACTCCCAAAAAGTTGTCAAATTAGCAAAAACGCTTTACATTTCATGACCGCTAATAATAAAAGCAACCAATTAGAACAGTCGCCTGGTTCCATCAGACCAATCAGATCTCCGTTCTATTTGGTTCGCCCAATTACAACCACGACGTAAAACACCACGACAAAAAAAAGCATCTACGAAGGATTCGACTAGGCAGAATAAAATAAAGTAGGATTAGACAGAAAGGTAATCGGATTTCCTCGAGATTTTCCTTCTCCTGCTCTGTTCTCTGGTAACTGCCCTAAGAGGAGTAATTTTCTTTCATTTACAATATATTCGATTTGGCATAAAGTGCATCTTCACTCCAACTTTCTCAGATCGTGCAAAGAGGTTAGTTCCGGCCTCTTATGCAATTTATTTCACAGCACTTTGATGCATTCATCTTGATAATTATTATACCGAGACCTCAGTGAGACATATAGGGGAGATGGGGGCAAAACGGTCATCACGACTGAAAATGACAATTGGGGGCAAAACGGGCATCGTTTCAACTTTTTCGAACACGACTTTTTTCAATTTCCTGACATTTCTTACTTGAAAATTTCGGAAAATAATTGGTGATGTCAATAAAACAGGCAGGGAGGCAAAACAGGCATCTCGGCTAAATATAAGTATCGGGATCAAAATTGGCACCAAATCATAAAATGAGAATTTCGTTCTAATTGATTTCTTTATGATATACCGACTTTTTTTTCAAAGAATTAATTTGATTATAAAATTTTTGAAAAATTCATTTGACTATATTTCTTTTTCTTTGTTCAACAAAGTATCGAAAAAAAGTTCTGAACGGATGGTTAAAAAAATTCTGATCTGATGAAGATTATCAATTTTTTTTCATCACCAATTTGACGTATTTTCCGCACTTTTCCTATCTAAGGAACGTAAAAAACTGAGACAAATCGTTTTTACGAAAGTTGAGACGGTGCCCGTTTTACCCCCAATCCCGATTTTTAATGGAGCTGCCCGTTTTGCCCCCATCTCCCCTTGTAGCCGTGAATAGTCACGAGAAAAGATATTTCACCTTACGGTACATTGTACAGTCTGCGAGCGAGTGTAATTTGCATTTTTACGACTATTATGGAACATGATCAGATACGGAAAAGCCTTGAACGGAATATTGAAATAGTTCAGTAATGCTTTTTCAATATAGTGCTTGATTATGGCTGAGACAGTTAAACGCTGAAGCCCGAGTGGTTATATCAACAGGAATAAGACGCAGTTATTATTGTCATAAAAAAATTATATGGTATTAAAAAAAAAAAAATATTGCGATTTTTGCGCTATTTTAATAACATTCCAGGTACGATTTGCTCATTATACTCTAAATTACGCTACGAATCATTAAACTTCAACCCTTAGTGACTCGAGTGATATAATTACCCGACATTATTCATAGAATAAATAACAGTTTTAATTGCATATCGAAAATTTTTAATAAACGCTAATAAATATTACTAATTCGATCTCTCGATGGGATCAACGTGGGACACGATAATTAATAATATTAATCACTCGTTGTAAATTGCAAAGTAAAGTGCTTCGATATTTAAGAACGACATCTATCAGATAAACTTGGAATCTCGATTGTAATACTGTTTGACCACCGGAGCAATCAACCGTATCATGCTTTTCGTGAAATATTTAATATTGTTACACGTTGATGAAAATTAATCATTTTTTTCGTGATGTTTTCGTGAGATACTCATTTTTGAGAATTTTTTTTTTATTTTTTTGTTTAGTTAAAATTTTGATAATTCACGAAATCTACTTTACCAACAATAGTTACTGCTTCTTACCTAGACGGTGCAAATTGGTAATACGGTTTCATCGGTATTGAAGAAAACAAATTATTATTTATCATAAAGGAAATTTGATGAATTATTTTTTATAGATTGAGTAAAGAAAAGTGTCGTATAAAATGAAATTCCAAAACGTCTAATAAGAAATATTGTGTTTTACTAAAATAATTCGAATCCATTACCTGCGATATTATTATGGGAGGACATTAATATATGTAACTACGGAATTATGAACATGAATTTGTTAGTTGCAATAGATTGTTAAATTCTTTATACTTTTCGGCACAAACAACATAATTCAAGTGCACATGTATGATAAAATAATTAATTTTAAAAAAACGCGTAAAAAATTGAACTCCAGATGCTCTAAAAAAATTGTACACGTTACCAAAATTCTTAAGTTAGCTTCTCCGTGAATTGCCCGCCATATTTATTTCAGGGGGTATTATTATTAAGGTACACGCAGGTACACTCAATGTTATTTGGTATTGAATTTGGCTCGAATCGGTAAAGTGGTTCGGATTTTATAGAATTTTGAATTTTTCCTAAAAAATTGACATTATCGCTCTATTGTAACTTTTAGAAAACTTGAGATAACGAGCTCAAATTTTGTATATAAATGAAACAATATTCAGCCATTACATATGTATAATTTAGTGACTAACGGTATGAAATTTTTGTACGAAATAACGGAATAACGAAATAGAAACAGCGAATTCACAATATGTTTATATATCTAACTAAAACAAGGATGCAAAGTAGAACCTTGCACATTCCTTCCTCATTATTCTTCACTTTTTACAAAATTTCCTCTTTGCATCCTTTTTTTTTATTGAGATAAAAATATAAAAGATGGAAGCTTTGTACACTGTACACAGTGTTGTAAGTTCCCATTACTTTAAAAAATAAAGTAAACGCAACAGTTTGTCTTTTAGTTACGATTTGATAATGATAACTTGTGGCGATTATAAGACAATATGTAAACTTTTGAATAACTGTGAGAAAAACCTAATTTTTAATTAATTATTGGGAGAAATTGTGAGAAAAATGGACAAGTTCAGTCCTCCATTACTTTCGCAATGCATTAACAGTACCTCGAGAAAAATGTGACGGCATGTGCACCGGGTTCTCCGGTTTGCAAATCTTTTAAATGTTTTAACCTTCGTTAATAACTATCCACGCACTAAAACATCTGCCGAAAGATAAATTAGCATAACCTCCCTTACCATCGATGACCGGAGATCTCGTATGCCTGTAAACAAAAGAAAACTTTAACAACAACATCACATATAACAACATCATAAGAAGGATAAATTAGAGGAAAACGCGTTTGATAAAATGACAAAAAGAAATACTGATAATCAAATTATTCTGAAGAGGCCCCGACCATAGGGCGAAACGTAAGACAAGGAGTTTTATTCACGAGGCCGACCGTCGCCGACGCTGCAACAATATTATATATATAATATAATAATATTAACAGTATTTCTCCATTTTGCTTCCTCATAGAGGAAGCTTTATTTTCATGAAATTTTTTTTTCTCGAGATTTTCATGTCAGTATGCTTAGAATCACCTAAAACGTCGAGAAAAGTGGTTTAGAAAAAATGTCCGTATGTATGTATGTGTGTGTGTGTGTGTGTGTGTGTGTGTGTGTGTGTGTGTGTGTGTGTGTGCTGGGCTTCGAAAATTCAATCTCCTCTCACTCGGTAACCGTTCGAGCGATCCGGCTCAAATTTGGCACGCAAGTAGAGTAGCTGCCCCTCTTTGAATGTTGTGATTTTTGCCAAAATATGTGAAGTCATTAAGATTTTATGTTGATTTTAATTTGTTGAAAAAAGGGCGTGGTCGCTCTAACTTTCGTAAAAGTTCGCCGATTTGGCTAAATAGTTCTTCATAACTGAAGATACGTTCAATGTTGTATGGTATTGAATTTCGACGAAATCGGTAAAGCGGTTCGGATTTTATAGAATTTTGAATTTTTCGAAAAAAATAGATTTTGATCTAAATTACGTCGAATTTCGACAAATGAACAGAAATTTTGTACAGACGAAAAATAACATTCAGAAATGCCATGTACCAAATTTGGTGATGATCGGTAAAGTCGTTCGGATTTTACACCATTTTTCATTTTAAAAAAATGTAGATTTTCGCTATAACTTCCGGAAAAGTTGAGAAAGTACGACAAAAATTTGTATCTAATCGAAATTAGATGTAACGGTGTTTGCAGAGGTGATTTATAGCTGTATAAAACACCTCTGCAAAAGAGACACAAGGTATAAAAAAAAAAGATGCAAAGTAGAACCTTGCACATTGCTTCCTTATTATTTTTCGCTTTTTACAAATCTTCCTCTATGAGGAAGCCAAAATTGAATAACATACTGCTTCCTCACAGAGGGAGCTTTGTAAAAAGCGAAAAATAATGAGGAAGCAATGTGCAAGGTTCTACTTTGGATCTTTTTTTTTCAATATGATTACTATGAAATTTTATATAAAATCAATATTTATCGCCTCCATTTAAAAGTTTATACATCATATTATAATCACTAGA
Source organism: Ephialtes manifestator (assembly GCA_963970395.1). Classification (NCBI taxonomy): domain Eukaryota; kingdom Metazoa; phylum Arthropoda; class Insecta; order Hymenoptera; family Ichneumonidae; genus Ephialtes; species Ephialtes manifestator. Next base: position 26,932,240 of record OZ019978.1, read on the forward strand.
AGTTATTATTATGAAAACATAATTAACAAGCAAATTGTAGCATCAATTTTATTTCTAAAATAATTAGGGATTTACAACTCTGTACATAACTTCTCTCGTTCACAGCTGCTGCCATCTATGAACCAATAATCGAGTACTCGCGCACTAGTTCAAGAATAATCCGCTAGACGGCTGCGACAGCCGGAAAAAAAGATCCCTCTTGCAGCTGGCGCAACCTGCGCGTTGTAATAATGCCAGTGGCTCCGTAACAACGAACTAAAGTAACATGGCGGTATTGCGGTGTCGCGCCGAGTGCGAGGCTCTCGCCTGATAATTCTCTCTCGCTGTTATTCGCGGTATATTTTCACCGCCGCAACGCTAGTTTTACTATAGTCACAAAGTTAACGCGGCGTGAATTTGTGATATGTGCAGTGTTTTATGACGAATGTGACAGCCCTAAGCGGCACCTTAAAGTACCCTGGATTATTGGATTATCGGACGACGTGTCATCGGCGGTTTCCTCGGTAGCGGCAGGTACGTAACCCCACATACATTCTTCCAACCAATGAAAATAAAGACATATCTAAATATAAAGCAACACACCGAAACTAAAAAAACCAGAATTCAATCAGCTGAAATGTCAAGTGTGCGAAGATATATATATATATTTTTTTTTTTCCCGTGACATAATTCTCATAGTCGTTTGCGCAAACTCACAGATCTCTCGAAGCCCTTTAAATTCGATTTTTGGCTGATAAAAATGTGAGCTAATGAGAAAACGACTAAACTAAACAATTTTTGTCGCACTTTATTTGATATACAGAGAAATTTAATGGATGATTCTGTATGTGTAAGGTCGGGTGCGTTTTCCATGTTGTCATCAATAGGACATTGACTCTCAACACTGTTTCCCCTATTTTCCCCACCACCTTTTTTTCTCATCCAATCTCGTGTTCGTACGAACGAAATTTCGGGACCTTCTGCGCCTCCTTGGCCCTACTGCGCGGTCATTCGCCACCCTACGATCGAATCGCCGCTGCTGCTACGTTCTCCTAACCTCGCCACTGCTCTCACGCAATAACCAAGCTTACCTCCCAAGTACACATGTAACGATACAACATCACACACGCTATAGTCGAAAAGACGAAACACATGTTTCACGATTTTACTAGACGTAGGAATTTTGTTTTCATCGCGCACTTTAGTCTAAGTATTATTTTTTTTAGTCATTTCCGCTCGTGTTCTCATCGTGATAATTAATGTACTGCATTGCAGATACATTATTTCGTGATTTCGCGAGATAAGAGTTTATGGTATAATTATTGATTCCTTAAAGCGACAATTTATATGATAAAAATAACATGCTTGAATAATTTATTCAAAATAAAAATTCTCATAATATTTTATGGGTTTGTTTTTTTTTGTTACTTGATTTAATGGATAATTTTTTTAATCTTTCTCATATTTTTGTCGGGAAATTACGAACGAGAATTGTTTTTCTTTTGTTGCAATTTTATTAGATGCAGGAATTTTGTTTTGCCTATGATTTTTTTAGTTTATTATTTTTGAGTCACTCAAATTCGTGTTCTCTTTCGAATAATTAATGCACTGCATTGCAGAGTCGTTAAATTTCACGATTTTGCTAGATAAGAGTTTATGGTATAATTGATTTAATAATTATTAATACATTAAAGCAGCTATTGATAAAAAATAATATTCAATAATTGATTCAAAATTAAAATAAAATATAAAATGTATATAAAATAAATATCATACAATTTTATAAGAAATTATTGACAAATAATGGGGTTCTTTTTATTACTTAATTAATGGATAAATTTTTTATTCTTTCGCATATTTTTGTCGGAAAATTACAAAAGAGAATTGTTTTTCTTTTGTTGCAATTTTATTATATGCAGAAATTTTGTTTTGATATCGCTAAACTAACCTACGAGATTTTTTTAGTTCATTATTTTTGAGTCACTCAAATTCGTGTTCTCTTTGGAATAATTAATGTACTGCATTGCAGAGTCATTAAATTTCGCGATTTTGCTTTATGGTATAATTGATTTAATAATTATTAATACATTAAAGCAGCAATTGATAAAAAATAAGTCAATGATTGATTCAAAATAAAAATAAAATGTATATAAAATAAAACTCATAAAATTTTATAAGAAATGATTGGCAAATAATGGGGTTTTTTTATTACTTAATTAATGGATAAATTTTTAATTCTTTCTCATAATTTTGTCGAAAAATTACAAAAGAGTATTCTTTTTCTTTTGTTGCGATTTTATTAGATGCAGAAATTTTGTTTTGATATCGTTAAACTAACCTACGATTTGTTTATTTTATTATTTTTGAATCACTCAAACTCTTGTTCTCTTTGGGATAATTAATGTACTGCATTGCAGAGTCGTTAAATTTCGCGATTTTGCTAGATAAGAGTTTATGGTATAATTGATTTAATAATTATTAATACATTAAAGCAGCAATTGATAAAAAATAACAGTCAATAATTGATTCAAAATAAAAATAAAATGTATATAAAATAAAACTCATAAAATTTTATAAGAAATTATTGGCAAATAATGGGGTTTTTTTATTACTTGATTAATGGATAATTGTTAAATTCTTTCTCATATCTTTTTTTAGGCAAGTTAAAAAAGAAATTTTTTTTTTTTGCCATTATTCAAAAAATTTAATATCCTTTTTAGAAGCACTGGAGATTATTGTGAAATGATATTACTATTAAAAATGTCATTAAGAAAATGACCGTTCTCCTATCCTCGTCACTATTCACGCAATCATCAGGTTTACCACCGAGCACATGTATAATGATGCGACATAACACACATGTTATGTTCGAGAAGACGAGACACGTGTTCGCTATTTTTTAAATATCGTAATTTAATTCCAATATCGGAAAAATAGATTTTGAGTTTTTATTTTATTTTTGAATAAAATAAATAATCTCTTTGTGATAATTAATATATTGCATAATAGAATCGAAAGCCTTCATATTTCGCTAAATAAGAGTTTTTAGGGAATAATTAATGGAATAGTTATTAATTTGCAATAATTGATAGAAACAATATTCTTAAATAATAGCAACAAAATAAAATAAAAATTATCAAGTTTTATAATTAATTTATTAATAGATAATTGTTGAATTCTTTCCCGCGTTCTTTTGAAACAGTGAAAAAGAAAATGGTTTTTCATTACCTGCAATTATTCAAAATTTTTAATATTCTTTTAATAAACACTCCTGATTATCATAAAATAACATACTATTAAAAATGTCATGAAAATCAATGAACTTTTTAAGGTGTTTTTTTTACAGATTGTATTGAATTTAATATACAAGTATTAAGTCAAATTAATAATTATTAATAATTAATAATTTATTTTATATTAAGTAAAATTATTAATTTTACTTAATACTTGTATAATATCATAAAATAACATACTATTAAAAATGTCATGAAAATCAATGAACTTTTTAAGGTGTTTTTTTTACAGATTGTATTGAATTTAATATACAAGTATTAAGTAAAATTATTAATTATTAATAATTATTAATTTGATTATTTATAATTATTAATTATTAATAATTATTAATTTGACTTAATACTTGTATATTAAATTCAATACAATCTGTAAAAAAAACACCTTAAAAAGTTCATTGATTTTCATGACATTTTTAATAGTATGTTATTTTATGATATTATACAAGTATTAAGTAAAATTATTAATTTTACTTAATACTTGTATATATATATATATATATATATATATATATATATATATATATATATATATATATGCCGCGTAATTATACTAATAATTACGCGGCATATATTAAACACATTTGAGAAATCGTGGCCAATATAAAAGGACTGTAATATTACTATATAATTGTACATTAAATTTAATATACCGGTTTATGCATTAAAAAATTCCGATAAATGTATTTCAATTTTCTGAACATTTTTCGCAGCGATTCTCTGAAAATAAATGTTTTGTTAATTTAATTGACTATTCATAATTGACTTAAGCTCTTAATTCCCGTAAAAATATGGTTATTTATTTAAAAAAAAAAAGAGTTTCTCGTATCTTAACGATTGTCCAGATGTAGATGAAAATTAGATGCATATAGAGGGACGTAACCCTAAATGTTTTTAGTACTTTATTCGCGATAACCTTCTGCCATAGTTGGTGACAGTTTATCAGTAGTATAATCAACTTGCATATGTGTTTGTCGACGGACTGTGGCTTATCCCCTGAGCTGTTTGCAACCTTAGGATTCTTACTTATCTACGCGCATGGCCGTACGATTAAATGTACATCCTCGTTATTGACCCCTTAAGGTGAATCTGAGGTAGATTCCGATCTCTATTTTCTTAAAAACCATCAAACGAATGTTCCGTTTTTAAAATAAATTTACCTTTAGTAAGAAAATCACTCCGCGAATTTTTTTAAAAGTAAAAAAAAAATTATTTTTCATTTTCCATAGCCGGAATTTTTCTGTAAAATAATTGAATATTTTTAAACTGCAGAAACCCGGAAAAACGTAAGCGTTATTTAATTTGCAAAATTTTATCTAGTTTAATTTATTATCATAATAATAAATAATGTATATAAGATATATATAAGAATATATAACGAGAATTTATTATCATAATAATAAATTAATTCGAGCTTTACAGTCTCGTTACCGATCGAGTAGTAAATCACACCGCGAATTTTTTTAAAAGTAAAAAAAATATTTTTTTTTTCATTTTTCATAGCCGGAATTTTTCTGTAAAATAATTGAATATTTTTAAACTGCAGAAATCCGGGAGAACTTAAGCGTTATTTAATCCAATTTATTTTATTATTATAATAATAAATAATATATATAAGATATATATAACGAGAATTTATTATCATAATAATAAATTAATTCAAGCTTTACAGTCTCGTTACCGATCGAGTAGTAAATCACACCGCGAATTTTTTTAAAAGTAAAAAAATATTTTATTTTTCATTTTTCATAGCCGGAATTTTTCTGTAAAATAATTGAATATTTTTAAACTGCAGAAATCCGGGAGAACTTAAGCGTTATTTAATCCAATTTATTTTATTATTATAATAATAAATAATATATATAAGATATATATAAGAATATATAACGAGAATTTATTATCATAATAATAAATTAATTCAAGCTTTACAGTCTCGTTACTGATCGAGTAGTAGCACATCACCTTGAAACGAGACAAAACCTACTCAGTCGGTAACTAAAACTGTAAAAAAAAACGCTACATATCGATTTTTTTTTTCGAGGTCTCAAACTTTAGAAAAAAAAATCATTACCATTATCACATACTTCATAACAAATTTCACTTGTTTCTCCGCCTTGAAAAAAAAGAGGAGAAACTAAATTAGAGAGAAACGCTGACAATATATTTCATCTGATTATTAAAATTCAAAATATTTACTTTTTGTGATTAAGACGAATAATTTATATTTAAATAGACGAATAATTTATATCTAAATTATTCGTCTATTTAAATATATATCTATTTAAAAATAGACGAATAATTTATATCTAAATTATTCGTCTATATCTACGAATATTTAGTAGTAGTAGAAAATTTAGCAGACGAATAATTTATATCTAAATTATTCATCTACTAAACTATTATTAGTTGAAAACGCCTAAACGAAATTTACTCTTTTTTTAGAAACAATCTCTAGCGTTGTTCTAATTACTTATCAAAGTCCTACTCGGCTGCCATATCCGTTCTGGATATTTTCATTTCCCGGGTTTGATAGTACGCATCTGTTTGCCATGTGACCAATTTTTTACTATATTCCTACTGCACAATGAAAACATTGTTTTCACGAGAAAAAAAAATCAAGTTTTTCGTGTCAGTTTGGGACAAACTTAAGACTCCCAAATTTGAATGCACTTCAAATCAAAAAAAAAAAATTCGCCAAAAAATTACAAGGTATCAAACTGCAATTTTCTTGACAAATTAACAAAAAAATCGTTCAGTCACTTTGATAAAATATGGGAAATATTTATCGAATGATTCGAATTTCATAAGGATCTAAATTTGTTTTATTAAGTCTTCTATTATTTAAGTAAAGCAACGAAACTTCTTAAGCCTTTGAGTGTAACTTAACACACATTTAACCCTTTGATGCACACATTTTTATTTTTAAAAAGTTACTTTTATTTAAAATCGATAAAGAAAACGTTGAAATATTTAAAAAATGATAATAATCTAGGTGGGATGTTAAACATCCCGCTGTGCATCAAAGGGTTAAAATTTAAAAAAATGTATCGTCAAATTTTCGTAAAAAGGAAAATTTCCAATTCACATTTATTTTTATTATGAGATTAATCGTCATATATTCGATAATAATCATTCGATTATAATATGCGAATGCTTATTTTTTAATAATTCTTTTTTAACCCAATTTGTTTATTAATTAAACTCATTTTTTGAGTCAGGAGTGTTTTTTTTTTATTTTTGTAAAATCCTTTTTTTTAAGGAAGTCACTCGACGCTCGACGGAAGTGGTTAAAAATAAACCAGGCGCAGAAAAAATAGATTGCATCGAAGGTCACCTTAGGTGAATGTTTATTTAAAATCGAGAAAGAAAACGTCGAAATATTAAAAAAATGATAATAATCTAGGTGGGATGTTAAACATCCCGCTGTGCATCAAAGGGTTAAAGTAAAAAAAAATGTATCGTCAAATTTTCGTAAAAAGGAAAATTTCCAATTCACATTTATTTTTATTATGAGATTAATCGTCATATATTCGATAATAATCATTCGATTATAATATGCGAATGCTTATTTTTTAATTATTTTCTATTTACCCAATTTGTTTATTAATTAAACTCATTTTTTGAGTCAGATTTTTATTTTATTTTTTCTAAAATCCCTTTTTTTTTTTTAAGGAAGTCACTCGACGCTCGACGGAAGTGGTTAAAAATAAACCAGGCGCAGAAAAATATAGATTGCATCGAAGGTCACCTTAGGTGAATGTTTAGGCCGTTGTCCCGGATAACCTTCCTTGCTGTTTGATACTATAATGTTTTGAACAGCGACAAAAACTATTGAAATGAATGAATGTTAAGGATACGCAGTGTGGAATAAGCCTGCTATGAATATACATGATTCTGATGTTTGCATTCAATATATCGAGTTACATACTATTGTGTACATAGCATAGACTCATTATATGCAGATTTATGTACACTTGGTATAAAGTTTCACGACTTTTTTGCTTCTTCATAGAAGAAACGTTATTTTCATGCAGAGTTGTAAATGCCTAATACTTATAAAAATAATGATGATGATACGATCAGCTCTATAATTATGATTTTATAATAATAACATGTAGCGATTGTAATAAGATTATTAAACTTTGGAATGGCTGCAAAAATTATTATTTTTCAATAAAAATTCACGGTAATCCTTTTGAAAAAATGGAAAAAATAAGTAATGCATTACTTATTTCTTCCATTTTTTTCCACTATTTCTTGCAATATTAAAGCGAAAATTAGTATTTTTTACAGCTATTCAAATGTTTACAGTCTATTTTATAATCACTACATATTATTATTATGAAATTATAATTACAAAACAAATTGTACCGTAAACTATATCTCATGAATTAATGGGAATTTGCAACTCTGTTTTCATGATTTTTTTTTTTCGACATTTTTATGTCGGAATACTCAAAATGGTTCAAGACATCGAGGAAAGTGGTTTAGAAAAACCATCCGAATGTATGTATATATTTATGTGTGATAAAGTGCCTAAAATTTATTCTCCCATAACTCGCGAATTATTCGACCGAATCAGTTTATATTTTAATGCCATGTAGAATTCTGGTCAATCTTTAATTGTTATTAATTTTACAAAAATAGTTTTACGCAATTTCGTTTTTATTAAATTTACAAGATTTTGAAAAATTTCCATCAACACTCTAGCTCGTAAAAATTTTTGTGGAGTACTTAAATAAATAAAAAATTACTTTGTTGCACAAACTTTTGCAAAAATTGAGACAGCGATCCCAAATTTTGTATATAAATGACATAATAATCAGCTATGATATTTATTTACGTATTCAAAACTTCCTCATTATTTTTCGCTTTGTAAAAACCGATTATCACAAAGGCACAACACAAAAATTACCAAATCAAAACTTCGATTTTTTTTTTTTGAGGTTATGCTTTCATATCTAAAGTGTTTGATTGCAGTATACGAATTAAAAATAATAAAAAAAAAATCATCGAACGGAAATTCACCAAATTGTCCCCGATTTCCTTCATTGATCCAACGAAACGCAAAGTGCTTTGTGTCCGGGGGACTTTGGTTTGGACCTTCGACCGGTGTGCGAATCATTTCGATTATAATATCCCCGAGCATTCGAAATAGCATCAGAAGTTTATCTTATCAAGAACGAGAAGGACGGTCACATATAGGTTTATCCGAGAAGTAATTTTTGTGTGCTGACAACTATAGCAAGGTTCACCAGACAATCGATACACATTTACCCCTTCCCCTCGCTTCACTCAGAGAAATCGTAATAGTACAGAACTATAAAGTGACAACTATTCATTTTTATTACATTCAACTATTTTTATAGTTACGATAACTACGAAAATAGTTATGGTAACTATTTGCTAGTTATAGTAACCATTTGATAGTTGTGTCAACTACAAAAAAAAATTGTTGTACCAACCATAAATAAAAAGTTGTCACTTTATAGTTACCAATACCATCATTTTCTCTCAGTGTTGAAACGAACAATAAAAATCTGTACACTGTTAGAAATTTTTGTATGAAAATTAATATAAAGTATTGGACTTTTTTTTCGGATACGCGTATATTAAATTTAATAAACAAATATTAATTAAAATACAAAAAAAATTGTTGTATAATTAATATACAGTATACAAAACATTTCATAAAAATTGTGTTTACAATATAGTTATTGAAATCTTACAACATATCTGTATATTAAATGACATTTGATGGCTGGAAAAGAACTTCCAATACATATATTAATCGTCAAAATATTTTTAACAGTGTAGATATATAGCTATCGTGGCAATGATTTATTCCAGGTCACCGGTTCTTGAACGTTACTACAAAAAATATTGGCATAGCCAATATTGTCCATAAAAAACTTTAAGCTCTAATTGGAATTTCGTGATAAACAGTTGATTTCTATTTTTTTTTCTTTTTATACTTCATCTTGTTTAGGGATGAAGATTCATTACTGATTATTGATATTTTATGCTACGACAAAAAAATATTGGTGTAGCCAATATCGGACGAAAAATGTAAAATCTCATTGGAATTTTGTGATTAGATAGTAAATTTCGATTTTTATTTTCGTTTTTACTTAATTTCATATTTTGAGGCAAAGATTTTATTGTTCTTGTTTGCTATGATATATATTGGCGCAGCCAATATCGATGGACAAATTTAAGCTCTCATTCGAATTTTGTGATTAGGTAGTTGAATTTTTTTGTTTTTTTTTTTCAACGTACATTTACTTCATATTTTAGAGTGAAGATTTTATTGCAGATTATTGGCACGATAAAAAAATATTGGCGCAGCCAATATCGGACGAAAAATGTAAAATCTCATTGGAATTTTGTGATTAGATAGTAAATATCGATTTTTATTTTCGTTTTTACTTAATTTCATATTTTGAGGCAAAGATTTTATTGTTCTTGTTTGCTATGATATATATTGGCGCAGCCAATATCGATGGACAAATTTAAGCTCTCATTCGAATTTTGTGATTAGGTAGTTGAATTTCTTTGTTTTTTTTTTTCAACGTACATTTACTTGATATTTTGGAGTGAAGATTTTATTGCAGATTACTGGCACGACAAAAAAATATTGGCGCAGCCAATATCGGACGAAAAATGTAAGATCTCATTGGAATTTTGTGATTAGATAGTAAATTTCGATTTTTATGTTCGTTTTTACTTCATTTCATATTTTGAGGCAAAGATTTTATTGTTCTTGTTTGCTATGATATAAAATATTGGCGCAGCCAATATCGATGGAAAAATTTAAGCTCTCATTCGAAATTTGTGATTAGGTAGTTGAATTTTTTTGTTTTTTTTTTCAACGTACATTTACTTTATATTTTAGAGTGAAGATTGATTACAGATTATTGGCACGACAAAAAAATATTGGCGCAGCCAATATCGGACGAAAAATGTGAGATCTCATTCGAATTTTGTGATTAGATAGTAAATTTCGATTTTTATGTTCGTTTTTACTTTATTTCATATTTTGAGGCAAAGATTTTATTGTTCTTATATGCTATGATATAAAATATTGGCGCAGCCAATATCGATGGAAAAATTTAAGCTCTCATTCGAATTTCGTGATTAGATAGTTGAATTTTTTTGTTTTTTTTTTTTCACCGTACATTTACTTCATATTTTAGAGTGAAGATTTGATTGCAGATTATTGGCACGACAAACAAATATTGGCGCAGCCAATATCGGACGAAAAATGTGAGATCTCATTGGAATTTTGTGATTAGATAGTAAATTTCGATTTTTATGTTCGTTTTTACTTTATTTCATATTTTGAGGCAAAGATTTTATTGTTATTGTATGCTATGATATAAAATATTGGCGCAGCCAATATCGATGGAAAAATTTAAGCTCTCATTCGAATTTTGTGATTAGGTAGTTGAATGTTTTTGTTTTTTTTTTTCAACGTACATTTACTTGATATTTTGGAATGAAGATTTTATTGCAGATTATTGGCACGACAAAAAAATATTGGCGCAGCCAATATCGGACGAAAAATGTAAGATCTCATTGGAATTTTGTGATTAGATAGTAAATTTCGATTTTTATATTCGTTTTTACTTTACTTCATATTTTGAGGCAAAGATTTTATTGTTCTTATATGCTATGATATAAAATATTGGCGCAGCCAATATCGATGGAAAAATTTAAGCTCTCATTCGAATTTCGTGATTAGATAGTTGAATTTGATGTTTGATTCAACTTCACCTTATTTTATGACTAAGATTTATTCTAGAACACTTAACCTTGTATACTACGAAACAAATAATTTGGTGCTGCCAATCGCGGTAAGAAATGTAGACGTTCATTGGAATTTTGTGATAAGGTGCTTCGAATTTTTTCAACTTCACTTTACCTATACATGGAATCGCAGAATTTAGGCCACGTTCGATCGAAAGACGTCGAAGCTCGATATCTAGTTCGAGAGAAGTGGAAAGGGGAGGGGGGAGGAAAATCAGAAGTAGCTTCATTTATAATCCCTACAATGAGCTTCCAATACGAGACACATTTCAATAAAAAAGTAAGAATGAAATAAAAATATTTAATTTTTTTTTACTGAAACATCAATCGCTAAAATCATCTAATTAAAAAATAATTTCTGCGTCTGAAGATATATATGACATTACGATTAAAAAATCAAGAATAACAACATTTTCTCAGCAGGAAAATAAAAAATTGGTATTAACTTTTAATTCACTAAAATCATCAATTTTCTGTGTGTGTAAATATTTTTGAATTTTCCTTTTCCAAGTTGATGAATCGCTCGATCTGTTTAAATCTACGAATTTGAAAAAAATTTCCACATCTCAATAATTTCATAACATTAATTAATGTTGTAAAAATAACATAAATAAAAATAACATTTGTTCTGCAAATAAAAAATAAAAAAATTGTATCAACTTTTTTTTTGTCACTAAAATCTTAAATTTTCCGTGTGTAAATATTTTTGACTTTTGATTTTCCAAGTTGATGAATCGCTTGATCTGTTAAAATCTACGAATTTGAACAAACTTTCCACATCTCAATAAATTCATAACATTAATATTGAAAAAATATCGATATAAATAAAAATAACATTTTCCCTGCAAAAAATTTTTTTTTTATGTTATTAACTTTTCTTTCTCAATAAAATATTCAAATTTGCGTGGAAATATTTTTCGTCTTTTTATTTTCCACGTAGAATCTAGTTGAATTAAATTCTTACGATCCAAGCTTAGAATCTTTGGTAAGCAGAATAGACCTGAATGCAAGCAAGTAAATCTGAAGGTCCCCCTCGTAGAGGCAGTTTCGATCACCTACACGATACGATATACACACATCCCTATGTAAGAAATGCGGTGGGCGGAGCTTGAGGGTTCATCACCAGAAGCCCAAGAGCTGCTTACATCGACTATGCGATACAAAAAAAGAAGAAGCTAACGTGCGGCAGCACATATGTGCGCCACTAGGTATAGGCTTCGTGTAATATGGGTCAGGCGCTCCCCAACAAGGAGGTCATTGCCCCAGGCCGAGCGTCCGGCCGATAAAGCAGCAACTTCTTTGAAGCGCTGCATGCTACGTCCACTTCCCTTGTGCTATATTTATCGAGCAGACGACATAGTAGGAGGCACCCTGATCGAGAGATGTCGCTTCAAGCTTCTCCAAGAGGATAATCGTGCCATGATCCCAAGACCTTCTCGATTATACATTTTGTACTTTCTTTAATAAAAAAAAAAACTTTGCAAATTGCTTCCTCATTATTGTTGGATTTAATCTAGATTACAATTTCGATTTTTAAAATCTACCTCATAGAGGTAGATTTTACAAATCTACCTCTCCTCTCCTTTGTAAAATCTACCCCATAGAGGTAGATTTTACAAATCTACCTTTCCTCTCCTTTGTAAAATCTACTCCATAGAGGTAGATTTTACAAATCTACCTCTCCTCTCCTTTGTAAGGTAAAATGTAAAATCTACCTCATAGAGGTAGATTTTAGAGTAGACATTTGTTAGAGTAGATCTAGATTACAATTTAGATTTTTTAAATCTACCTCATAGAGGTAGATTTTACAAATCTACCTCTCCTCTCCTTTGTAAAATCTACCTCATAGAGGTAGATTTTACAAAGTCTACCTCATAGAGGTAGATTTTACAAAGTCTACCTCATAGAGGTAGATTTTACAAAGTCTACCTCATAGAGGTAGATTTTACAAGGTAAAATGTAAAATCTACCTCATAGAGGTAGATTTTAGAGTAGACATTTGTTAGAGTAGACATTTGTAAAATCTACCTCATAGAGGTAAAATTGTAAAATCTACAGTTGTAGAATGTAAATCTAAATCTAAAGTAGATTTTACATCTAAAGTTGTAAAATCTACCTCATAGAGGTAGATTTTACAAATGTATCTTTATGAGGAAGCATGTTAATCTATTTTGGTTTCCTCATAGAGGAAGCTTTGTAAAAATCCAACAATAATGAGGAAGCAATTTGCAAAGTTCTACTTTGCAGCGTTGTTTAAAAAAATGTTAAATGGCATTAGTTTTGAACCCCTTGACAGATTCTCGCCAGATTCGAACTGATGCTTAGTTTACCTACACTCTACTTGTGGACTCAATTTGAGCCCGATATCTTAAAAATTGCGAAAGTTAGAGCACGAACAAAAAATTTCAAAAAATTTAAAAATGCCATAAATAGTGAACCCCTTAACGGATGTACACCAAATTTAATCCCAAACACTATTTGATAACAGTCCACTTCTGGTCCAAGTTTGAGCCGGATATCATCAAAATTGCGGGAGTTAGAGCCCGAACTGACATTCTCCAGAAAATTCAAAATGCCATAAATTTTGAATACCTTGATGGATTAACTCCAAATTCAATCCCGTACCTTGTTGAACGACAGTTTACTCGTGGTTCAAATTTGAGCCCGATATCTTAAAAATTGCGACGGCTATCGAGCTAACAAAAAATTGTGCACATACGCACACACACACACATACAGACATTTTTTCTAAACCACTTTTGTCGACGTTTTAGACCATTCTGACTTTCCTGACATGAAAATCTCAACAAAAAAAATTTCATGGAAACAAACCTTCCTTTATGAGGAAGCAAAATGAAAAATCAGGGAAATTATGAAGGAGGTAGAACCAAAAAAATATAAATACGTTAAAAGAAGTAAAAACAAAGAATGTAATATTAAGAAATATATGTTAAATTGTAGAAATTATGTAAAAATTCTAAAGCCGGAAAGGCAAGAATGGCTAATAAATAAATATATACTAAACATTTAAAAAAAAAAATAATCGTTCTATAAAACGTAAAACAGTATCTCAAAAACAGGAAAAGTAGATGGAACCAAAGAATGTAAATACGTTAAAAGAAGTAAAAACAAAGAATGTAATATTAAGAAATATATGCTAAATTGTAGAAAGTATGTTAAAATTCTAAAGCAATAAAGGCAAGAATGGCTAATAAATGAATATACACTAAAAAAAAATAATCGTTCTGTAACACAAAAGAGTTCATCATTATGTAGACGAAAAAAAAAAATGAAATGTACTTTTTTATTAATCATTGACAGATCGATAAAATTTATTGAAAATATCAAGTATCTTTTTGTTTGAGTTTTATCAGAGCTTATATGTTTGTTTTGATGCTCATTGCAAACAAAAGAAAACAATGACGTCAGATTTCCTTTAACTTGTTTTTCGTTTTTTTTTTTTAATTTCCTGAATAATGAAAATTTTTGTATAATAAGATGCATAAAATACACTAACACAACGAAAATTAAATAAAATTTAATTCATGAATTTATAATTATTGATGCACTTTTAACAAACGCCATAACTGTCACCCACAATTAAACTTACTAACACAAAATAATATCATCATTTATTTTTAACCTGTATAAAAATTTAAAAAAATTAAGTCATCGCTCATAAAAAAAATATTTGAAATGTCAATTTTTATCCGATCACCCTTTAGTCAATATATTATTTATCTCCATAACTGTCACTCACAATTAAAATTACTCACACCAAATGATATCATCATTTATTTTTAAACAGTATAAAAATTTCCAAAAAAAAAAAAAATTAAGTTATCTCTTATAAAAAATATTTGAAATATCAATTTTTTATTCGATATTATCGCCTTTTTTTTAGTCAATATTAATTATTTATCACCACATTCTCTTTTATTTACTTAAAAAAATTGAAATAAATTCTTTCTGAAATTGACTGTCATTGTCATTAAAAACAAAAAAAAAGACATTAATTGCCGTTTGACATCAAGAGGATAGAAAAAAAGCGACAATTCCAATGATAACACACCAGGCAGGTAGTAACTACTGCTCTTGGAGGCTAAACTGCTAACTGCAAACGCGACATATCTTTCCGATAGTGACCATATAACGACATTTTTACTGCGTAAATGTAGTACATTGTAGTGGCAACTAATCAAATCACTAGGTCAATAGTTACAACGTACCTCTCTCCGGGCAATGTCATACAATGTCATCGTTATCACTCGACGATAATTCATAGTTGTTACGACAGTCATTTTCCCGTTTTCCTGACTTGGCTGTTTATCCCCACTTCGAATATTTCCCTCTTCTTTTCTTCGCTACATATCTATGCGCATTGATGACTCGTAGTTTGCTCATTCTCGTTATCCTCTTTTTATATTCCTTTTTTCCATTTTCGTTTCCTTTTTCATACTTTTGCAACTGCGCATTTGTAGACACTGTATAGCTCGCTGTTATATAGCTATGTCGATTTATATTTATATATATATATATATATATATATATATATATATATTCTTGACTGTATATGCGCTTTACGTGTTCTCACTGAAGTCGTAGAAAAATTGCTATTGCAGCATAGTGCGAGATTGCCTATTTTTTACTCACATTTACACTCTCGTGCCACTAGAAAATAAATCACAAAGTCGTAAATAAAAAAAAGTATATTTTACCGCATATTCCGACTGTTATTTAAAACCTCACAAAGTTCACAAAAGCTCACAAGTTTTTGTAATTGGATATCAAATTGATTCGACAATGGAAATTACTAAAATTATCAAACAATTTATCTAATCGTGAATATTAAAAATTATTTTGTTATTCATTTGTTCGAATAAAATAATCAATTTAAAAAAATCTATCCAATTAAAAATTAATAAAACCGTAGCTCAATTAGAAAATAAAAATTGAATGTTATGAAAAATATGAAGAAGAAGAAAAAAAAACCTGCTTATACTCTGAAGTAGAATAATGCAAATTGCTTTCCAATTGTTTGTTTTATTTTCATAATTTTTTATTTCTGGAATATTTATATTAAAAAGTTACGATTAGAAAAAATAAAGCTGCAAAGTCGAACTTTGCAAATGACTTTCTAATTATTTGTAACTTTTTACAAAGCTGTAAAGTTGTAAAAATTTTAAAATAATGGGGAAGCAATTTGCAAAGTTTTATTATTTTATTAATGAAATTGATAAAGTTGGTAAATGTAGATAGATATTAAATAATATTAATAACTGGTGAAATTGAATGAATGAATATTGTGACGGAAACTAAATCACAAAGTCGTAAATAAAAAAAGTATATTTTACCGCATATTCTGACTGTTATTTAAAACCTCACAAAGTTCACAAAAGCTCACAACCCACATGGAAATAGAAATATATGCACGATATATTCGACATGTAGAACTTTTTGCCGCTAAACGTATATGAAATATATTTTACATATTGTCTATATATATATCTCATATATTTAACATATATTTTTGCACACATATATGCAAAATATATGCAGCATATAGAACTTTTTGGCGCCATATATTTAACATATATCTTACATATATATTTTTCTATGTGGGAAGTTTTTCTAATTGGATATCAAATTGATTGGACAATGGAAATTACTAAAATTATCAATGAATTTTTCTAATCGTGAATATTAAAAATTATTTTGTTCATTTGTTCGAATAAAATAATCAATTTAAAAAAATCTATCCAATTAAAAATTAATAAAACCGTAGCTCAATTAGAAAATAAAAATCGAATGTTATGAAAAATATGAGGAAAAAAAAACCTGCTTATACTCTGAAGTAGAATAATGCAAATTGCTTTCCAATTATTTGTTTCATTTTCATAATTTTTTATTTATAGAATATTTATATTAAAAAGTTACGATTAGAAAAAATAAAGCTGCAAAGTCGAACTTTGAAAATGGCTTCCTAATTATTTATAACTTTTTACAAAGCTATTGTGGTAAAGTTGTAAAAAATTTTAAATGATGGGGAAGCAATTTGCAAAGTTTTATTATTTTATTAATGAAATTGGTAAAGTTGATAAATGTAGATACACTGTTAAAAATATTTTGAAAATTAATATATGTATTGGAAGTTCTTTTTCAGATACAGTATATTAAATTTCATTTAATATACAGATATGTCGTAAAATTCCAATAATTATATTATAAACACAAATTTTATGAAGTATTTAGTATACTGTATATTAATTTTACGACAATTTCTTTGTATATTAATTAACATTTGTGTATTAAATTTAATATACGCGTATCCGCAAAAAAACTTCCAATACTTTATATTAATTTTCATACAAAAATTTCTAACAGTGTAGATATAAAATAATATTACTGGTGAAATTGAATGAATGAATATTGTGACGGAAACTATGAATAAAAATTACTCCTACGCATTATTACGTGCAGTTATAGAATGGTTTACGCTGTCTATATCATTGCAACGTTATCATACCTGTGGCTTCTCTGTAGCCTACTTTTATGCACTTGACAATCTTATTATAAGATTGTCCGGGCTATTTTCTCCTACCGCACTCCCACTTTATAGTATATGACAGGCTTTGAGAGCTTTGCAAAGCTTCTTAGTGTCTTTCGTCGACAAACTGAGCAACCGAAGCTGGATAGGTATGACGAAGTATATACGTCCTTGACTCGACCGAGTCCCTGAAACGACTTTGCATCAATCTTCGATCCGACAATTCCGTTAAGCTAGGAGAGCAAAGTCTCTGAAATGAATTTACTACGTACAGTGTAAACAAATTTTCTTTGAAAATTAATATACAATAAATAAAGCTCGGATGCATATACCGTTATATTAATTTTCAGATGCATTCGTCATTGACAAATACTAATTTTTCGTAATTATCAAATACCATTATCGGAGAATTCTTATACTATTCTTAAATTTACTATAAAAGTACATTAACATGGAATTCATATACCCGTTTCGTAAATCTCATATCGTTTTGTATATTAAATTCTCTTGCATTTTTAACAGTAAATATGTATCCAAATTTATCTTTTATTGCGTACACTGTAAAAAAAATCTACTTGAAATTTAGTGTACTTTTACTGGAAGTTTTTATTCATAAACTAGTATATTAAATTTAGTATGCAAGTGTAATGTAAAATTAATGTATGGTACAGCACATTCAATAATTGATGTTAATTTTACAGTAAAAGTACTTGAATTTTAATAATTTGCTTTAATTTTACTGGAAAAGTACACGAATTTTATATCACAATTGTATATTAAATTTCGATGACGAGTTTATGGATAAAAACTTCCAATCTTTTCCAACAGTGTAAAGCCAGTATTATTAATAAAGTGGATAAAAGATAATAATCTGGCGCTATTGATGAACTATTGTAAGCAATGGAAATACATGTTTATAAAAATGCGCCCTTCTGACATTAAATCTAAGTAAGTAGAGCCCTTCTGACGTTATTAGGACATGCGGTATTATATTAATAAATCTCGAGACTCGCGCTAATGCCTCGGTGAATATTTCATTGCGAGGCTGTCACGATGAGAAGGAGGCTCGATAGCCGGGAGTGCACGAGGAGATCAGGACGTACATACTTAATTAGCCTGAAGGATGGTCGCGGATTAACTAGGTCAGGCACCACCAACTGACGTATTTACACGGCTCAACGGATGATACGTATATTTTCAGCGCACCCTCATCTCTCAAGGTACTCTAACGGCGCATTCGAAACAAGAGGATCTTCTATACACGACTGGATAGCCAATAGGTATCGAGCCTTAAAGTTTTTCTTCTTTTCGTTTAATCAAACTTATAGAACGAAACTTTTGCTTCCTCATGGAGGAAGCTTTGTTTTCATGAAAAAAAAATGTACCGAGATTTTTATGTCAAATTACTCAGAATGGTCTAAGATGTCCAGAAAAGTGGTTTAAAAAAATTATCCGGATGTAAATGTGTGTGTGGGTGTGTGTGTGTGTGTGTGTGTGTGTGTGTGTGTGTGTGTGTGTGTGTGTGTGTGTGTGTGTGTGTGTGTGTGTGTGTGTGTGTGTGTGTGTGTGTGTGTGTGTGTGTGTGTGTGTGTGTGTGTGTGTGTGTGTGTGTGTGTGTGTGTGTGTGTGTGTGTGTGTGTGTGTGTGTGTGTGTGTGTGTGTGTGTGTGTGTGTGTGTGTGTGTGTGTGTGTGTGTGTGTGTGTGTGTGTGTGTGTGTGTGTGTGTGTGTGTGTGTGTGTGTGTGTGTGTGTGTGTGTGTGTGTGTGTGTGTGTGTGTGTGTGTGTGTGTGTGTGTGTGTGTGTGTGTGTGTGTGTGTGTGTGTGTGTGTGTGTGTGTGTGTGTGTGTGTGTGTGTGTGTGTGTGTGTGTGTGTGTGTGTGTGTGTGTGTGTGTGTGTGTGTGTGTGTGTGTGTGTGTGTGTGTGTGTGTGTGTGTGTGTGTGTGTGTGTGTGTGTGTGTGTGTGTGTGTGTGTGTGTGTGTGTGTGTGTGTGTGTGTGTGTGTGTGTGTGTGTGTGTGTGTGTGTGTGTGTGTGTGTGTGTGTGTGTGTGTGTGTGTGTGTGTGTGTGTGTGTGTGTGTGTGTGTGTGTGTGTGTGTGTGTGTGTGTGTGTGTGTGTGTGTGTGTGTGTGTGTGTGTGTGTGTGTGTGTGTGTGTGTGTGTGTGTGTGTGTGTGTGTGTGTGTGTGTGTGTGTGTGTGTGTGTGTGTGTGTGTGTGTGTGTGTGTGTGTGTGTGTGTGTGTGTGTGTGTGTGTGTGTGTGTGTGTGCATGTGCGCGCGTGCGCGTGCGCGTGTGCGCGTGCGTGTTTGTGTGTGTGCGCGTGCGTGCGTGCGTGCGTGTGTGTGCGCGCGTGCGCGTGTGCGCGTGCGTCGTGCGTGCGTGTGTGTGTGTGCGCGCGCGCGTGCGCGTGTGCGCGTGCGTCGTGCGTGCGTGTGTGTGTGCGCGCGTGCGCGTGTGCGCGTGCGTGCGTGTGTGTGTGTGCGCGCGTGCGCGTGTGCGCGTGCGTCGTGCGTGCGTGCGTCGTGCGTGCATGTGTGTGCGCGCGTGCGCGTGTGCGCGTGCGTCGTGCGTGCGTGTGTGTGTGCGCGCGTGCGCGCGTGCGCGTGTGCGCGTGCGTGCGTGTGTGTGTGTGCGCGCGCGCGTGTGCGCGTGCGTGCGTGTGTGTGTGTGCGCGCGCGCGTGCGCGTGTGCGCGTGCGTCGTGCGTGCGTGTGTGTGTGCGCGTCGTGCGTGCGTGTGTGTGTGCGCGCGTGCGCGTGCGCGTGTGCGCGTGCGTGCGTGTGTGTGTGTGTGCGCGTGCGTCGTGCGTGCGTGTGTGTGTGCGCGCGTGCGTCGTGCGTGCGTGTGTGTGCGCGCGTGCGCGTGTGCGCGTGCGTCGTGCGTGCGTGTGTGTGCGCGCGTGCGCGTGTGCGCGTGCGTGCGTGAGTGTGTGTGCGCGCGTGCGCGTGTACGCGTGCGTCGTGCGTGCGTGTGTGTGCGCGCGCGTGCGCGTGTGCGCGTGCGTGCGTGTGTGTGTGTGTGTGTGTGCTTGCGCGTGCGTGCGTGCGAGCGTGCGTACGCACGCACGCACGCACTTTTTACAAAGCTTCCTCTATGAGGAAGCCAAAATTAATTAGCATACTTCCTCACAGTAGCTTAGTATCGGACAGAAACCGCATAGTAGCTAGTAGGTAGCTTTGTAAAAAGCGAAAAATAATGCGGAAGCAATGTTGCAAAGCTCTACTTTGCATCCTTGTTTTATTTAACATATTATGAAGAAAAGCAACATAGGCTTTGTACACACCTGGTTCAGAGACACTTTAGTATTGATTGAAAGCCTTGAAACCGTCGAGAGGTCGTGGCAACTATTGCTGCTGCTGACGCTTTTCTATATCCTACATGATACCACCAAAAGCCCTTCGTTCCGAGGTATAAGAACATACGTATTTGAAAATTTAAAGGGTTCTTCACACGTATCTAATTTCAAGATCTCGGTCGAGGGTTCAAGGACACGTCCGATCATAGGTGCATCGATCCAACGGGTCACTTACACTCTCAATAATTCAGCGAGCCAAGGTTACAAAAGAATTAATCGATGAATTCCCATGACGTACTTCAGGAGGTTCTCTAGAAATGTCATTAACGTGACATTGTATGACATGCAACGTCCACAATATTCTATTATTCAGACGTATTGTTTTGTGCTCTCTGGAAAATAGCATCAGTCGTGAAGCAATTCTCTGAAGTATTAGAAAATAAAATCAATGGAACAAAAATTCGAATTATTTTTTACGATTTTTTATTACTTTAGGATATTAAATAAGAACAAAATTAACAAACTTAATCACTTTACTAAAACCTATAAGAATCTAATCTTGAAGAAAATATAGACTAACCTAATCAAATTCATTAATTAAAGCCTATAAAAATCTTATTGTATAATTTTTCTTAGTTAATTTCGATTTTTTATTTAATTCATGGCAATTTATTAGTCAAAGTTTAAGTATTGAAAAATTATGCGTCTAGCTACATAAAATACAACTTAAGTGCCGGTTAGTAATTTAGAGTCCGAGGGGAAGACACTTGTCGAGTTGTCAAGATGACCTTGCTAGTCGAATTGAGAAGCTACTACTGAGACGACAACCTATTGGGAAACTTCTGTACGGGCCTTACAAAATACTTGATAGGACAACAATTTGGCCTCAATATGTCATCACGCTTTGGTGATACGGCACTATGTTAGATATTACGTTAGGGTTGAGATAATCATCGCTCAAATTAAGTCTGAAGAATCAGATATCGAGTCCCTGACTAGTCCCCTACGTACTATTTTATTTATTTCAATAGATTTCAATTTTACTCGCCCGTATTGTTTGATTATTGCACAATTGACCATTTATATTCATTGACCGTAATTAATGTCATGTATTCAAGGCAAAGAATCACAATTTTTAATACGTAACGTAAATAATTACGTAAGCTATGTATGTACCACGTAAATATTTTTTTTTACAATCCATTGTGTCAATGATTTGAAAAAATATTATATTTTCAAAGCTCTGCAACCAATTGAAGTAAAAATGAAACAATTCTTTAATTTTTTAAAATTACTTGCAATTTAAAAAATGGAATTTATGAAAATAAATTACAACTAAGAAATTGGAATTTTGTAAAATAAATTACAACTAAGAAATTGGAATTTTGGAAAATAAATTACAACTAAGAAATTGGAATTTTGTAAAATAAATTGCAAATAAAAAATTGGAGTTTTCAAAAATAAATTGCAACTGAGAAATTGGTTTTTTTTTTAAATAAATTACAACTAAGAAATTGGAATTTTTAAAAATAAATTACAACTAAGAAATTGGAATTTTTAAAATAAATTACAACTAAGAAATTGGAATTTTTTAAAATAAATTACAACTAAGAAATTGGAATTTTTTAAATAAATTACAACTAAGAATTTGGAATTTTGGAAAATAAATTACAACTAAGAAATTGGGATTTTTTAAAATAAATTACAACCAAGAAATTGGAATTTTTAAAAATAAATTACAACTAAGAAATTGGAATTTTCAAAAATAAATTACAACTAAGAAATTGGAATTTTGTAAAATAAATTACAACTAAGAAATTGGAATTTTTAAAAATAAATTACAACTAAGAAATTGGAATTTTGTAAAATAAATTACAACTAAGAAATTGGAATTTTTTAAAATAAATTACATCTAAGAAATTGGAATTTTGTAAAATAAATTACAACTAAGAAATTGGAATTTTGGAAAATAAATTACAACTAAGAAATTGGAATTTTTTAAAATAAATTACAACTAAGAAATTGGAATTTTGGAAAATAAATTACAACTAAGAAATTGGAATTTTTTAAAATAAATTACAACTAAGAAATTGGAATTTTGAAAAATAAATTACAACTAAGAAATTGGAATTTTTAAAAATAAATTACATCTAAGAAATTGGAATTTTGTAAAATAAATTACAACTAAGAAATTGGAATTTTTTTAAATAAATTACAACTAAGAATTTGGAATTTTGGAAAATAAATTACAGCTAAGAAATTGGAATTTTGTAAAATAAATTACAACTAAGAAATTGGAATTTTGAAAAATAAATTACAACTAAGAAATTGGAATTTTTTAAAATAAATTACAACTAAGAAATTGGAATTTTGAAAAATAAATTACAACTAAGAAATTGGAATTTTTTAAAATAAATTACAACTAAGAAATTGGAATTTTGAAAAATAAATTACAACTAAGAAATTGGAATTTTGTAAAATAAATTACAACTAAGAAATTGGAATTTTGAAAAATAAATTACAACTAAGAAATTTGAATTTTTTAAAATAAATTGTAAATAAAAAATTGGAGTTTTCAAAAATAAATTACAACTGAGAAATTGGAATTTAAAAAAATAAATTGCAAATAAAAAATTGGAATTCTTACAAATTAAAAAAATTTTCACACCGCATCTTTAATATTTATATTTTTCTTACTCATTCCTGTAGTTAAAAAAATCACCTAAAAGTCTGGTGGTTCTTCTTTTCTTGTCTGTATACCACGTGCGGTCAACCGTGAACTGTAAAGATCCGCTTCACCCACACGTAATTCTTTTTCTTTTTCCTCGTGGTGTCTCCCGTCCATCATCTGTGTTCTCATTCACGCGCAGCACTCTTCACGCAAAAAAAAAAATCTTCTCTGTCCGCACCATTGACATCGGGTTTATTATCCGTCTTGTGTGCCATACGAAGTCTATACAAAGGGACTATAAATAGCATCGTAACTGGCCACTTTTCCCTTCGCTTAATTTTCGGAATTTCCAACAATTTTCGCCCTTTTTTTACCCTTCAGTGTCATTTTTCCGTGGAATCCTTTTAATATTATTCCAATAACGTAATTTTTTTCATATCATTCAGACATAATTCTTTTAATAGTTAAATAATTAAAATTAAATATCACAAGAAAGTATTTTTAAAAAATCAATTTGGTCACCATTGTCCTATTTTTTTTTACAGAGGGACAATAAATAGCATCTTAACTGTAAGAATAAGCAATAATATAAAAAATATTTAAAAAGTTGGAATGAATATCACAAAAAAATTGTAAAAAAAAAACTAAAGGTAAAAAAGAAGCGGAAGTGTATAGAGATTAAACATATGAAAAAAAGCTTAAAAACCGGTGATTTAAATATAACGAGAATAGTTATACTAATTATTAATTTATTATTAAATAGTTGTGAGAATCATTAATTAATTACGGTAATTGTATATAAATTAATTGAAGTTTTTTAATAAACATACTACTTTTCTATTGGTGTGATTATCATTTTTTCAAAATAGTATTAGTCGAAAAATATTAAATCTAAAAGCATTCTTAATTAAGACTGTAAATGCAAATTCATAAAATCTGTTATAGTTGAAAAAATTTTATTGTTTCAAATTTATTGTTAATTAAATTTTTGACAAATAAATTATTAATGAAAAATCCTTTCTCTCTTCACTTCGTTTATCGTGATTGGTCCTCTAGACACAAAGCGTAAAGCCATACGAAAATCAATAGGGTTGAAAAAAGTAAAAAAAAAAAAGTGCGAGGGATGAACAAAGTGTCTAGACAGCTCGATTACCCTTAGCCGGACTATGTGCACACGGTTGAATCCCCCTCTTTCGTTTATCCATTACCTTTAGTGCAGTATTTTCGCATCCTGTGTAAAAAAAAGTGTCTACGATAGAGCGTTAACTATTAATTAACTTCACAGAAAATGCACTGTAATGGACAATTCAAGGCTTCAATATTTTCAGACCTTGAAACTAGAAATAAAAGACGATAAATCTGCCAAAAAATTACCATAATGGACTTTCGTCGACAACACTACAATTTCATAGAACTCATATATATTAAACTTTCGTATATGGAATATTTTTAGTACATTTTATGAATTACTTTTTGCACATTCTTTCCTTATTATTATTATCCAGTATTCACAAATGTACAACTATGAAGAATTATGCTGATTAATTTAAGATTCTTTGTATAGAGAAAGCTTTGTAAAATCTGCAAAAAAAATTATGCAGTTTTTGGTCCCGAAATAGATTAAAACGTACAAACTACATCTGTAAATTAATTTATGTATAAATTTTCATAATATTTTTTATTTTGGAAATCTTGAAATGCACACTTTAGAAAATTTGTTTTTTTTTTAAATTACATCATGAATATTTAATGGTTTGTTGACTTTAATTTAATTTACGACAATAGTCGATTAATTTTTGTAGCAAACATTTATATTTGTCTCTTAGTGTATCAGAGTATTTTTTTTTTTGCTTATTCTTTTCAACTTATCAGTCAGATCTGGTTGCCTGAATGAAAAAAACTGGCTTTCCATTGATGTATTCTCTTTGTAAGATGACCCCGACTGCTTCTCGTATTGGAATTTCCATATTAAATTGGATTTGAAAAAGTCACCGTGTAAAGGTATATTTTCTGCAAAAGTGGAGTATCCCTTCAGGGTAGAACTTCAAATAGAAATTCCTACACTCAAGCCAGGCAGAGTGTTCGTAATAAAAAAGAAATGTGAGACTGTAAAGGCAATTTCTTCCATTAGTGTAAACTCAACCCTGTAACACGTTTGAAATAAATTAAAATATTTGTATAATATTTGTATATTACAAAGCTAATTTATTTTAACGCTGCGAGTCCCTATTATTTTACCGACGGTCATAATCCCAACCGTCAAAATACCGAATTATTAAAATAATGACAAATTACAAATCCGAAAATTTCAAATATCTAATAATTAAAATACCGTCTACAGAATTCCGATAGAATCCGAAAATAATGCAATGATTTAAAAATTAATTTAAAAAGACAGAAATGTTTGGTTGTGACAACTTCGTTTCCATTTTGCTGTACAGAAGGTCTAAAAAATTAGTTGCCTCAACCATATCGAATAATAACCTCAACTATTCACGATTAGTTCTCGCAAGATTAGTGAGGTTAACCAATCCAATCGTTGGGACTAACACTCGAATAGTTGGGACTACCATTCGAATCGTTGGGACTACACGGAAAAAAGGCTTGGTTAGAACAACCAAGGTGCTTGGTTATATATGCGCCAGACGATTAATTGGTTAGACCAACCAAGTAATTTGTTAGACTACCAATTTCTTGGTTGGACTAACCAAGTGACTTGGTAAGCTAACCAAGTGACTTGGTTAGACCAACCAGGAAATTGGTAGCCTAGCAAATTACTAACCAAGTCACTTGGTAAGCTAACCAAGTGCCTTGGTTAGAGCAACCAGGAAATTCGTAGCCTAACAAATTACTAACCAAGTCACTTGGTAAGCTACCTAAGTGACTTAGTTAGACTAACCAGGAAATTGGTAGCCTAACAAATTACTAACTAAGTCACTTGGTAAGCTAACCAAGTGACTTGGTTAGACCAACCAGGAAATAGGTAGCCTAACAAATTACTAACCAAGTCACTTGGTAAGCTAACCAAGTGACTTGGTTAGACCAACCAGGAAATTGGTAGCCTAACAAATTACTAACCAAGTCACTTGGTAAGCTAACCAAGTGACTTGGTTAGACCAACCAGGAATTTGGTAGCCTAACAAATTACTAACCAAGTCACTTGGTAAGCTAACCAAGTGACTTGGTTAGACCAACCAGAAAATTGGTAGCCTAGCAAATTACTAACGAAGTCACTTGGTAAGCTAACCAAGTGCCTTGGTTAGAGCAACCAGGAAATTCGTAGCCTAACAAATTACTAACCAAGTCACTTGGTAAGCTACCTAAGTGACTTAGTTAGACTAACCAGGAAATTGGTAGCCTAACAAATTACTAACTAAGTCACTTGGTAAGCTAACCAAGTGACTTGGTTAGACCAACCAGGAAATAGGTAGCCTAACAAATTACTAACCAAGTCACTTGGTAAGCTAACCAAGTGACTTGGTTAGACCAACCAGGAAATTGGTAGCCTAACAAATTGCTAACCAAGTCACTTGGTAAGCTAACCAAGTGACTTGGTTAGACCAACCAGGAATTTGGTAGCCTAACAAATTACTAACCAAGTCACTTGGTAAGCTAACTAAGTGACTTGGTTAGACCAACCAGGAAATTGGTAGCCTAACAAATTACTAACCAAGTCACTTGGTAAGCTAACCAAGTGACTTGGTTAGACCAACCAGGAAATTGGTAGCCTAACAAATTACTAACCAAGTCACTTGGTAAGCTAACCAAGTGACTTGGTTAGACCAACCAGGAAATTGGTAGCCTAACAAATTACTAACCAAGTGACTTGGTTAGACCAACCAGGAAATTGGTAGCCTAACAAATTACTAACCAAGTCACTTGGTAAGCTAACCAAGTGACTTGGTTAGACCAACCAGGAAATTGGTAGCCTAATAAATTACTTGGTTGGTCTAACCAATTAATCGTCTGGCGCATATATAACCAAGGCACTTGATTGTTCCAACCAAGCCTTTTTTTCCGTGTACCATTTGAGTTATAAGGGAAAAACAATAATCGATTGATTGTATCAACTCATTTTTTGGTTATGACAACTAATCTTTTCTTTCCGTGCACGAGACAAATACACGGAGAAAAAGGCTTCGTTATATCAACCAAGGCGCTTGGTTATATATGAGCCAACTAACTTATTGGTTAGACCAACCAAGTTATTGTTTACACCAACTAAATCATCTTGGTTAGTCAATCAATAACTTGGTTGGTTAACAAATAACTTGATTGGTCTAACCAATAACTTAGTTGGCGCATATATAACTAAGCGCTAAATTGTTCTAACCAAACTTTTTTTTGCGTGTAAGTTTGAATCCAAAAGAAGCGATTCTTTGGATTTTTTAATGAAATTCTTTTGATTCTTTTGATTAAATGTCGGTATTTTACTTTTTTTGGAATTATCATTCCATTGTTTGATATTTTCACCGTCGAGATTGTAATTGTCGGTGAAACAAACTGACACCGATGCATATTTAATTTTGAAAAAATTGACAAAACTGACATTTTGCTGCGACTGTACTTTTGTAATCGTCCAGCGACACTTCTTGATTTGCACATTGCCAGTCCCGGTGCTAGTGCCCTCAAAGACTGTTAACTGTTGCGAGTAGTACGTGGAACGTAAGTATATACGTTGACAAGAACATACATCAGTCTGCACGGCCACAATGCCCGAGAGAGAGTTATCAAACCCAACGAGAAGAATATACCCTCGCTGTATATCACAGAGCAGCTCACAACGGAACCCGTGGTTGATAGCGACAACGAGAAGTTACAGAGTCGTCCAGTGGCCCTCCTGTCGTTCATCTCGTGTCGACGACCCTGGCTATCAACTCATTGGACCTCTTCTACCTGACGCCGCTTTTCAGATAGATTGTTGTACGCAAAGACCAATTGGAATGTAAAGGATAGAAGGAATGTTTTTGCAGTTTCATTTCTAATCTCCATTTTGATTTAGTCATGTACCTTCACTAAAGAAAAATGGAGAAACAACGAAAATTTGTTGAAGTATTGTTTTTGAAGACTTCATCTTTCGGACAAAGGACTGAGAACTGCGCATTGTTACGGAATTAATGTCACAGTTCTCTTGTGTTGGATATCGTCGTGATCTGAAGTCGGAGTTGGGAATTCTAGAATTAGAAACGGACAAAAGTCACTTTTTTCAAAAGTATAGAAAAAGGTTTGAAACGGATGTTTTCTGGGGTGAAATATACGACTTGAAAATGATAATGAAGGTTATAATTCGATATCTTGAAGAAGAAAAAAATCAAGTCGGATTTTCCGACCATAAGTCGGATCTGCGAATTCTGACATCAGAAACGAACAAAAGTCACTTTTTTCAAAATTGCAGTAAAAAGGTTTGAAATTGGTAGTTTCTGTGGTGCAATATACGACTTGAAAACGATTTTGAAGGTGAGAATTCGATATCTTGACGAAGAAAAAAATCAAGTCGGACTTTCCGACCATAAGTCGGATCTGTGAATTCTGACATCAGAAACGGACAAAAGTCACTTTTTTCAATATCGCAGTAAAAAGGTTTGAAATTGGTGTTTTCTGTGATGCAATATACGACTGGAGAACGATAGTGAAGGTTAGAATTCGATATCTTGAAGAAGACAAAAAATGAAGTGGGATTTTCCCACCATAAGTCGGATCTGTGAGTTCTGACATCAGAAACGGACAAAAGTCACTTTTTTCAAAATTGTAGTAAATAGGTTTGAAACGGATATTTTCTGGGGTGAAATATACGACTTGAAAATGATAGTGAAGGTTAGAATTCGATATCTTGAAGAAAAAAATCAAGTCGGATTTTCCGACCATAAGTCGGATCTGTGAATTCTGACATCAGAAACAGACAAAAGTCACTTTTTTCAAAATCGCAGTAAAAAGGTTTGAAATTGGTGTTTTCTGTGATGCAATATATGACTGGAGAACGATAATGAAGTTTAGAATTCGATATCTTGAAGAAGAAAAAAAACAAGTCGGATTTTCCGACCATAAGTCGGATCTGTGAATTCTGAGATCAGAAACGGACAAAAGTCACTTTTTTCAAAATTGTAGCAAATAGGTTTGGAACGGATGTTTTCTGGGGTGAAATATACGACTTGAAAACGATAGTGAAGTTTAGAATTCGATATCTTGAAGTAAAAAAAATCAAGTCAGATTTTCCGACCATAAGTCGAATCTGCGAATTCTTACATCAGAAACGAACAAAAGTCATTTTTTTTTCAAAATTGTAGTAAATAGGTTTGAAACGGATGTTTTCTGGGGTGAAATATACGACTTGAAAATGATAGTGAAGGTTAGAATTCGATATCTTGAAGAAGAAAAAAAAACAAGTCGGATTTTCCGACCATAAGTCGGATCTGTGAATTCTGACATCAGAAACGAACAAAAGTCACTTTTTTCAAAATTGTAGTAAATAGGTTTGAAACGAATGTTTTCTGGGGTGAAATATACGACTTGAAAATGATAGTGAAGGTTAGAATTCGATATCTTGAAGAAGAAAAAAAACAAGTCGGATTTTCCGACCATAAGTCGGATCTGTGAATTCTGACATCAGAAACAGACAAAAGTCACTTTTTTCAAAATCGCAGTAAAAAGGTTTGAAATTGGTGTTTTCTGTGATGCAATATATGACTGCAGAACGATAATGAAGTTTAGAATTCGATATCTTGAAGAAGAAAAAAATATCAAGTCATATTTTCCGACCATAAGTCGGATCTGTGAATTCTGACATCAGAAACAGACAAAAGTCACTTTTTTCAAAATCGCAGTAAAAAGGTTTGAAATTGGTGTTTTCTGTGATGCAATATATGACTGGAGAACGATAATGAAGTTTAGAATTCGATATCTTGAAGAAGAAAAAAATATCAAGTCATATTTTCCGACCATAAGTCGGATCTGTGAATTCTGACATCAGAAACGGACAAAAGTCACTTTTTTCAAAATTGTGGTAAATAGGTTTGAAAAGGATGTTTTATGTGGTGAAATATACGACTTGAGAATGATAGTGAAGGTTAGAATTCGATATCTTGAAGAAGAAAAAAAACAAGTCGGATTTTCCGACCATAAGTCGGATCTGTGAATTCTGAGATCAGAAACGAACAAAAGTCATTTTTTTTCAAAATTGTAGTAAATAGGTTTGAAAAGAATATGTTCTGTGGTGAAATATGACTTGAGAACGATAGTGAATATTAAGATTCAATATCTTGAAGAGAAAAGAAATCGACGGAGATTTCCAACCAGAAGAAGTCGGAACTGTAAATTCTGAAATCAGAAACGGACAAAAGTCACTTATTTCAAAACCGCAGTAAAAATGTATGAAACGAATATTTTCTTCTGTTCAATATATACTTAATAAAACAAAATCCGAGTCAGATTTTCTGACCAAAAATGCAGTGCGTCCATTTTGTCAATTAACACTAAAAACAATTACAAGAGATGCAAGCTGGCGATTTAAATAATACTAGAAAATCCTTTTAGCGCCATTGTAATTCTCTCTTATAACGATTTCACGTTCGAATCTCCTAAATGTTTCAAGACTGTCTCAAAGATAAGCAATAAGTTAGTAATAAATAGTTCCTCAACCGAGCAAAAGATTTCGAATGCTGACATGTGGACAAAGACAAAACGATCCAAATGGTGTGATTCTGTTTCACTCGGCAGTATACGTTTGTATAGTCAAAAGGTTCAGACGAGGTATGAGAGGAATCAGTGAACGTGCCGCTGACCGAGAGAATCGAGCCGCTTGTCTCGGTCAACTTACTCGCTCAGTCTCGTAGCACGAAAAGAATTCGAACATTGTGTATCCACGTAGTTGAGAGAGAGATATAAACTCCGACTGCCACTGAAGGAATTCGAATTAGCGGTTGCCCACCGCCGCCGCTGGTACCGAGGGCCAACAGGCAATAGGCGCATTGCCTGCCAAAGGCCGTCACGAATTCCTCAATGACGTTACAACAAGGCCAATATTTCGGGACACCAATTTTCGTCCGTTCTTTTCAAACAGTCTACTAACATTTTTGTTATGGTACGTTATCCAGATGAATGTCAATAATTTAATGTACTACAGAGCATCATTTTGATTTTAAAAATCACAGCGTTTATGTTGAAGTATTAGAATTAATTTTAAAAAACGATGAAATAAAAATAATTTTATAAAAATTAAAAAACATTCGAGTTAAAAAAATTAGTGTAATTAATAATCAAATGAAATATATTTAACCATTTTTCATTTAGACAATTAAATATATTTAACTATTTTTCATTTACCCAAGTAAATATATTTAACTATTTTTCATTTACCCAATTAAATATATTTAACTATTTTTCATTTACCCAATTAAATATATTTAACTATTTTTCATTTACCCAATTAAATATATTTAACTATATTTCATTTACCCAATTAAATATATTTAACCATTTTTCATTTACCCAATTAAATATATTTAACTATTTTTCATTTACTCAATTAAATACATTTAACTATTTTTCATTTACCTAATTAAATATATTTAACCATTTTTCATTTACCCAATTAAATATATTTAACTATTTTTCATTTACCCAATTAAATATATTTAAATATTTTTCATTTACCCAATCAAATATATTTAACTATTTTTCATTTACCTAATTAAATATATTTAACTATTTTTCATTTACCCAATTAAATATATTTAAATATTTTTCATTTACCCAATTAAATATATTTAACTATTTTTCATTTACTCAATTAAATATATTTAACTATTTTTCATTTACCCAATTAAATATATTTAAATATTTTTCATTTACCCAATTAAATATATTTAAATATTTTTCATTTACCCAATTAAATATATTTAACTATTTTTCATTTACCCAATTAAATATATTTAACTATTTTTCATTTACCCAATTAAATATATTTAATCATTTTTCATTTATCCAATTAAATATATTTAACCATTTTTCATTTACCCAATTAAATACATTTAACTATTTTTCATTTACCCAATTAAATATATTTAACCATTTTTCATTTATCCAATTAAATATATTTAACTATTTTTCATTTACCCAATTAAATATATTTAACCATTTTTCATTTTCCCAATTAAATATATTTAACCATTTTTCATTTACCCAATTAAATATATTTAACCATTTTTCATTTACCCAATTAAATATATTTAACTATTTTTCATTTACCCAATTAAATATATTTAACAATTTTTCATTTACCCAATTAAATATATTTAACTATTTTTCATTTACCCAATTAAATATATTTAACTATTTTTCATTTACCCAATTAAATATATTTAACTATTTTTCATTTACCCAATTAAATATATTTAACCATTTCTCATTTACCCAATTAAATATATTTAAATATTTTTCATTTACCCAATTAAATATATTTAACTATTTTTCATTTACCCAATTAAATATATTTAATTATTTTTCATTTACCCAATTAAATATATTTAACTATTTTTCATTTACCCAATTAAATATATTTAACCATTTCTCATTTACCCAATTAAATATATTTAAATATTTTTCATTTACCCAATTAAATATATTTAACTATTTTTCATTTACCCAATTAAATATATTTAACTATTTTTCATTTACCCAATTAAATATATTTAACCATTTTTCATTTACCTAATTAAATATATTTAACCATTTTTCATTTACCCAATTAAATATATTTAACTATTTTTCATTTACTTAATTAAATATATTTAACTATTTTTCATTTACCCAATTAAATATATTTAAATATTTTTCATTTACCCAATTAAATATATTTAACTATTTTTCATTTACCCAATTAAATATATTTAACCATTTTTCATTTACCCAATTAAATATATTTAACTATTTTTCATTTACCCAATTAAATATATTTAACCATTTTTCATTTACCCAATTAAATATATTTAACTATTTTTCATTTACCCAATTAAATATATTTAACTATTTTTCATTTACTCAATTAAATATATTTAACTATTTTTCATTTACCCAATTAAATATATTTAAATATTTCCATTTACCCAATTAAATATATTTAACTATTTTTCATTTACCCAATTAAATATATTTAACCATTTTTCATTTACCCAATTCGTTTATTAATTATACTAATTTTTTTCAGGCGGGTGTTTTTTTAACTTTTATCAAATTGTTAATTCAAATGCGTCTATTCCGTCAAATGAAATGCATTTACAATATCCGCCATTCTATATTTCGAGAAATGTCTCTGCAAAAGAATAAAAAAGAAAATTATAAGTCGCAGCATTTTCCGTTTCGAGACGCTGGTTGGGTTCCGTTAATTATTCTTTTGAAATGATGATGACACTTGAATGAAAATAGGTCACGGATCTCGAAGCTCCATGTTACGAACGGCGCCATGCTGTGACGATCTGCTCCAGTACAGGATGTAGAGCATCGTCTGCATATATATATATATATATATCGCGACGATCATACATATATGTATATTTAACCTATCAAACTGACTGTCTTGATGAGTTCATTATAAAAAATAAGTCTCTCCAGATCCTGTGAATTTTACAATTTTTTTTTTTTTTTCATATTTGTGACCCAATTTCATTTAACTAGTTACATAGATACACGTACACACTAAAATATAAAATTACACTGAGAGAAATTGAGATGGTCCTGGTAGCTATTCAGTGATAATTATATTTTATTAGTCCAGGTGACTATTTTCATAGTTACATTCAGAGTTGTAAATGCCTAATACTTATAGAAATAATGATGATGATACGATCAGCTCTATAATTATGATTTTATAATAATAACATGTAGCGATTGTAATACGATGATTAAACTTTGGAATGGCTGCAAAGATTATTATTTTTCAATAAAAATTCACGGTAATCCTTTTGAAAAAATGGAAAAAAATAAGTAATGCATTACTTATTTCTTCCATTTTTTCCACTATTTCTTGCAATATTAAAGCGAAAATTAGTATTTTTTTCAGCTATTCAAATGTTTACACTCTATTTTATAATCACTACATATTATTATTATGATATCATAATTACAAAACAAATTGTACTGTAAATTATATCTCATGAATTAATGGGGATTTACAACTCTGGTTACATTAACTCTCTTCACTGTTAATGTAACTACGAAAATAGTCACCTGGACTAATAAAAATAAAGTGTACATGTGTTTGGTCTAATATTCAAAATGTTTCGGCTCTGATCTGAATTCTCTTCAATTTATTACATGTTTGTGTAATGGAAATATTTCAAAATAATTTAAAAAAAACAATAATAAAAATGAACGAGCTAAATTTGCGATAAACTTATATATTAATGTCAGATTTAATAAATTAGAAATAATATAGATATTAGCGCTTAACCTACTTATGTTTTTAGTGATCTTTTTTCCACATTCACCATTAGTTTAAGATGAAATATTTGTACTGTAAACAAAAAAAGTCTGTCGAAATATTTTTTGAAATTTTACAGCAAATTAATGTTTTAATTTGCATTTTACAGGAAAATTTTTTGGAATTTTTAATAAATTATTAATTATATAATAAATAATAAATAATAAATTATATATAATAATATATAATATATAATAATATATAATATAATATAATATAATATATATATAATATAATATAATATATAATAATATATAATAATATATAATAAATTATTAAAAATTCCAAAATTTGTTTACAAACTAAAGCAAAAGATAATTTTTAAATGGACACAACAAATTTGTTAATGGTATTTTGATTTTACAAAAAAAAAAAAAAAAAAAAAAAAAAAAATTCCCAGTAGAAATTGCTAAAATTATGTTTTTTTTTTTTTCGTTGATTTTAGGGAACTGAGTTAGCCAAAATGAAGGACGACGTCGAGGATGATGATACCTCGGGCGCAGCGTCCACAGGATCGGTACCTGAAAGCTCAACTTCTTACGGGTAAGTTATGCAAAACCAAAATTTATTTAAGGTGTATAAAATATGTAGAGAAAAAAAAATAGCCAAATTCGAAGGAGGCAATATGCAGATTCATGTTAACAAGATTTTAATTGGTGTTGATTGATTGATTAATTGGCAAATTACGCTTGGTATGTTATCAATATATCTGTAATATAGAGACGTAGCTACAAGAGAATTGTGCGCATTAACTTTGTATCGACGGAATAAAGTCACATGAGGCTTATCACAATTTTAAATCTTGTTCATTACGCTGCATCATCTTGAAGAGGATTTTTTTACTGTATTTGTAATAGCAAAATGACGATGAGATTCTATATCACCCCGGAAGACTTAGTATCACAATTTACTCTTTTAACACTTCCTCGTTTAGCTCATCAATCATCTGGATTAATTTCACAAGATGTTCTCAAGAAAATACATCAACTGTTAAGTACAACTTGTTAGACATTTTTTTTTTTAAATCTTGATTTTTTTCCTCAATACCAGTTCACATTGGAATCTCTAATTTTTACTTTTTTTTTGTGAGTAAAAAAAAAATCTTGTTCATATTACAGATAATATTTTTGTTTTATTGTATTAAAAAAATTGATTATCAAAAGTGAGCTTAAAAATCAAAGCAGCATCACTTTATTATTTTTTATCTTGCTAACGACTTCTGATTTATTATTAATATTCAATGGAAATAGAGTTATATTTAAAATTCGTATAAAAAGGGAAAAATAGAATGGAAACTGAAATATTACTTCCGAATTGGTTTTTTTTTTTACAAAGCCATTTTCATTAGGGCGTAGAAAAAAAAGTACAGTTGAGATTCTCGGTGATAATCTCGCAGATTTCATAAAATCTATCCCAGATCCTTTCCCATATTCCTGAAAATCTATTTCAGTTGAAAAAAACAAAACTGACAAAAAATTTCGGACAATCTATTCTAGATTCTTCCCGAGATTCCAGAGAATCTATCCCAGATTCTGTACGAGATGTCAGAGAATCTATGCCAGATTCTATCTGAGATGCCAGGAAATCTACCCCAGATTGTTTTCGAGATTTTTACAAGAATCTCGAAAAATCGTAAAGGATCTATTTAAGATTCTACCTGAGTCTCACAAAAGTCTCAGGAAATCGTATAGCATAAATTCTTTCTGAAATTCTCACTAAATTCTCATATATGTGATTAAAAAAATGAAAATTGTATATTATGCTACAAGAAAAGTGACTGTAATACTTTTCTGCCCGCTGCAGGACTTTTCCGCCCGCTGCGGTACTTTTCTTCCCGCTGTGTTACTTTTCGTCCCGCCGGTCAAGAATCGACAACTTTGCACCCGGATTGCAGGATTAAAATGTGGTCTTTTTAGCGTAGTCAGGAAATATAGTACATTACGTTACAAGGGTGAAAAGTTGCATTTTCCTCCCATGTAACGTACTATACTTTTCTCCCGAATTCGCTAAAAAATAACCACATTTCGTGTGAGTAACAAAGACGGGGAGAATAAGCTTATTTTTAACAAATGACTAACAATATTACGTTTTTTTATTACTCTTGCGCGGGCAGGAATGAGCTGATTACCTCCCAAGGGAGGTAATGAAAGCTGACTGCGCATGCGTACGTCATTCGTAACAAATGAGCGATTTCCCACCCACCTTTCTGACCCGAAATGGTGTTATTTTAGCGAAGTCGGGAGAAAAATAATTTTTCTCCCTCCCATAATTTTTAGACAATTTCGGATAAAGCTTTATTCCAACCCAACGGCAAACGCCTGTAATATTTACTACAGCATCAGTCCCACAAAATTCACCAAGAATGCCGCAAAACTACATTAACAAATGTGCTATTTCATTTTTAAAACGTACTCTTATGTTCTCTGAAAAGCAATTCCACAGTTTCTGAGTAAACACAGTGCAAATTTATTGACACCAATTTCATATTCTATCAATTAAACTCAACGATGGTTCCTTCGAAATATATATATTTTTCGAAATGTCTTGCAGTTTGTCTTCGCCACAAAAACGCCGCAAAAAATCTATAACTGAATTAAAAAAAAGAATGACATTCGGAAATCTACTAGTGGACTGGAAGAAAAAATAGCACTGAATGATACTCGAAATGCCTGTAATATTTACTACAGCATCAGTCCCACAAAATTCGCCAAGAATGCCGCAAAACTACATTAACAAATGTGCTATTTCATTTTTAAAACGTACTTACGTTCTCTGAAAAAGCAATTCTACAGTTTCTGAGTAAACACAGTGCAAATTTATTGACACCAATTTCATATTCTATCAATTAAACTCAACGATGGTTCCTTCGAAATATATATATTTTTTTCGAAATGTCTTGCAGCTTGTCTTCGCCACAAAAAATCTATAACTGAATTTAAAAAAAGAATTCCACTCGGAAATCTACTAGTGGACTGGAAGAAAAAATTGCACTGAATGATACTCGAAACGTCTGTAATATTTACTACAGCATCAGTCCCACAAAATTCGCCAAGAATGCCGCAAAACTACATTAACAAATGTGCTATTTCATTTTCAAAACGTACTCTTATGTTCTCTCAAAAAGCAATTCTACAGTTTCTGAGTAAACACAGTGCAAATTTATTGACATCAATTTCATATTCTATCAATTATACTCAACGATGGTTCCTCTGACATATATATATTTTTTTCGAAATGTCTTGCAGCTTGCAACGAGCTTCTCGAGTATACTTCATTATCAGAGAGATAGAAAGAGCGAGAGAGAAAAAAAGGAAAGGAATAGATAAAAGGCGAGTGTACTGCAGCTCTGCGGCCTCCGGCTGTTGCTGGCAACGAGAATCGTGACGATGACGACGACGACGACGACGATTCGAACGCCAAGGGGGCGGGGTAGTGTCAGGCGATGGATGGAGAGCGTCGAGAAACAAATTGGTGGGGGAAACCGGTGGCAGCCAGTCCACGGCCGACCGTCGAGCTGAACAAGTCACGTTTCTGATTTGCCTCTACCTCAGCGCCGCTCCCGCAAAAATACCCGCGCTTTTACGTATCTCTTTCCCCCTCAACTTTCTCTCTCTCTGATACTCCTATTGACTCAACAAAAACATCGTTAATATAACGACAAACCTCTGAACACGAAAAACTCAAAGATTTTTCATATTCCAAAACTCACTGTCTCATAAAATCCCCTTAAAAGCTTGAAGCGCAAAATAATCCGTGACCATCGAGTGGGAAGAATTTTTCGAAATATCAAGTGTACAGTTTTACAAGTGACAAGAGTGCAACAAATGGATTACAATTTTTTTTTTTCAAATGTAAAAAAAAAATAAAAATAATCAAGAGTTATGTGAATAGTAAAAAGTTACCTTGTTGTTTATAAAAGTGTCAAAAACTGTTTTGTCACATTGTCGAGACAGTTTAGTGAGTTACTCGTTAATCGTTTAATAAAAAAAAAACTTTAGTAACGATAAAAAAAAGAGTTATCGCTTTATTTTCGATTTTTGTTTGACCGAGCGAGGAATTTTCGGAAAATGAATACACACACGATTGGACTATAAAACACCGCGAATCTGCCGGTTTCTGGGATTCTGAAACCTGCGCAGTTCTCGCGCATGTTATCCCTTCTCCTCGTTCGGCAGCGCCTGTGTGACTTTACGCGCGCGGGACGAGGAGCGGAAAGAGAAGCGCGCGCGCTGTGCATGCCGGGTTCGCAACTGTTGCACGTTGTCAAGGTCAAGAACAACGGCGTCTGTTACGACCGCAACGGAGGCCTCAATAGCGACGTTCTGCGGCAGCAAGAAATAAAAATAAGAAACATCCAAGTGACAACTGTCAGTGAAACCGTAAAAAAAATAATAATTAAAAATTGTCTGTAATTTGAAAATAAAAAATTCACACAAATCTTCGGTTACGAGAGAAGACAAACAATGGGATATTAAATATATATTTTAATAACACCTTTTCGACGGTTAATTTTTTTTTTGCGATTGATGATCAGTCGCAAAAATGTATTGAAGCTGTTGGACCTACAAAGAGATATTCTGGACCAAGCAACAGTGCTAGTTGGTTGGACTCTTCTCGTGTTTACAAGAGAATCAGGCATCCGTATAAATTTGCCGGCATACGAGCTGCCTGGTTGAAGCAAAACCTCGAGCGGTGGTTCCGCCTCTTATTATACACGTTACTATTATCGTACCAAGAATCCCGTTTCTCTACTACGGTATGCCACGAGTATTGGAGATAAAAATCTGCCAAGAAACTCAACTGCAGTAGTTTTGGATACGCGAGCAAAGAAAACATACCGAAAGTCGGATTTTCAAAATCTTCGC
This sequence comes from Ephialtes manifestator, assembly GCA_963970395.1. Classification (NCBI taxonomy): domain Eukaryota; kingdom Metazoa; phylum Arthropoda; class Insecta; order Hymenoptera; family Ichneumonidae; genus Ephialtes; species Ephialtes manifestator. The sequence continues at coordinate 26,972,168 of OZ019978.1, forward strand.
CACAAAAAATGTATAACTGAATTTAAAAGCAAAATTACATTCTGGACTGGAATAAAAAAATTGCACTGAAACTCGAATCAATTGAGTGTCAGTGATAAACTAATTACCGAAAGGGAACAAAAGAAGACAAAAAAAAAAAAAATACACGACGTTTAAGCGGCGATATAACAGCTGCGGCACCATCGAAATAAAAAAAGAACCTGGTCAAACATTTAATTTGAGCCACACAGCGACGAGGAGGAAGATTAAACGAGGCAGAAGCAAAACACGACGATTATTCGTCGATCATTGGGAACGAGCTGTTTTTTTGTCTCTCTCTCTCTTTTACTGCTGTTGTCGGGTGCGTCTGTGTGAGAGACTAAACCGCCCAGTGAATTAAAGACTCTCGACGGATACGTTATTAGCAAGCGAAGATAATACGCTTTGCGCTTTTTTTTTTTCTCGTTGTGTCTTTGTGGATGATTGTCACCCGGTGATTTCGCTTTCTCGGGCTGATCCTGACATTCATCGCCGCCACTTTCAATGTGACGACGAAAACAAGACCATTACGATCGTGTTTCTGCTATTGTGCTTGTGTGCGTTTTGTGTCTGTGTGTTTGTGTGTATATATATATCTAGTTGAGTGCCGTTTTTCTCTCAAGTGTTTGTGGGTGTTACAAAAATAATTAACAAATGAAAGATAAAGAAACAGCAGGGGACTCGGCATCTTTTCTTAACTCTGTGTTATCGCAAATAACACTATATTGCGCATAGCGATCAGTGTTTGTCAGTACCGACGAATTTTTGGGTGAAGTCAAAACAAAATTAGCGAGACAAAGAAAAAATTAATCAAGAGAAATCTAACCGAAAGAATTCGAAACTTTGATTGAAAAAAAAGAGGACTAATAAAAATAAGTGAACAAAGAAATGGCCGTAAGTACAGACGGCGAGGCTGCTGTTACGCCGGGCGTCGTCATAGCCGGCGCCTTGAAGATATCGAGCCGCCTACTTCATGTCGGGGCTCTTCGTTATTCTATCGGACGCAAATTTGGTGTTAATTAATCAAAATTGTGAAGTTACAACTTACAATACCGGATTGATACATCCTGTAATTTGGAAATACCGATTTTAACATAATTCTGATTAGAAAAATCACTGAAATGTGGCCGCAACAGAGACAACATCAACAATACAGGGACGTGGGAGGTTCGGACGCTCAACAGCGTCAACAATATAGAAGTGGCGGTGTCAATGAGGCTCAACATCATCCTCAGCGACATCTTATGCATCCTGTCGCTGGACCTTCTTCTTTGTCAACTTCACAACAAGCGCAGGATGCTCTGGTTATTGGAGGACATCAACAACATTCAATGCATACGATTCAACGACATCAATTTCCACAACAACAACATCAACATCAAAACAATCCGATGACCCTACCTGGTTCAAGGTCAGTGCAGGAAATCCCACTGGGAGTTAGCACTCGACGATAGAACGAAACTGACGCTACTGCTACCGACTCGCCGGTCGATATTGTATTGACTAGCTTACTAAAACCGTATACAGTAGACTCTCCGATAAGTTAATTTCCGAATAGTTAAGGCACTTTGATAAGATTAGGATTAACCCTTTTCTGAGCTGGCGGGGAAGCGAATTACCCTTTCCATTTTACACTACCTGCGGTTGAACGCGTTGCTTTTGCAAGGAGACAAGGACTGATGGAAGACCCCCACTGCACTTTTTTTCTCCTTGTCATTGGGTCGAGATCTGGAGTTACGGTCATTTTTACCCCCGACCGTAAGCCCAATTTCGATGTGCGACGATCTAAGGAAAGGGGAATTTCCCGGTTGGGTCTTTAACTTATCGGAATGGCCTAATCGGCTTTAGTTCCCGCGACCTTAACTTATCGGAGAGTGTAATGTACAGTCATTTTTACCCCCGACCGTACGCCCAATTTCGATGTGCGACGATCTAAGGAAAGGGGAATTTCCCGGCTGGGACCTTGACTTATCGGAATGGCCTAATCGGCTTTAATTCCCGCGACCTTAACTTATCGGAGAATGTAATGTACAGTCATTTTTACCCCCGACCGTGCGTCCAATTTCGATGTGCGACGATCTAAGGAAAGGGAAATTTCCCGGCTGGGACCTTAACTTAACGGAATGGCCTAATCGGCTTTAATTCCCGTGACCTTAACTTATCGGAGAGTGTAATGTACAGTCATTTTTACCCCCGACCGTACGCCCAATTTCGATGTGCGACGATCTAAGGAAAGGGAAATTTCCCGGCTGCGACCTTAACTTATCGGAATGGCCTAATCGGCTTTAGTTTCCGCGACCTTAACTTATCGGAGAATGTAATGTACAGTCATTTTTACTCCCAACCGTACGCCCAATTTCGATGTGCGACGATCTAAGGAAAGGGAAATTTCCCGGCTGGGACCTTAACTTAACGGAATAGCCTAATCGGCTTTAGTTTCCGCGACCTTAACTTATCGGAGAGTGGAATGTAGTCATTTTTACCCCCGACCTTACGCCCAATTTCGATGTGCGACGATCTAAGGAAAGAAACATTTCCCGGCTGGGGCCTTAACTTATCGGAATGGCCTAATCGGCTTTAGTTCCTGCGACCTTAACTTATCGGAGAATGTAATGTACAGTCATTTTTACCCCCGACCGTACGCCCAATTTCGATGTGCGACGATCTAAGGAAAGGGAAATTTCCCGGCTGGGACCTTAACTTAACGGAATAGCCTAATCGGCTTTAGTTCCCGCGACCTTAACTTATGGGAGAGTGTAATGTACAGTCATTTTTACCCCCGACCGTACGCCCAATTTCGATGTGCGACGATCTAAGGAAAGGGGAAGTTCCCGGCTGCGACCTTAACTTATCGGAATGGCCTAATCGGCTTTAGTTCCTGCGACCTTAACTTATCGGAGAATGTAATGTACAGTCATTTTTACCCCCGACCGTACGCCCAATTTTGATGTGCGACGATCTAAGGAAAGAGGAATTTCCCGGCTGGGACCTTAACTTATCGGAATGGCCTAATCGGCTTTAGTTCCCGCGACCTTAACTTATCGGAGAGTGTACAGTATGGTCGTGTTTATCTTCGACCGTACGCCCAATTTCGATGTGCGACGATCTAAGGAAAGGGAAAATTTCCCGGCTGGGACCTTAACTTATCGGAATGGCCTAATCGGCTTTAGTTTCCGCGACCTTAACTTACCGGAGAGTGTAATGTACAGTCATTTTTACCCCCGACCGTACGACCAATTTCGATATGCGACGATCTAAGGAAAGAGAAATTTCCCGGCTGGGACCTTAACTTAACGGAATGGCCTAATCGGCTTTAGTTTCCGCGACCTTAACTTATCGGAGAGTATACTGTATGGTCGTGTTTACCTCCAACCGTACGCCCAATTTCGATGTGCGACGATCTAAGGAAAAGGAAATTTCCCGGCTGGGTCTTTAACTTATCGGAATGGCCTAATCGGCTTTAGTTCCCGCGACCTTAACTTATCGGAGAGTGTACTGTATGTTCACACAGGGGGAGAGAGACGGAATATTCTGTGCTCGCCTGTCTGATCGATGTGTAACCGATTAGAAGCGCAATTTCGATGAAACGACTGAACGACTTTCCCCTCTCACCGGTCGTACCCCATTAACGTATCGTTAACATTGCACGTCTGTCTGAGCACAATGTGTGTTGATTATGATTTGAATAACGTACAATGCGTTTGGGGTAGGTTTTTATGGTTATATTAGATGGAGATTGATGATGGCATTTTTAAAAAGTAATTTCTCTGGTTCTTAGCTATTTACTTACCTCGTAGTTCGAAATAAGGTTGTATCAAATATGTGAAAAAAATGGGATAGGGAAAAAATTCAACCTAATTTATGTAAATAGATAGGGTATTTTTTAACTCTAGAGTTATATATTTTTCATATATCATTACAACTTCGTTGCTATTATTTGCGGCTAATTTTTGGCCGGCTTAGATGGCTAAATTAATATAAGTAATTTCTTGGGTTCATAGCCTTACCTCATAGTTCGAAATAGGGCTTTATCAAATATACGAAGAAATGGTATAGAGAAAAAAATTTAACCCGCGCAGAATTCAATTTATGAAAGTAGATAAGGTATTTTTTTTACTTTGTAACTGTATATTTTTCATATACCACTACAACTTCATTGTTATTAGCCACGGCCAATTTTTTGCCGGTTTAGCCAGCTAAATTAATGTCGCATTAAGTGGCTAAGCTTGTCCAGCCAGCTTAGCAAGCCTAACCGGACAGATGTAGTTCGAAATGCACTCTTTTGAGAAATGAGGACCAGGAAAATATTTAATTAGGCAATTGACTTTTGATGAACTGATCCGACGAAAATTGTGAACTGGCGCGAAAAACCAAACGAAAAGTATTGCTGCAACTCAAGCTTGGAGAAGATAGACAAGAAAGTTGCCGTCGAATTTGGCTTGACAGTGGATTTGGCTTGACAAATTATAATTACTGACCCCTTAATTTTCCAAAATCACAATTATTTTTTGTGTGGAAATTGTAGAAAACTTATTTGCGACTAAATGAAACTTTCAGATCTTGTTTGCTATTATAGGTATCCAAATCTAAATACAAAAAAAATGACTATAGTCAATACACTTTACCGAATACAAAAAAAATGACAAAATTTAAGCCAACTCAACACTTGGCGGCAAAATGAAATATTCCCCCCCCCCCCCTGATATATGCAACAAGGAAATAACAGATGCTTCAGGTTGTTGCCACTGTCGATGAAGAAACTACATCTTATTTACGCTCTATTTATGACTCTCAGTTTCTTTTTAAAATCTACAAAATCAGCTACTCAAATTCTTTGAGTCGTCATGAACACAAAGTTGTCCTTTTCTCTGTTTTCCTACCGCTGTAAACTTTGACCAACTTTATGAAGTCCTTAAATTTTATCCAAGTACAAAAAAAGTCAAATTCCGAATTTTCAGAATTCGGATGCAAATCATTCAAAACATTCAGATCCTTCTCACTTACTTTTCAAACTCTCCAAAACCCCACTCAGAAAAATTGTGCAAATCATGGCAACCACAAAATGAAGGCTATTAATTCTTTGTATCCATGCAACGTTTTTTTTTGTAGTTACTGTAATTAAAAAATAGTTACAACTATATTTCTACAGTAACGACAACTATTTTATGGTTATATCGAAACTATAATAAAATAGTATCATAAACTTAAAATAAATTGCTGTCATTTCATAGTAAACAAAGAAAAAAAAATGTTCTCTGAGTGCAGCCGCAAAAATTCTGTGAGTCGTCATAAGTACAATGTTGTCCTTGCCTCTTTCTTTCCTGCCTCTTTAAAATCATCGTACTCTATCTCTCGAACTTGGAAGCGATTCCTCTTTTCGCTAAGTTCGTGGCATCGTTCCACGCCAGTTTGAGACAGACACACACGAGCCAGTCATTTCTGTATTTTACGTGGAACGTGAGTGGTCTCGAGATACAGTTAACTCGCTAGACAGACTGACGCGAGCTTTACAGAGTGACTCTTGATCTCTCGTGAGCTAAGCCCGCTATAACGTTGTCTTAACTATACAACTGGTCTCTTCGACAGTATTATAACAGTATTGTATCTCTTTCTCAATCTTTTAATCTCCCCTCTTTTTGTCTCTCATTTGTCCGCTAGTTTCGCTCGATTTTGTTTCGGCCGTTGCCTGCCCTTGAGAGAGCTCAGAGCTCACACAGATGAGTTCGCAAAATCGTTCCAATGATTGCGTAATATTAATCCGCTCACTCCTCGTCCTCTCGACAACGTTAAATAGCCAGATGCCCGTTCGGCTATCGCGCTCGTCGCGACAGCCAGACGACGGCAATGACAACCACGAACATGAATATTATGGTTACATTTTATGTGGTCCCATATGGAAATAAATTACATTCGAAAATATATCATTTTAATACTATGCGTTAGGATATATTAGAAAATATATGCAAGCGAATAATATATCTGAGGTATATCGAAAATATATCATTTTTATAATAAATATATATTTGCGCCGAAGAATTGTATAAGTCGAATATGCGTTAGGATATATTTTAAAATATATCTAAGGTATATCGAAAAAATATATGCAAGCGAAAAATATATCTGAAGTATATCGAAAATATATAATTTTTATACTAAATATATTTGTGCCGAAAAATTGTATATGTCGGATATGCGTTAGGATATATTGAAAAATATATGCAAGCGAATAATATATCTGAGGTATATCGAAAATATATCATTTTTATAATAAATATATATTTGCGCCGAAGAATTGTATAAGTCGAATATGCGTTAGGATATATTTTAAAATATATCTAAGGTATATCGAAAAAATATATGCAAGCGAAAAATATATCTGAGGTATATCGGAAATATATAATGTTTATACTAAATATATTTGCGCCGAAAAATTGTATATGTCGGATATGCGTTAGGATATATTGAAAAATATATGCAAGCGAAAAATATATCTGAGGTATATGGGAAATATATAATTTTTATACTAAATATATTTGCGCCGAAAAATTGTATATGTTGGATATGCGTTAGGATATATTAAAAATATATGCAAGCGAAAAATATATCTGAGGTATATCGGAAATATATAATTTTTATACTAAATATATTTGCGACGAAGAATTGTATATGTTCGATATGCGCTAAGATATATTGGAAAATATATGCAAGCGAATAATATATCTGAGGTATATCGAAAATATATCATTTTTATACTAAATATATTTACGCCGAAAAATTGTATATGTCGGATATGCGTTAGGATATATTGGAAAATATATGCAAGCGAAAAATATATCTGAGGTATATCGAAAATATATTATTTTTATACAAAATATATTTGCGCCGAAAAATTGTATACGTCGGATATGCGTTAGGATATATTGAAAAATATATCTGAGGTATATCGGAAATATATCATTTTTATACTACATATATTTGCGCCGAAAAATTGTATATGTCGGATATACGTTAGGATATATTGGAAAATATATGCAAGCGAAAAAAATATCTGAGGTATACCGAAAATATATAATTTTTATACTAAATATATTTGCGCCAAAAATTATATATTTCGGATATGCGTGAGGATATATTGAAAAATATATGCAAGCGAAAAATATATCTAAGGTATATCGAAAATATATAATTTTTATAACAAATATATTTGTGCCGAAAAATTGTATATTTTGGATACGCGTTAGGATATATTCGAAAATATATGCAAGCGAAAAATATATCTAAGGTACATCGAAAATATATAATTTTTATAACAAATATATTTGTGCCGAAAAATTGTATATTTCGGATACGCGTTAGGATATATTGGAAAATGTATGCAAGCGAAAAATATATCTGAGGAATATCCAAAATATATTTACAAAATATATTATCTGCCGAAATGATGGTTATATCAGACATATCTTTGGATATATTTCATTTTCCATGGGGAACTATAGCCTCTTTGAACAACACTTCAAATTTTCGTTCTCGTACCTCGACCTTTCAGAAACTCGACAATCTCGTCTATAGCTTGCAAAATATCACTGCGAATTCAGTCGCGCAAACCGTAAATTCTACAAAGCTCAACGACGGGCAAATCCCTACGGGCTTTATACGCTTTTCCATTTCCAAAGAATTCGATCGATTCAGTTTCCTTGGAATCGAAAGGAAACAAAAAAATTCAAAGAGCGACACGCGCTTCCGGCGGAGAATGGAACGCTTCGATATATGAAAGTCACAGGTATAACAACCGAAATAAAAAAAAAAATGTGATATATTTCTGACAGAATAAAAAACATTTTTACATGTGATAGTCAGTGAAAAATTGGCTGATGCTAATTTGGTGAGAGTATGATTGATGCATAATAATAGATGTCAATAGACGCACTGTTGTTATCACGACCTAATTAAGGCACTGTATTTCGTATAAATATTTCACATTTTACGATTCGCCTTCCGGGAAACTTGTGGTGACGCTCGTGTTGTCGCAGTGACGTGCGAAATTTCTTGTGTTTATTTCTGACGTAGGTGTATCATCGCACATTGTTTTTTTGGCACTGCTTAAGTGACCACCCTAAGACTCATTGCATATAATTATATACAATTATTTGTCATGCTACATATGGCAACTAAGAAAGACGTACGACGCTCTTCAACGTTTATTTTATGCGTCAGATAAGATGAAAGAAAACGAGCTCGCAGATTTTACGGGAGATATCGTAAATTGAAATTTCTCCAATTCTGACTCAGAAAATATCTATATAATATTTATCAAAGTAAAAGAAAGTGTATTATATATATTTATATATATATTATATATATTTATATATATTATATATATATTTATATATATATTATATATATATTATATATTTCTATCTATATAATACACTTTCAATTTAACACATAATTTTTTATAGCGCTTCTAACTTATTACATAAAAATGTGTAAGGTCTATAAATTACTTTAAAATTACATACAGAATACCCATAAAATTTTACATGTATTTTCGTGAAAAATAGGAACATACTGAACGCATTTAAAAATAAATATCGTATTTCATTTTTCCATTATATCTCAAAATTTTTTTATACGAACTACAAATTATTGTTATGAATTATTTGTTTCATAAATTAATGACAATTCATAACTCTGGTTGCTTAGCCACAAAAAAAATAAACTACTGAAATTTTTTTTAAAAACTTTTCGATTCAAAAAGGCATTTTATTTTAAAGAAATTAAACAAGTTAATGTAAAAAAATTATGTTTTTAGGTTAAATCTTGTATGATTGCAATAATTAGGTTTAAGATTTGCAATTTATTTGCATTATTAAACAAATTTTCATTTTCATCTGGTGTTTTCCAGCAACCCTAACTAATTCGTTTTGTCGGGGACATTTTTAGCATCAGCCCACGCTCTTAACCGTGTCTCTGCCTCTCGGTCTCAGTTCTACACAAACATAATTTCCACGGTCCAAAGGTCTTTCACATATATATTCAACAGGTGTAGCACACGCTCAGCGTCATCTCTGCACATCGTTGCTCGCTCCCATTCTGATTCGCTCAACCCATCTCACATTTTATTCACGTGCTGTGCACGACCTCCCACTTTTTCCGTGAGTCTTTTTAAAAAAAGGCGATATTAAATTCACGGGATAAAAAAACGAACAGAAGCTGAAAAAAAAAAGAATTCTTAAGAAACGAATACACAAGCGCCATCGGAAACTCTCGATCAACGACGTCAATAAACGTTTGAGTGTCGCGTTACTATCTCCTCAGTTTTCTCGATGTGCCAAGCAAATTCCACGCTTATCCGGCAAAACAAGCGTAGGTAAAAAAAAATCTATATATATATCAAGAGTCGCGACTCGACGCCAAGTAAAATAGAAATATATATATATATATATATATATAAGGCATTCCATCCCAATTCAACCTGGGTCTGACCCTCGACCTCTTTGATTTGGCTCGTAATTTTTTATAGGTTTGGTTAGACTCTCAAATGCACCAGATTTTATTTTTTTATTTTTTCTATGCAAATTTTTTTTTTAAATATTTTTTTAAAGTGACATATCGAATGCCCTAATTTAAAAATCTAATCTAATTAATTAATTAATTAATTAATTAATATTAATTAATATAAAAAATATAATCTAATTAAATAATTAATTAATTAGGTTTTTAAATTTTTTATATTCAACAAGAATTAGATTTTTATTAATTAATTAATTAAAATCTAATTCTTGTTGAATATCAAAATTTTCTATCTTACAGCCAAAGTGGGCAAAATTTTTCTTCTTATAGTTAAATTTTTTTAAATATTTGTCAGTGGTTATACATTTTCTTTTTAATTACAGTGTAAAAATGCAATCAAAAAAATTTTTTGTAAATGCGTTTTGCCGTGTCAAATAAAAATGTAGGTTGTATTTAAAATGGAATGACATATCGAATGACCTAATTTAAAAATCTTAAAAATACTTTGTTGAATATCAAAATTTTCTAGCTTACAGCCAAAGTGGGCAAAATTTTTCTTCTTATAGTTTTTAAGCTTTTTTGATTTTAAAAATTATGAAAAAATAGAAAAAAAAAATTAATCTACTACAAGTGATTGGTCAAACGTTTATTTATGTAAACTCGGATTTTTTTAGAATTTTTTCAGATTTTTAGGAATTTGACAAATTTTTCTGAACTAAGACTATTCCAGCATCACACACTCCACGTTCTGGCACCAGCATGCCATAATTTAGAAATCTGAAAAAATTCTGAAAAATACAGTTTCATATACAGAAATGTTTGACAAGTCGTCCATAGTAGTTTGATTTTTTTTTCTATTTCTTTCTAATTTTTTTAATCAAAAAAGTTTGAAAACTATGTGAAGAAAAATCTACCACACTTTGGCTCTAAGCTAGAAAATTTTGAGATTCAATAAAGTATTTTTCAGAATTCTTTCAGATTTTTTAAATATGGCATGCTGGTGCTAGAATGTGGCTTGTATGACGCTAGAATATTCTTAGTTTAGAAAAATTTGCCAAATTCCTAAAAATCTGAAAAAATCCTAAAAAAATCCGAGTTCACATAAATAAACGTTTGACCAATCGCTTATAGTATATTAATGTTTTTTTTTCTATTTTTTCACAATTTTTTTAAATCAAAAAAGCTTAAAACCTATAAGAAGAAAAATTTTGCCCACTTTAGCTATAAGCTAGAAAATTTTGATATTCAACAAAGTATTTTTCAGATTTTTAAATTGGGCATTCGATATGTCACTTTAAAAAAATAAAAAAATTTTAAAAAATGCATAAAAAAAATTAAAAAATAATAAAAAGAAATGCATAAAAAAAAATAAAAATAAAAATCGGGTGCATTTGAGTGTCTAACAAATCCTACAAAAAATTACGAACCAAATCAGGGAGGTCGAGGGTCAGACCCAGGTCGAATCGGGATGGAATGCCCCATATATAGATAGGCTTTGCGCTGTGTTGTCGATGGAAAAAAAAGTGGACGTGAAAGTAAATCAAAATGAAAAGAAAATACTGAATACTCGTGATGTCCAAGTGTAGGCGTAAAGCTTACAGCAAACAACTGAACGGCCTCAGATTTCGTTTCTTTCATTTCTTTCATTTGCTTATTACGAACTCACTATATATATATATATACACATATATTTATTTATATATACATTCACGAAAGACGACGTCGACGACCAAGACGTGTCTTTTTGACCCACGCGTCATGGCTTATTCACCCTCTTTCCCCTTTCCCTTAATGTTCTTAACGAGACACAACCATCGACGTCGTCCTTGTCGTTGACAATCGCGACGACTCATGGTAATTTCTGGTGATTTGAGAAACAGCCCGAGAGACTCCTTTCTTTCCATTTCTTTAGGGAGTCTTGATAACTCACATCAACTAACGGTGGCGACCTTGTTCTCTTCGTTTCCAGGGCTTTAGTCAATTTTTTTACTTACCGACACGTTTGTTCCGTTGGTTTCGTTTCATTTCGTCTCTACTGTCAAAAGCATATTTGCAAAATTCAATAAATTGTAGAAAACTGTCATGTTGACTGTGTCGTCGATTTTTATAACTTATTGACAGTTGTCAACATCATTTTCGGTTGAAAAGCATTTACGTACAATATAATCAATTTTTTTTTATTCTGGGAAAACAAAAATTCACTCTGTGGTGAAAAAAAAATAATGCTGGTTTTTTACAAAAAATAAAATATAAAAAAATTGTAATTTATTTTAATATAAATGATACTGTATCGGTCTATTAAAATTCCAAATTTTTCAGCAGTATATCGTTAAATTATTATTAAAATAAAAGTTCACTATTGAATGATATACAAATTATTATATTAAATTATTATATTAATATTATATATTAAATTATTATACGAATTATACAAGTTGGTTGAAATTGTTGGAGGAACACGAATTTCCATCTTAAAAAAAAATTTATGAAATTTCGACATTTTTTTTTTCAGCATTAATTTACAATTTTTTAAAATTTATTCTATAAAGACTGCAAATAATTGTTGCGAAATAATAATCATTGTGTTAACTATACTACAAATATATTAATCTAATAAAACGATGGAGATTTCCTCAAGAGAAAGTACATTTAAAAAATTAAAGGAAATTTACATACCAAAAGTCACTGCTTTTTTTTTTTTAAACGGTAGTTAATTAACGATATTTTTATCGAACCGAGGAAAGTCGTGTAGTAAATTCCTAAATGTCAATAAAACCCTCGTCATTCATTGACAAACGGAAGTGAAAATCGAAACGTATGCACGAATATGTGAATAAAGTTTAGAGATTGTGTCGCCGATTTTTATAACTTATTGACAGTTGTCAACATCATTTTCGGTTGAAAAGTATTTACGTACAATATAATAATTTTTTTTTAAATTCTGGGAAAACAAAAATTCACTCTGTGATAAAAAAAAATTATGCTGGTTTTTTACAACAAAAAAAAAAGAAATTGTAATTTATTCTAATGTAAATGTAAAACTTCCTGTGGCGGTCAATTAAAATTCCAATTTTCCACCAGTATATCGTTAAATAATTATTAAATAATATTCAAATCATTAAATAATTGCAAAGTTGGGTGAAATTGTTGGAGGAACACGAATTTCCATCTTAAAAAAAATATTTCTGAAATTTCGACATTATTTTTTTTTTCAGTATTAATTTACAATTTTTTAAAATTTATTCTATAAAGACTGCAAATAATAGTTGTAAAATAATAATCATTGTGTTAACTATACTACAAATATATTAATCTAATAAAATGATGGAGATTTCCTCAAGAGAAAGTACATTAAAAAATTAAAGGAAATTTACATACCAAAAGTCACTGCTTTTTTTTTTTTAAACGGTAGTTAATTAACGATATTTTTATCGAACCGAGGAAAGTCGTGTAGTAAATTCCTAAATCTCAATTAAACCCTCGTCATTCATTGTCAAACGGAAGTGAAAATCGAAACGTATGCACGAATATGTGAATAAAGTTTAGAGATTGTGTCGCCGATTTTTATAACTTATTGACAGTTGTCAACATCATTTTCGGTTGAAAAGCATTTACGTACAATATAATAATTTTTTTTAAATTCTGGGAAAACAAAAATTCACTCTGTGATAAAAAAAAATTATGCTGGTTTTTTACAACAAAAAAAAAAGAAATTGTAATTTATTCTAATGTAAATGTAAAACTTCCTGTGGCGGTCCATTAAAATTCCATATTTTCCAACAGTATATCGTTAAATAATTATTAAATAATATTCAAATCATTAAATAATTGCAAAGTTGGGTGAAATTGTTGGAGGAACACGAATTTCCATCTTAAAAAAAATATTTCTGAAATTTCGACATTTTTTTTTCAGCATTAATTTACAATTTTTAAAAAATTTATTCTATAAAGTTTGCAAATAATTGTTGCAAAATAATAATCATTGTGTTAACTATACCACAAATATTCATCTAATAAAATGATGGAGATTTCCTTAAGAGAAAGTACATTAAAAAAATTAAAGGAAATTTACATACCAAAAGTCACTGCTTTTTTTTTTAAACGGTAGTTAATTAACGATATTTTTATCGAACCGAGGAAAGTCGTGTAGTGAATTCCTAAATCTCAATAAAACCCTCGTCATTCATTGTCAGACGGAAGTGAAAATCCAAACGTATGCACGAATATGTGAATAAAGTTTAGAATTTGCTTTGTGCGTCAAGTGTTATAGTCACATATTGCCATTACTTCATTCTCTAATAACGTAATTCCGAAGTTAGTCGTGAATGGATGTGGCAAAAGATGAATGGGCCATTCGCTTGACGACCAGTGAGCATCGTAGTGTCGACCTCTTACGCACACGTGTTATTTCATTTTTTTTTTTTTTCGTACCTGCTACTCACAGGCTTGTCCGTGAACGTGACGAAAATTTATAGTTCAAAGGGTATATATATATATAAATATAATATATGGGGCATTCCATGCCAAGGATCGAACATTACCTAGTCAAATCTGAACCGCGTTTTTTTAATATTATTCTTCATTAAAAGTGCATGCAGAATTTTCTTCCTTTTTTTTTTTTTTTTTTTTTTTCATTTACTTTTTTTTTTTCATTATAAATATTTAAAGTTAAATAAAAAAAGCGCTCGGTTCAAGAAACCAAAAAAAAAAATCAGAAAAATATAACAAACAACAAAAATTTTGATCCTGAAGCGAAAGTGGGAAAAATAATTTCTTCTACTTTTTAAAAATATTTTATTATTTTCTTTTTTATAGGTATTTTTACACACAATGTTAAAAAATATTGAAGACTTGGAAATTCGAATGGAAAGACTGTTATAAAAAATTTCACTTTAAGCTCTATTAATTATTGTTATATATAAATTACAATTACATTAATATCTATTCTGTATGCATTTTTTATGTGGAAAAATAACATAAAAAATTGCGAAATAGATTTGACAGGGTTCGGCCGTCGGTCGAGTTGGCATGGAATTCCCCATATTTGTATCTATATATTTATACATAGACGTACTTTATTTTTTAAGGCGCTAGACAGGGCGTGATTCTCGTTGCGTATGTTATGGATACGAAGCCATGAAATCATATTCATTTTTTTTTTTTTTTTATATGAAGAACAAGACTTTCAAAATTTAAGCCCCGAGGCTCAACGCGTGCTTCAGTCACTTTCGTTATTCTCGTTGCCTCCAACTTTCTTTAACCCTCTTTTACTATAATATGTTTATTTATTCATTCTACCGTATGTCGAATTCGCCTTATTATACTTATCTTAGTCTTAAATAATAATAGTAGGGTAGAAGTACCGGTTGTGGTCACCCCCACACTCAAATACGTTTTTCGTGGCTATTTTAATTCTGTACCTGTATTTAATCATAATTTTTCATAACGTTGTGTATTTTGGAAACATTTATCGTCATTTTGACGTCCGTTCGTCTCCATTACAAAAAGTACTGTATCAGTAATTAAAGTATCATCAGCTGATTCATCAAATTCTCAACTCCTTACGGAATTCGACAAGATTTTGACGAAAGCTCTAGATACATATTCGGATTATATAGTTGGCGAATTGCATGCAGCTTTGCACATATCAATCTTAAGAGTCATCACTGCAAATGTTGATGTACTAAAAGTTTGAAATAACGCTATACATTTATAAAAAATACGATGGCCACAACTGGTACATGGAATAAGCATGTTGCCCCGGATATGGCCATGATAATATAATCATTAATTTTTCGTTAATTATTACACAATCAATTCATAAATTCGTAAAGAAGAAACAAACAAACCAAAAACGCTAAGAAAAATATATCCTTAGAAATGTATAGTAAAAAAGAAGGTAAAGCGGTGGAACACCTTTCATGTTGAAGATTCCCATCATTATGCAATGCGAAAATCTACTTTCGGAAAGAACTCTGGTAAAAATAAAAATAAAAGTGTAAAGAGTAAAACATTAATATAATGTATGACTATTTGTGACAAAGAAAGCTGCTACGAAAAAGTGCAAAACGAAGGAGACGAATGTCAAAAAAGGTTAGTTAGGTTCACGGATGGCATCTGTGCTTTAAAGACATTTTCGTGTAGAGGAATTGGATGCTTTCATAAGAATACGATTTTGATTTATTAAACACACCTTAAAACATGTTTCAAGTGCAATGAATATTGAGTTATTCTAATTTTAAGCATGGCCAAAACCGGTGCATAGGTGGCCAGAACTGGTGAAATGGCTATGCTCCTACTTTTTTCTATTTTCCAGTGTTTTCTCGACACATATGAAGATTTTAATGCTAGAAATCTGAAATTATATTCTTCTCATATATGAAAAGTATAGGCCCAGAACAGTTTTATGATATTTGGTCCCAATCACAAGTACTTGAAAATGGGAAAATTCTTAAAGTGGCCACAACCGGTACTTCTACCCTACATCAGCTTAAGACTAAAATCACACGGAAAGAAATGTTTGGTTGTGGCAACTACGTTTTCGATTTGCTGTACACAATGTCTAAAAAATTAGTTGTCTCCACTATATCGAATAGTAACCTCAATTATTCACGATTAGTTCTCGCGAGATTAGTTAGGTTAACTAATCCAATCGTTGGGACTACCACTCGAATAGTTGGGACTACCATTCGAATCGTCGGTATTACCATTCGAATCGTTGGTATTACCATTTGAGTTGTAAGGGAAATAGAATAATCGATTGGTTGTGTCAACTCATTTCTTGGTTATGGCAACTAATCTTTTTTTTCCGTGCACAAAGTAATCATTTTGTACTTACACAGAAATAGGCAAAGTAATAACGTATGGTAATCAAAACTACGCAATAGTAGATACAAATTAGCATAAAACAAAGGCCAACGATCTCTCCTTAGTCGGAAAGCATTTATATGGACGTCTACTAAAATTGCGAATATGTATATATTTTAAATATATTTATCCTGATAAATATGATTTATTAAAGAAAAATAAATAATTGACATAGTAAGAAATAAATTCACAGTTATTAAAAAGGTTAAGAATGTTTTTATAAACACTGTAGGTTGTTATGATGAAATAAATTATGGTATACAATTTTATTTCATAACGTAATACGAGCTTACAACATTTTTCAGTGGTTATACATTTTCTTTTTAATTACAGTGTAAAAATGCAATTAAAAAGAATTTTTTGTAAATGCCTTTTGTCGTGTGAAATAAAAATGTAGTTTGCACCAAAAATGGAGTGGCACTATTCATAATTTATTTTCAGTCTTTTTGGGTATAAATTAAAAAAGATTTTTTGAAAAATAGCTTTTCCTATAATTAGCAAATATGCTACGTTAGCAATTTAGGTTTAGAGAGTAATTTTCACTGCACGTTCTCATTTTATTGCTTAAACGATCTCTAATTAAGTTGGTTATTAGTAAGAACTAATTACAAAAGTGTATTCGTAGCTTTGACTGTTTTACGTAACATTTGAATAATTTTAATTAGATTTTTAATGAGATAACTCGTTCGGAGTGAAGACTTGTAGAATAACACGCAAATGCACTCGCGAGTTCCGAGTGCGTTTAAATTACCAACGTTGTCACGCCAAAGACGGTAACAAGCTTTGAAACGGAGAACCTCATTTTCGCAGTGACTGCAGGGAAACTCATGAAGCTCTGCAGGACAAATAGAGTTCGCTGTGGGACTGAACCACAACTAGAAAAGCTTTTGCTAGTACATACTGAATCTCCAGGGGTCAATGTAAACTCGAATTGTCATATAGCAGCGATAAGCTTATTCAAATTACAGTCCAAGAGGACACTTTTTTTTTTTTTTTTTTTTTTTTTTTTTTTCAAATACTCCAACTGCCAACATAGCATATTTGAGGCATTCTTTATCAACTGCACCGAGAGAAAAAGTTTCATTGATTCACGGAAATCTTTGCCAATGAAATGAAATACTTGAATTTCAATACTATCTTTTCTTTGAATGATCTCAAACTCAATGAAAAGTAGTGACATTGTTTCGAAGAAACATTTCTTTAAACCAATGAACCTTTTTCATTGATTTCAAAGATATCGTCTCTGATTCAATGAAACCTTCTTCTTACCACCTCAAAATTTCAAAACCTATTTTTACCTGAAGTATGCGGCAGATAAAGCTCAAATTTTGTGAGTATGTAAGGAAGGACGGCAGAAATAGGCTAAGCTTGTGGCTCCTCGAAACTTAAAGCCGTTCGTTCGGGAGAACCGGAAAACAAAAATGTGAGGTTATGTGCGAGAGAGAGATCAATGAAAACGTTTCTTTGAACCAATGAAAACGTCTCTTTAAAACAATGAAACTGTTTCTTTATTATATGCTCACTAAGTAAATCTTTATTTACAGGCAATGAAATGTTCTCTTTGAAATTCAAATGCACTATTTCATTGAAATCAAAGAAATATTTCGTTGAAATCAATGAAAACAAAATCAATCCACCCATATTTGAGGCATTCTTTATCAACTGCACCGAGAGAAAAAGTTTCATTGATTCACGGAAATCTTTGCCAATGAAATGAAATACTTGAATTTCAATACTATCTTTTCTTTGAATGATCTCAAAATCAATGAAAAGTAGTGACATTGATTCGAAGAAACATTTCTTTAAACCAATGAACCTTTTTCATTGATTTCAAAGATATCGTCTTTGATTCAATGAAACCTTCTTCTTACCACCTCAAAATTTCAAAACCTATTTTTACCTGAAGTATGCGGCAGATAAAGCTCAAATTTTGTGAGTATGTAAGGAAGGACGGCAGAAATAGGCTAAGCTTGTGGCTCCTCGAAACTTAAAGCCGTTCGTTCGGGAGAACCGGAAAACAAAAATGTGAGGTTATGTGCGAGAGAGAGATCAATGAAAACGTTTCTTTGAACCAATGAAACTGTTTCTTTATTATATGCTCACTAAATAAATCTTTATTTACAGGCAATGTGAAATGTTCTCTTTGAAATTCAAATGCACTATTTCATTGAAATCAAAGAAACATTCGTTGAAATCAATGAAAACAAAATCAATCCACCCATTTCTTTGGTGTCAATGAAATCTTTTCTCTCGGTGTGGGCCACTTTTTTTGGTCGACCTCCCCCGGACATTTTTCTAAACTTGTCAGTTTGTTGTACTATTTGAGATGGGTGTTTGTGATTTTTTTCAGAATTTTAAAGAGCGTCGTTCAGGATTTACGTTTTTTTTTAAATATCACTATATCTCAGAAAATATTAGACTCTCAAAAAATTCTTAAGAACATTAACTTTTTCATTTTCCATCTACTTTCGAGTGATGTTAAAATCATAATTTTTCCAACGGAAGAAAGTCAATTTTTCGCAAAAAAAAGCAATAAATAATTTTTTTTACGAAAAAATTAATTATTACTACTATTAATTAATTAATTTTACAAGGTGTCTCGCATTGTATGAAGATTCTGAGAAAAAAATTCCAAAGTGGCACCTCCAATTCTTAGGCAGTCAAAAATTGAAAATTAAAATAAAAAAATTAATAAATTTTTTCCTGCCCGTTTT
The DNA here is from genome assembly GCA_963970395.1 of Ephialtes manifestator. Classification (NCBI taxonomy): domain Eukaryota; kingdom Metazoa; phylum Arthropoda; class Insecta; order Hymenoptera; family Ichneumonidae; genus Ephialtes; species Ephialtes manifestator. The sequence continues at coordinate 26,991,280 of OZ019978.1, forward strand.
TTTTTTCGAATTATTTGGCGCAGCCGTCGTCCGAGAATTTTCATTTTATCTTTTGGAAATGTGATGAAATCCGCTAGAGAGGAAATCCAAAGTGGCACCTCCGATTCTTAGGCTGTAAAAAATTGAAAATGAAAATAAAAAAATTAATACATTTTTTTCTGCCTAAGAATCGGACGTGCCACTTTGGATTTCCTCCCTAGCGGATTTCATCACATTTCCAATAGATAAAAGAAACTTCTCGGTCGACGGGCTGCGCCAAATAATTCCGAAAAAAACGGGCAGGAAAAAATTAATTAATTATTTTATTGTAGTTTTTCATGTAAAAATATGCAATGTAAAAAGCGCGACTTTTTTCTCCTGTTTTTATGTAAATGTGTCTAAGTAGGAAATTCAGGCTGAGTTGGTCGAAGATGACTCGAATTCGAACGATAACATAAATTTTTCGAAAATTCGAAATTCTGTAAAACCCAAATAACTTGATAGATTTAGCTCAAATTCAATACCGACCGTTAAAAATTTACATTCCTTTATTTTTTAAGAACTATTCAACTTATTAACCAAAAAATTGCGTCAACTAGAGAGCGTACAGACTTTTTTCGAAAAATTCTTAGAAAATCTAGCAAGATGTCTGAACTTTTCCGTTAATTTTCACAAAATTTCATCGATGAAATTTTGTATGCTCCACCGGCGTACCAAATTTCACCTTGATTGTTAACGCCGTTCTTGAAATACAGCGGTTTGAATTTTTTAAGCCCCCCCCCCCCCCCCCCGACACACACGCACCTGGTTATTAAAAAAAATAAGTAATATTAATAAATAACATATTTTCACTTATTAATGGATATTTGTGTATCTATTTTATTAACATTTCGATCCATTGTGTACATTTGGACGAAAAATGCAATTATGAATTCTCGTCCCTATTAATTAAAAACTCGTTCAATCGATGCAGTAGTTAATGAAACCGTGGAAAATTGAGGGTTGCAGGAAGCATAATTTGCAAAGCTCAGCTCATATCGTGCCGGGCTCGAGAGTACAAGCTTAAAACAAACTCTCACTCGTTGGATACCTCATGCCTCAAAACCAAGTTACCAACTTACACAAATTGTGTACAAGCAAGTTAAAGTAGACACACTGATGGAGCTGTTCCAATGGTAACAGATTGCAGATCGTACTCAAGCCGTAAAATATTACAGAAAAAAAAACAAAAAAACGAATAACCTTTCTGTGAAGAATAAACAGCCACAGATTTTATGTTTTTCCACACGGAGAGAAATTTCTGTGACGCGACGACATAAAACGGTGACAACAAAAATCATTTTGTTAGGCGAGCAAAAAAATTGGTCATACCATCAAAAAAATTTGTCAGCCGAACAAAAGATTTATCGGAATAGCAAAAGTGATTTGTCAGTCGAACAAAAAATTTGTCAGCCTAACGTAACGATTTTTGTTGTCACTGTTTTCTGTTATCACCACACAGAAATTTTTCTCCGTACAGAATTTTTTTTTTACGGAAAAATCTTTATAGGGATTCGTAAAATAATCAGGATCTGGCAAAGGGCGTACAAGTGGACATAGAGTAAAAAGGGCCTATCATAGAGCTCATAAAGAAAAATAAAATAATCAGAGCCTTGTAGAAAAATTTACAGCGATTTCGGCAACGTGATATTTTTATACTATACAAAAAAAAATGCTATACCTTTTTTAAAAATCGACTATAAAACAAAGTTGAGCAATTGTATTGTTAATTCTTCGTCAGCATCCCTCAGACTCTTTTATCGTAATTGCCGTCGAGACGTTTTTTTTTTTTAGCATCGAAGATGCAAATCTGGTGCGTTCGTGAGTCTAACTTGTGCAAATAATAACCGTCGTGTTGGTTTTAATACGAGAACGCTCTCAGCCAGATGTAATTAATGCTTGATGATACTAAATCGTTCTTTTTTTTTTTTTTTTTTTTTTAAGTTCTTCACTCATTTCTGCGCTTTGAACGCTGGAACTTTTTTTTTCTTTTCTATGACTCTCATTCTTTTTTTATTTTTATTTTTTTTAACTTTTCTCTCACTCACGCCATTATTTATTCGACGACTGAGCAGTCTTTATGGTCACGTTCGGGATCCGTTGCGGCCACTCGGCCTTGGACATAATTTGCCGCAGCTCATGTAAATATTTGGTGGGTGGCGTCATTCACTATTTTCGTATACAGGCATTCGTAGTACCGTCTCTGTTCTTTAAGAGATGCATTATGCTACTCGTGAATCGAAGAAGCTTCACTGTAATGAAAGAACCGTTGGTATCCTTGATTTTTTTTTCTTTCTTCATTTTAATAAATTACGTAACGTCAAATAGAATCACAATAACACTGAGAGAAAATTATGGTATTAGTAACTATAAAGTGACAACTATTCGTTTTTAGTTCGTACGAAAGCTTTGTTTTCATGGAAAAAAATTTTTTTCGAGATTTTTATGTCAGTATACTCAGAATGGGCCAAAACGTCGAGAAAAGTGATTGAGAAAAAATGTTTGTATGTGTGTGTGTGTGTAATGTTACACGATCGAAAAATGTAAAGCTTTATAACTCGGGAATGCCTTGAGATATCAAGCTGAAATTTGGACCATAGATAGAGGGATCAAGCCTCATCGTTCATACAGATTTTTGTTAAAATCCACTTCATCGTTAAATTATTACGCGTTTTTTAATTTTTTGAAAAATGTCTGTTTACGCGATAACTCTTTCAATTTTCGAGATATTGATCTTAAAGTTGGTATGAATGTGAGCTTTCATACGCCGGTGATCGCTATTGAATTTGGTTAAGATCGGTTGAACCGTTAAAATTTTCTGATGTTTTGAATTTTTCAAAAAATTGACATTATCGCTCTATTGTAACTTTTGCAAAACTTAAGATAGCGAGCTCAAATTTTGTATATAAATGAAACAATATTCAGCCATTATATATGTATAATTTAGTGACGAACGGTATGAAATTTTTGATTTTATGGAATGTTGAATTATTTTGTAAAATATACATTATCACATTCCCTTTCGGAAACGCTCTAATAATCACGAAATAACGTAATAACGAAATAGAAAAAGCGAATTCACAACATGTATATTTATCTAATTAAAACAAGGATGCAAAGTAGAACCTTGCACATTGCATCCTCATTATTTTTCCCGTTTTACAAAACTTCCTCTATGAGGAAGCCAAAAATTGAATAACATACTTCCTCATAGAGGTAGCTTTGTAAAAAGCGAAAAATAATGAGGAAGCAATGTGCAAGGTTCTACTTTGCATCCTTTTTAGTTCGCACGATCAATTTTGCTTCCTCATAGAGGAAGCTTTGTTTTCATGAAAAATTTTTTTTTTCGAGATTTTCATGTCAGTACACTCAGAATGGGCCAAAACGTCGAGAAAAGTGATTTAGAAAAAATGTCTGTATGTGTGTGTGTGTGTGTATGTGTGTAACGTTACACGATCGAAAAATGTAAAGCTTTATAACTCGGGAATGCCTTGAGATATCAAGCTGAAATTTGGACCATAGATAGAGGGATCAAGCCTCATCGTTCATACAGATTTTTGTTAAAATCCACTCCATCGTTAAATTATTACGCGTTTTAAAATTTTTTGAAAAATGTCTGTTTACGCGATAACTCTTTCAATTTTCGAGATATTGATCTTAAAATTGGTATGAATGTGAGCTTTCATACGCCGGTGATCGCTATTGAATTTGGTTAAGATCGGTTGAACCGTAAAAATTTTATGATGTTTAGAATGTTTCAAAAAATTGACATTATCGCTCTATTGTAACTTTTGCAAAACTTAAGATAGCGAGCTCAAATTTTGTATATAAATGAAACAATATTCAGCCATTATATATGTATAATTTAGTGACGAACGGTATGAAATTTTTGATTTTATGGAATGTTGAATTATTTTGAAAAATATATATTATCACATTCCCTTTCGGAAACGCTCTAATAATCACGAAATAACGTAATAACGAAATAGAAAAAGCGAATTCACAACATGTATATTTATCTAATTAAAACAAGGATGCAAAGTAGAACCTTGCACATTGCTTCCTCATTATTTTTCCCGTTTTACAAAGCTTCCTCTGTGAGGAAGCCAAAAATTGAATAACATACTTCCTCACAGAGGTGTAGCTTTGTAAGAAGCAACAAATAATGAGAAAACAATGTGCAAGGTTCTACTTTGCATCCTTGTTTTAATAGTTGCCACAACTATCAAATCATGACTATAACTACCAAATAGTTACCATAATTATTTTCATGATTACCGTAACTATGAAAATAGTTGTATGGACTAAAAATTAATAGTTGTCACTTTATAGTTGACTGTACTATTACGATTTCTCTGAGTGAATCTATAGCAATCTTCTAATTGTTATTTTTTTTTTCACCCAGCAAAGCAGAATTCACACATGCTGACAGCTGAAGAAGTTGTCGGGTTGCGATTATCACTGTTACGTGTCAGGAAAAAAAGCCAACCAATACATTAGGTTCAACATATATTCATAGCTGCTTCAAACCGCTTTGCAGGAAATTATAGCAATTTCCTCGCAGTGATCTCCGGTGTCCGACCGCTGAAACATATTAACCATCGTGTATACGAGGCATTCTCCGTCATACAGTTTTTTTCCTGGACCTTTTTGATATTTTTTATAATCGGCTTGATGTTTTTTTTATTGCTAAGCGTAATTACTGTGAGGATTTTTAGATTGTGTTTTACCTAAATTAAGAAGATAAATTTTTGAAAAAATGTTTTATATTGGAGCGAAAAAATCGTTGTAAATAAATAGAAAGTAAATTTAAAAAAAAATTGATAGATTAATTTTGTATCTGCAGTAAAAAATGTTGGTGTAATAATCGAATGAATGATTTTTTTCAGCCAATTTGACGTCTTATTATATTTTAACATTTACAGAACTCACCGAAAAGTGTGCAGAATTTAACAACAAAATCGGTGATGGGAAACTAATATTTAAGCCGTAATTTGAAAAAATTGGCTAAATATGGATATCATGCAATTCCTTTTCACATTCTTTTTCGTGAATTTCAAATACAAACACATCTGACAATTTAGGTAAAGAAAATAATTTCTAAGGTACATAATTTTTTATCGACGATGTTTATTTTGCACATTGCATGATTCATCTCCGATTTTTCTAATCTAAGAAATGAAAAACGAATTTAGAAAAAATAATTGACTCCTACATTTTCGAACTTAACTTTTGAAAAACATTTTTCATCGCTTCAAATATTTGTCGATAGAGTGGAAAAAAAAAATCCTAAAATTAGTAAAAATCATGAAGTGATTGAGAGTGCATGTTAATTTTTCATACTGCATTTCTCATGTGCATCTCATTAATTTTTTTCGAATAGAAAAATGGCACATACGAAACACAATATTAAAAATTGGCATGTATTCACCGACAGTCACTTTAAATACCGAAAAAAAAAAAAAAATTTCGTCACATCGAAAATTTGTTGCCCACTCTGCCAATTTTTCTCTATCTTCCTTACATACTACTATATACGTCATATAAAAATAAGAGTTAACAAAAAAAGTGTCCAAGTCATAAAAAAAAAGCTGACAATTGAAATTGTCACGTTGCTTCCCCGTTAATTTCTATAGCATTACTGAAAATTCTGTTTTTCTTATTTTTTATTATTATGTAGCAAGTAAAAAGAAAATTAACATTTGTTCAAAATATCAAAAAATTGGAAAAAAAAAAAAATTAATTAAAAAAAAATTTAAACTTCAAAATTTTTAAAAAATTTTAATTTAAAAAAAATTCATAATTTTGAAACTCCAATTTGTTTTAAAATCAAATTGGCCATAGAATTTCGAGCGAGTGGTATAAAGTTCAAATATCTTTGAAAATGTGAAAGTAAGAGCGTGATATGATTTTATAAAAAATTCAAATTGTCATAATTTTGGAAACACTCAACGGATTCGTGCCAAATTTGAACTTAGCCTTTGTCTACCCACACTATATACGTGTACCAAATTCCAGAGCGATATCTTAAAAATTGCGTACGCTATCGTGGTAACAAGAATCCAAACATACACACACACATACACACACACACACATACAGACATTTCGTGCAAATCATTTTTCTCGACATTTTACAGCCTTTTCATCATCCCGAGATGAAAATCCTGAAAGAAATTTTTTTTACGAAAACAAACCTTCCCTAACGGTCAAGCAAAAACCAATAAAAAAAAGATGCAAAGTAGAACCTTGCACATTGCTTCCTCATTATTTTTCGCTTTTTACAAAGCTCCCTCTGTGAGGAAGCAGTATGTTATTCAATTTTGGCTTCCTCATAGAGGAAGCTTTGTAAAAAGCGAAAAATAATGAGGAAGCAATGTGCAAGGTTCTACTTTGCATCTTTTTTTTTTATACCTTGTGTCTCTTTTGCAGAGGTGTTTTATACAGCTATAAATCACCTCTGCAAACACCGTTACATCTAATTTTGATTAGATACAAATTTTTGTCGTACTTTCTCAACTTTTCCGGAAGTTATAGCGAAAATCTACATTTTTTTTAAAATGAAAAATGGTGTAAAATCCGAACGACTTTACCGATCATCACCAAATTTGGTACATGGCATTTCTGAATGTTATTTTTCGTCTGTACAAAATTTCTGTTCATTTGTTGAAATTCGACGTAATTTAGATCAAAATCTATTTTTTTCGAAAAATTCAAAATTCTATAAAATCCGAACCGCTTTACCGATTTCGTCGAAATTCAATACCATACAACATTGAACGTATCTTCAGTTATGAAGAACTATTTAGCCAAATCGGCGAACTTTTACGAAAGTTAGAGCGACCACGCCCTTTTTTCAACAAATTAAAATCAACATAAAATCTTAATGACTTCACATATTTTGGCAAAAATCACAACATTCAAAGAGGGGCAGCTACTCTACTTGCGTGCCAAATTTGAGCCGGATCGCTCGAACGGTTACCGAGTGAGAAGAGATTGAATTTTCGAAGCCCAGCACACACACACACACATACATACATACGGACATTTTTTCTAAACCACTTTTCTCGACGTTTTAGGTGATTCTAAGCATACTGACATGAAAATCTCGAAAAAAAAAAATTTCATGAAAACAAAGCTTCCTCTATGAGGAAGCAAAAATACATATTCCAGAATAGTAGTGTCTGAAGTGACGGAGAATGCCTCATATGTATTTGACATCTTCATCCAACCGTATAATCATAAACATTTGAAGAGTGCGGTAGTTTTAGTGTCGAGGGAAAAGCACGAATGGTGCTGCGCATGCGCTAAAACACATCGGTACCGTGTGCAGTCTTGCGCCGTTGCACCGCCTCGTCCCGTGTCGTCGTCCCCTTCCAACTGTATGATCGGTATATGGTAGAATTGCTATGGATAAATATATATATACGGTGGGGTTTGACTTGGCGCGCAAGCGTCGCGACGCCCGTCCATGCGTTGCTTTTTCCGCCCCTTCAATCCCCTCCACTTCACCCCCTTCAGCCCCTTTAGCCCCCTCCACTTTTCCCCTTGAGCGCCGCTGCACCTAAGACCAGTGAGTGGCGTTGCAAGTGCGCCACAGGCTTTACTATTTATGACGCCACTGCCTTTGACCCCGTCGTCCTCTACCTAGACCATTACGATTCGTGTTGTTCGTTTCGCGCAACTATCTGTCTTCTTGTTCTTACTCGCAACAAGGCGTCGACCGAGAAAATCCTGGCCGGGCAAATACATTGCGTCATTCGCATTGGACAGCTTTAAGGAACGTAGGGTCATTGCCAGATAAAGATACACAAGAATTTCGTACGAGTTAATTAATGTTGTAGCGGCCGGCATAAAGTTTGTCAACAAATGTTGAAAACATACGGAATCAGAGCCAATGCAACACACTGCAGTTGTTTTATTCGTTAATGACGATTTCTTGACATTATATGGTAACATTCTAATGCTTAACTTTGGATATTTAAATACTTTGAATTGTTGATATTTCATCTTTTTTTTTGCATTTTTTTTTTGTTGGGAAAATAGGATTTATTTTTATAGAAATTGTAAATGACCATTAATTCAAGAATTATTGTTTACTAATAATAATTATTTTAATAATAGCCTGTAGTTATTATAAAATTGAGTGTCAACATTTGAATGCAAAATTATACTAATTTTCGCTCAGTGGATGAAAAAGTTGAAAAAAATGGACGAGCACGATTTTACTTTCGTAATCTATTAATTATGTTTTTTCATTTTTTCAAAAGAATTATCGTGAAATTTTAATGATAAATAATTGTTTCTACAGCTATTAAAAAGTTTACACAATGTATTGTAATCGCTACATGTTATTATTATCAAATTATAATTATAGAGCGAATCCTATCTTTATCTTTATTTATATAATTATTAGGCCCTTACAACTCTGATGGTAATGAATTTGGTACCATGAAAAAATGTATGGAACAAACTATTGCGAATGTTTTGCTTTCTCATAGAGTAAATTTTTATTTTTCGAAATTTTCATGTCAACATTTTTCCGAATGTATGTATGTATGTGTGTTTTAAAGTGCTTAAAATTTGTTCTACCATAAGTCGTGAACTGCTCTATCGAATCAGCTCAAATTTTAATGACAAGTAAAGTACCGGTCAATCTTTACTTGGTATTAAGGTAAATGTCCCCATTCCCGTACCCTATAAGGCCAACCAGACAACTGTATGGCTTTTTTCGTTGCGACGAATGTAAATTTGGAGATTTTTTTTTGCACCACTGTAAAATTCAGTTAATTCTCTTTCTAAAAATGGTTTATTCAATCGATTCCGCCAATTATTTCGCCAGATAGAGGCTGATTAATTCATGCTTATTAGTGTCCCCTCTGCCGATACAGCTGTTCCCAATCCCGATCAGCGATGACCCCATTTTCGACCACTAGGGAAACGGAGATCCCGAAAAGTAATAAAAAAATTTTTTAAATAAATAAACATGATCCGGGATTGTACTATTAATATTTTTATTGCATAATTATAAAAAAACTTCGTTTTTCGGAACTTATGTTACATTTCCGTCTCCACATACACTTTTTTTTTGCGATGCTGTAAAAATTGAATTATTTCAAAATTTTGATCAGTGAGGGAAAAAAGCCCAAGTCCTTCGCAGCGATCCTGTAAGAATTGAATTATATCAATCTTTTTTATCACCGAGAAAGTATACCTTGTAATAAAGAAATTTTTTTGACTGCCTAAATAACGTTTACGGTAATGGGGGCAGCCAGGCATTTCGTTGTGCCTAACTTCGACCACCGTAAAAAAAATGAAAAATACATTATTTATAACTCTTTTTTTAGCTGAATCAGTAATTGAACTCATAATCTATCGTTTGAACTAAAAATTATTCGATTTTTACAAATTCCGGATGCAGTACGAACTATTGAAGCGGTCAACGCAACTTAACCTCACTGTTAAGAATACGATGGTTTCACGACAAGCGTTTGGAAATACGAACAAAACTTGGATTGTGTTATTGTATTTACTCTTTACGTTGCAATACTCTCACACATAGGGTCCTCGGAATATTGTACTATGCTCAATTGTTGTTATTTTTGCGCAGCACTCGTGTAAATAATTATTTCCGTCGAAGTGGTCGGCAGAGGGAGCATGGACGGGAATGGGGACATTTACCTTAAGGGGATCCAGTCACCTAAAAAAAGTCGTAAGAAAAAAAAAGGTGTAATTAATAAATTTCTTTTAAAAAATCTTACATTAAAACCTCATTAAATACATAATGAGCATTATAATTCTGCAATTTTATAAAGACGTAGAGTGTACCAAAATGGTGTGAGGTAAAAAGTAAAATTTTTCACTTGTCGTAACTTTCAGACCAAACCGGTGAACAAATTTTAGTGTTCGATGTCTTATTTTATCTGTCGAAGAGTGCATTCTGGATTGAATATAGGAATTTTTATTTCAGCTCTTTATGGCAAAGCTATGATTTTAAATGTGTAAATAAATCTCTCTCTATTAAAAACTCACTAAACAATTGGTTACAGTAAATCTAATTTTCACTGCATCCAAAATCGCTATGTTCAATCCAGAATGCACTCTTCGACAGATAAAATAAGACATCGAACACTAAAATTTGTTCACCAGTTTGGTTTGAAAGCTACGACAAGTGAAAAATTTTACTTTTTACCTCACACCATTCTTGTGCACTGAATGGCTTTACAAAATTGCAGAATTATAATGCTTGTTATGTACCTAATGATGTTTAAATGTAAGATTTTTTAAAAGACTGGTATCATTTACAGAATTTTTTTTCTTATGACTTTTTTTAGGTGACTTGGTCCCCTTAATGTTACAAAAATCGCTTGAGGCATTCTGTTTTTATGAGATTTTTAAAAGGGAGAAGGGATAATTTTTAAATAATGTCCTTTCACTTCCTAAATTTTACACATTTCCAGACACAAAAATGAGCCAATATAGGTTCACATTTGACATTGAATTTAGTAAAACCGGTCAGAATGTCTAAATTTTATGATGTTTTTGATGATTCCATTTTTATAAAATTGACTATCAAGAAAAGTTTCCGCGCTAAATGCCACGGTTGATTCTGTGACCTTTTTCAGTGTCCTCTCTACTTCATTACAATTCAAGGTCCTACAAAATATGAGGAAATTGTCCCTTTAAATTTAAAAAAAAACTGCTTCAAAATAGAATCTTGTATATTCGTTTTTAATCCACAAAGTGTTCTGTAAAAAAATCAAAATTTAAATATTTATTCTACACTGTTTGAAAAGATTGAAAGTTTTTATTCATAAACTCGTCATCGAAATTTAATATACAATTGTGGTATAAAATTGATGTACTTTTCCCGTAAAATTGAAGCAAATTATTAAAATTCAAGTACTTTTACTGTAAAATTAAAGTAAATTATAGAATGTGCTGTACCATAGATTAATTTTACATTACACTTGTACACTAATTTTAATATATTAGTTTATGAATAAAAACTACCAGTAAAAGTACACTAAATATCAAGTAGATTTTTTTTACAGTGTACAAAAAATGACAATGAAAATGTAGAATTTTATCCTTCGTAGAAATCCACGTGGCGCTCTAAGAAATGTTACAAGAAAATGATGAACGAGCGTCATAAAATGATGAAAATATTACAATGGACGATAATGTTTATTTGTTTTGAAATGAGTAACCGCAGTCGCATCGGCAATCACTACGATAATTTTCTGGCCGAGTATATATTTACACTCATATATTTCCACCTATATGTACAAATGTACAGAGAAGATGACGAGAGTCTATGAGTGGGCCGTCACCCTGTTGGCATCGCCGAGATCGAAATGAACATGTATATATATATATACGTACTATTACGTATATAAGAATTGCGACCTTGTCCGTCCGACTAGCAATGTTATGCCATAAGATCTCGTAAGTCGTATAGTCATAGCTTCGTCGTAGTTTGAATCGTCATTAAAGTGCAAAAGCGCACTTGACTTTCTCGTCTCATAGCCTACAAATTTTATATTATAACTTTCAATTATAAAGCTTGTCGGTAAATAAAAAAAATGGAAATATTTATTTTCATTAGTCTTTTGACTTTTCTAAGAATTTCCTGTTTATCTTTTTTTCTTTTTCCTTCACTTTTAGTGAATTGACATTTTTGTGAATATTTTTGTTTCAATATTTTTTTTAGATCGATCTTGAAATAAATTTAAAAAAAATTTAATCGCTTTGTGTCTAGCTGATATTTCGTCACGGATGTTGTTTCGAAAAGAATCTTTAGTTGCAACTTAATTGGCCAAAAGCCAATCGGATAAGGTACCGGCGAGATCTTTTCCAAATATATACAGAAATATATTTGGTTCATAGAAGCATCGTGCCATTTTTACGCTTTTTAAATTTTTCAAAATTTTTTATATAATTACAGTAGAGCGTCGATTATCCGAACTAATTGGGACCGACTATCGTTCGGATAATGGAAACTTCGGATGACCGAACATGAATATTTTGTGAAGGGGGAGGGAGGAACTGAAACGCTTAAAATATTAGAATTTATACGTATAATATCTCTCTATATTATAAAAAGATCTCGCCGCCGCCGTATCAAGAATCGAGGGACTTAGGAAAAATTCAGCTCAAACCAGCGTAAGGAGGGGGGGGGGTTCTGACGGGGTGGGGGGGGTTTCTGACGGGTTGAGTGACAGGGTTTCTGACGGGGTGGGGGGGTTTCTGAGCGGTTGAGTGACGGAGTGAGGGGGTTTCTGAGCGGTTGAGTGACAGAGTTTCTAATGGAGTGGGGGGTTTCTGAGGGGTTGAGTGACGGGGTTTCTGACAGGGTGGGGAGGTTTCTGAGGGGTTGAGTGACGGAGTTTCTGACGGAGTGGGGGGGTTTCTGAGGGGTTGAGTGACGGGGTTTCTGACAGGGTGGGGAGGTTTCTGAGGGGTTGAGTGACGGAGTTTCTGACGGAGTGGGGGGGTTTCTGAGGGGTTGAGTGACGGGGTTTCTGACAGGGTGGGGAGGTTTCTGAGGGGTTGAGTGACGGAGTTTCTGACGGAGTGGGGGGTTTGTGAGGGGTTGAGTGACGGGGTTTCTGACGGAATGGGGGGGGGGGGGTTCTGAGGGTTTGAGTGACGGGGTTTCTGGCGGAGAGGGGTGGGTTCTGAGGGGTTGAGGTGATTTCTGAAGGGCTGAGTGGTGGGGTTTCTGACGAGGTGGGGGGGTTTCTGAGCGGTTGAGTGACGGAGTTTCTGACGGAGTGAGGGGGTTTCTGAGCGATTGAGTGACGGAGTTTCTGACGGAGTGGGGGGGGGGGGGTTCTGAGGGGTTGAGTGACGGAGTTTCTGACGGAGTGGGGGGTTTGTGAGGAGTTGAGTGACGGGGTTTCTGACGGAAGGGGGGGGGGGGTTCTGAGGGTTTGAGTGACGGGGTTTCTGACCGGGGGGGGGGGGGGGGGGGCGAGAAGTTTCTGACGGGGTTTCACATTCAAATTTCAAAAATTTTCACAAGCCCGGATTGGGGGGAGATTGCGAGCGCCCGCAGCGCGCGAGCCACAATAAAATCCTAGTAATACATGTATGTATGTAATATGTATGTATTCATCGAAAATCAATATTTCAATATATCATTGTTAGTATATATTATATATTCTGATAAAAACCGTCGGACTCTATATAATATGCTATTTTCTTGGGAAAAAATCGAGGATTTTTTGCTTTTGGTTTTCCGAACGACATCATCGTTCGGAAAACCGAATCGCTGTTCGGATGATTGACCATTCGGATAAACCAAATCATCGTTCGGATGATTGACGTTCGGATAACCGACGTTCTACTGTATTTCAATATCTCAAGATCATAAAACATAAACTTTCGATTTTCAATAAAAAGCTAAAGTCGATGATAATGTTGCAGTAGTTCGGAGAATACTGACACTTTGCTAGGTAATTTGACTTGAGTAAACGTAATGTCTGTGCAACTATGCACTGCATAGCTATGTTGTATTGCTGAACGGTCGATGGCTGTGACCAATATTGTAACTGCGAGAATTTCAAGGTCAAGGCCACGCTAATACTCTTCTGAAAACTCTGTAAATACTTGCTATGTTCCTTATTGTGCTCTACTCTGTGCTACAATGTACTACATTGCACTGGTATGTACTAACAAATCGGTTAATGTACTTTTTTTTCTCTTTTACGACTTCTATATATATATATATATATACATACGACTCGTAAAATAGAACGTGTATTGTTTAGCTCTATAGTTCATGGATCTCCAGGAATTCTTGGTCGGCGTTGCATGCTAAGAAAATCGCATGACTATTGGAGATTCTTCTTCGAGCCTTTAAAGTGGAGCAGCACTTAAAGCTCACGCGAAGCACATCAAAGTGCTTTTGAAAAAAAAAAAAATTATGAGTCCAAGTCCACTTTAATGAAGGGTTGTTGTTAACGGTATCTTTAACTTTAAACACGAACAGCTGCAATTTTCAAAAAAAATCTTTTCTCAGAAATCGTGCAAACAAAAATTGTGTTTCGCTATTTTAACTTGTTTAATGTTTCAGCTAAAAACAAATTGTTATCAGCGAATTATCTCCTGTCTGTATAATAAAAAAAAGATAAAATACAACTTTATTTGGAATTTATCTCAAGGTCATTCGGAGAATTCGTGACAAGCCTGGAAACGGAACTTATAAATGTTACAAACAAAAATTTAACTTGTTTTAGTTTTGAGCTTAAAAAACTAATTATCCCAGAATTATCACCTGTTTTTATAATAAAAACTATATAAAATGCAATTCTATTTGTAATGTATTTCAAGGTCATTCGCAGAATTCGTGGAAACTATAATAATGGAAACTTTTAATGTCTAGTTAATGACTTTTTCTAAAAATATTCTCACAAACTTTTTCCATTGCAACTACTAACTAGTTACTTAAGGAGGTTCGTAAAAAAAATCAAATCCAAGATAAAATTGTAAAAAAAAATCGTATAACAGCTGTAATGATAACGGACACATACGCAAAATTTTTAAGGGATTCACCGTGTAGTTTCCGAGATATTAAATAACAAAGTTGCGACTATTTACATGTAAAGAAAAGAAAAGTGAGTCGAATATTGAACTTTTTACGTCTTTGCAAGAGCTAAATCCAAGGTAGAATAATCAAAAAAATATGCAGACGTCCAGAAAAGTATTCTGAATAGGGCACGAGCTTGAAATTTGAAGGTCACCGCGAAATTGACAGAGAAATCGTTCATTTTTTGCCTCTACGCTTAAGGTAGTTCTGTCGGTACGCCGGAGTCATAAATCTCAGAGTCTAAATGACATTAAAAAATAATCATACGCATCGCCTTGACTGCCTCAATAATAATATTAAAAATAATCGAGAATCCTTCAAAATTGTCGTAATCAAATAAAAACGATTATTTGTAAATAGTTGATATGTTTAGTGCGGATTTGACTTCATTTTTATGATAATTAGGTTAGGAAACGTCATTTGACCCGGTATCTTGCACTTTGAACTTGGTTCAATTAAACATTCTTCCGGAGACCTCACCTTTTTTCATGATGCATCAATTCCTGAATGATTTGCGATTCCGTAGTACTTTTTATTTTTTCTCTATCTTTGATCTAAGTATGTTAATTTTCGATTTAAAGATCAATTTCTCCAGCCCTCCCGTGAGCGCCGTGTAAAAAGATCGATTTTCAAGTTATAATTGTTCATTCAAATACTCGGTAAAAGCCTTCAAGATTTTGTGCAAGTATAATTGAATAGCTAAATTACAACATGTCAAAAATTCATGCATATGAGTTTGGATTGCCTTCACGACAGAACTACCTTAACGCGAACTTCGGTGATGGCTGCCGCCATCATCGAACCTCCTTAAGGATTGTCAGTGCCATCAAGTCTTTTACTCAGAGATGGAGAGAATTCGAATAAAAAATTATTCAGAATATCATAATTAATTAAATAATTACAGTGAATTATTCAAAATAATCTTAATTTTTGTGTCGTTCAGCAAAATAAATGTCAACCACCATTCTAATGCAAAAGGATTAAAAAATATTTTTTATTAGCATAAATCATTTTAACCAATTATCATTTGTACACCGATAGAAATAAACCACGTAAATTCATGTCTAAGAAATTATGATAGTACATCCTGGGAAATATTAAGTGACAACTATTAATTGTTGGTGACTATTTTTTAGTTCATTAATTATTTTAATGGTGTTTGAAGTTGCGATTACTATATTATATTGTTGTCGTGATTAAAATGATTACCACGAATAGAAAATATAGTTGACTTTTTTTAAAAATTATTACATGTGCACGAAGAGAAAATTTTTGTTCCTTCAACAAATCAGTTGCTAATATAGTGACAGCAAAGTCTTATTTCTTAGCCTAACAAAAATTATTTGCAAGGCTTGTCAAAAAATTTGCTAGGCCAGCAAATACATTTTCTAGGCCAACAAATAAAGTTTGCTGTCACTATGCTAGCAAATGCTAGCAACTACTGCAGAGTTGTAAATGCCTAATACTTATAGAAATAATGATGATGATACGATCAGCTCTATAATTATGATTTAATAATAATAACATGTAGCGATTGTAATACGATGATTAAACTTTGGAATGGCTGCAAAAGTTATTATTTTTCAATAAAAATTCACGGTAATCCTTTTGAAAAAATGGAAAAAAAAAAGTAATGCATTACTTATTTCTTCCATTTTTTCCACTATTTCTTGCAATATTAAAGCGAAAATTAGTATTTTTTTCAGCTATTTAAATGTTTACACTCTATTTTATAATCACTACATATTATTATTATGAAATCATAATTACAAAACAAATTGTAGTGTAATATCTCATGAATTAATGGGGATTTACAACTCTGAATACTAGATTTTTCTCAAAGTCTTTGTCTTCATAATCGTATTGCACGGATTTTATACATATATATATATATGTGTACATATATGTACGTAGTAAGGAAACCGAGCTCACGACGCTTGCGCAACAGGTTCCAAGGGCCTACCTCAACTCCCCGACGTCGCCACTGCCACGTCCTACCGCAACGTCCGTCGGCGTCTACAGTATTATCGTAGTATCGTTGTTGTTCTCAGCTTTGTCATCATCGTTCTCGATCCCATGATTAGCCTCATCCGCTTTCTTTCTTTGCTCTCAATCGACCTCCAATTTTTTTACGTATCATTTCTGCAGTTTTTTTTTCTTTTTTTTTTTTTTTTTAATTCTATTTTTTGTTATTTTGCTTACGAAATCTACACCGATGAAGATAATATATACGTGCAATGATTATTATGTAGACTAGGTAAAAAATGCATAATAATGCAAACAATAATTAAACTTTCTGAATTTTGTCCCGCTTTTGAGAGACTTTGATGGAACTTGAAAAATGTGTAATAATAAATCCGGACAAATAATGTACTAATAAATAATGTAATGTAGATATTCGTTTGGACTAAACTTATAATGCTCTTGCTCATGTGAATTACAGTTTAACACGAAATATTATGAGCAGAGTTGTAAATGTCTAATACTTATAGAAATAATGATGATGATACGATCAGCTATATAATTATGATTTTATAATAATAACATGTAGTTATTGTAATACGATGATTAAACTTTGGAATGGCTGCAAAAATTATTATTTTTCAATAAAAATTCACGGTAATCCGTTTGAAAAAATGGATAAAAATAAGTAATGCATTACTTATTTCTTTCATTTTTTCCACTATTTCTTGCAATATTAAAGCGAAAATTAGTATTTTTTTCAGCTATTCAAATGTTTACACTCTATTTTATAATCACTATATATTATTATTATGAATTCATAATTACAAAACAAATTGAACTGTAAACTATATCTCATGAGTTAATGGGGATTTACAACTCTGATTATGAGACATTTATAAAAGCATAGCATTGGCAATGCTATGCTTTTTATAAAAGCTCTTATTTAAAAAAATGTATTACATTTTTTGATGTCTTAAAAATCATATCAGTGTCAATGCTACGCTTTTTTAAATGTATTTTTTTTTTAATGTTTTACATTTTTTAATTATTTATTTTTAAGTGCCTTAAAAAAATTTTTTATTTTTTATTTTTTTTAAATTTCACACAATTTAGGCTTTGCCCCCTCCCCCAACCCCATAGCGGGGCTTCGCCCCTCAATTTATATATTTATATTTATATATATATATTTTCTACAATATTATATTTTTTATTAGTAGCAGCAATGAGTTTATTGATAATACAAAACGTGGGCAAGTTTACATTCAACAAATTACATTAGAAAATTAAATATTATTCACATTTTTAAATTTTGTATTGCCATATTTCGTTGGACATTTTATTATTAATTTTCCAAAATCATTTATAGGCAAAAATCGGTATCAACTGAAATAAAATTTATATACAATAGTGTTATATAATAAAAATTAGTCTACTAAAGAATAATACTAACACAAGCACGAAATTTTTTATTTTTATTTTTGCAATGTATTTTATTTTTTATATTAAAAAAAAAAATCTACACCAATGAAAATTCCATATATATGTAATGATGCTTTAAAATAAAAATAAGTCTGAAAATAGATAATAAAATTCCGACTAAAGTTGTATAATATTGGAATATTTTAGATAAAATACAGTATATATGCATTCTGGCAAAAATTGCGAGATATTTTACGATCGTCGTCAATATTCACGTCGTGAGCATATTGCACTTTTTTCAACTCTTTTTTTTTACCAATCTTCTAGTTCTTTCTTCGAGTTACAATTACTCGTTATGTAACGTTCGAGAAACTTACTCGACGAACACCGATGACAACGAGGCTATAATCTACTACTAATGAACCGTCTACTCGTTGCCCTCATCCTATTCCCCCCCTCGTCTGACGTAATTACCGTTTCCGTAGGTTCATGCAGTACCGATGCCAAACCGCACATTTGTCGAGAGCTGTCTGTTACGTAGAATTCATATTTTATCTTGTATTTCGGGATAAGAATCACAGATTTGTTATCTTGTTCTCCATTGTCTTGAAATCCTTGGAAAAGTTGTGTTTTATAATCTGTTAATGTCAATAGCGATATAAATTATTAACCACTGATTCGTCAAAATATACTCAAGCAAGAAATTGTGCTTAAGATGCAACGATTTCAATTATTGTGAAACATTACGTACCACAAAAATTAAAATGTTTTTTTTTTTTTTTTTTTTTAAACGTAATTTTGGCATCTAATTTTGGACCCTTTGAAAAATAAAAACAGCAATTAATTTATTTCTGCATGTAAATTCCAGTCCATTCCTTTGAAAAATAAAAAAAGCAAATAATTTATTTCTGCATGTAAATTCCATTTTCTTTTATGTATGAAATTGAAATATTTGTTATCTTGTTCTCCATTGTCTTGAAATCCTTGGAAAAGTTGTGTTTTATAATCTGTTAATGTCAATAGCGATATAAATTATTAACCACTGATTCGTCAAAATATACTCAAGCAAAAAATTATGCTTAAGATGCAACGATTTCAATTATTGTGAAACATTACGTACCACAAAAATTAAAATGTGTTTTTTTTTTTAAATGGACGAATAAATAAATAAAGTTTTTTTTAACGAATAAATAAATATTAAAGTTTTTTTTAAGGGACGAATAAATAAATAAAGTGTATTATAAAAAATAATTATTTTTTTAATGTAAAAAATATACTAAATTAGGAATTAGAATAATTAAGTTTTTGAGTGTCACCAAATTCCAAAATGAGATAAAATATTCAGTAACAGAAAAATATATATAATCTCTTTTTCATTATCGATTGAAAAAAAACACTGGTGAACACTAAAAAAATGCTGGGTTTATAATTTTAAGTAGAGCTGGAATTTGATATTTATTTATTTATTTATTTGGGCATTATATACCGATCGAATCACCTTTTACCATGATCGTCATCAATATAGTTTTTTTTTTAAATCATTTACCCCAATGAATGCTTGCTCCATTTTTTTTTTTCAAAATTTTCATTGCATATTTTGCGCACTCGTGAATTTCTAAAAATTGTTCTAAAACTTGCGTGTTTTTCATTTTGAAGTATACTTTTATGTCAATTTATTTTTTTTTAAATTTAACTCCGAATCATTTTTTTTCATTAATAAACATAAAAATCCATTTTTCAAAAACTTGGACATTTTTTTTCCGCAAAAAACCGTTTTCGAATTTGTATGGGAGTTTAAGAGATAAATAAAAAATGAAAATTCATAAACAATCGGAAAATTTAAGTAATAAATCTGTGACAAATTTCAAATTTTTTTTTTTTCGTGTCGGCATTTTTTTTTCTTTTTTATTCACCAAAATCGAAATTTACCGACATATCGATAGTTCCTTTGACTAAATTCATCATTAATAATCAATAATCCTGAAATCACGTCGAAAATTGCAGTCGGATATCTCAAAATTTAAAGGAGTTGCAGTCGTTGCAGCCATATAAAAAAACATTGAAATTGCAATAAAATTAGAACCACCCTATCGATTCTCGCCAAATTTGGTATACATCATGGTTTGATGGTATTCCATTTACATACAATATTTAAGCTCGATATCTCTTAATTTGTGAAAGTTATAGCGTGAAAACGATATTTTCAAAATTTCCAAAATGCTGTAAAATTTGAATTTTCGGGTCGATTTACTTTAACTCCAATCCTAAGCGTTGGTGTATGGTAGCCCCACTTGCATTCCAAATTTGACAAAGATACATCTATAATTACGACAATTATCGTGCTTATAAGGAAATCTGCACATACACACACACACACACATACAGACATTTTTTTAAAACCACTTTTCTCGAAGTTTTGGACCATTCCGAGTGTCCTAACATCAAAATTTCGAAAAAAAAAAATTTCACGAAAACAAAGTTTCCTCTATGAGGAAGTAAAAATGTGTATATATATATATATAGTATAATTATGAATGACTATTTCTGAGTGGACTGCAGTAATCATTCTAGCGACGGAGGTCTGCCAACACTATAACACTCGTTGCATGCTACGCAGTTTGCCGGCTCAGTGGGAACCTAGGTGCATGTAATTACGGAAAATTACATACTTCCTACTTGCACTGCGTTATTCTGCATCGACTCATTCACCGAGTATCGCGATATATTCGTCCGCATGTACATTAACTTTTTCGTTTCGCTGATCGTGTCCATGAACTGTTCATCCGGGGTCACAAATATATATATTTTTCTTCACCATTGTTACAGTTGCATTGTTTCATTATCATTCGTCCAAATATAATCCGTGTTTATAAGGCATTTAAACATTGATGATACATTCAAGTTTGTTGACAGGACGACAATAACAATTGTGCCAATTTATATGATAATTACGAATAAAATATATACAAAACGTTCTAAGAGAAATTTCGTAATGTTAACAAAAACAGCTGAGTTTCAAAAAACTCAATTATATTCTTTTAGCTACGTTATTATTTGCAACAAACAGCGTAATTATTGTAAAATAACATCGTAGTTGAAGTTACGTCATGAGATTTATTTATATCATTACTCAATTTTTTTAAAAATCTGTATTTAAGCGCCTGACCCGGTCCTAGTTAGGGGCCTCATCCGGCCCTAGTTAGAGACCTGACCCGGTTCTAGTTAGGGGCCCGATCCGGTCCTACTTAGGGGCCTGATCCGGTCCTAGTTAGGGGCCTGACCCGGTCCTACTTAGGGGCCTGACGCGGTCCTAGTTAGGGGCCTGACCCGGTCCTAGTTAGGGTCCTGATACGGCCCGGATCGTACTCTGACTATTATCAGTTCGTTCTCAACATGTAAACGAACAGAAGGAAATAAGTACGATAAGGATTTTTTTTGGCATCAATCATGCCTGATCTGGCATACCTTACTAGTATCAGGCTGCCTGATTATATTGCTGCCCGGGCTGTGACAGACTGAGTGACAGTTTGAATTTTATCTTTGGTGGAAAGTTTTTGACTCGTTTCAATCCATCGTGCACGTATAGGTGAGCCAGTGAACATCAGTTGCCAGCGATTGTATAAGCAACGTGACCTACGCTATCTTGAGACTCGAGCCTCTAGAAACACTAACTATATACATAAAAGCACTTCTTCGATAGCCTGCTGAGGTTCGTCGAATTATGTGCCTGTTTAAATTTTCACGAGTAACGTTTTTTCTCTTTCTATTACTGATAGTACATGCAGATGACATTCTTTTTCCGGCACCGAATGCAATGCAATATCACGCGAACTTTATTCCATAAACGATACACTCATCAAATTTACAGTAGCTCTGTCATAATTGCTTTGTTGTTTGTTATACTGTTTAGTAATATTTTTATTTTTCAGTGCATTGAGTTCAAATTTTTATGTTCTATGACAATTTCATTAACTAAAATAAATTGTAAAAAAATGCACTGATCTTTTTTGTAAAATCTTAAAATAATTGCTGCACGATAATAAATATTAAATAAATTATACGATTAATGTGCACATGGCAAAATAATAGAGTCTTACAATTCTAAAGTCGAGCAATGTCGGCTAAGAATAATATTTTTAGATTTCTTCTTTGTCAAAAAAAAATACTTTTGCCAATTTTATACCATAAACGATACACTCATAAAAGTTACGATAGCTCTGCCATAATTACGTTGTTTTTTGTTATACTGTTTAGTAATATTTTTATTTTTCAGTGCATTTAGTACATTCTCACATTTATCAACAAAATTTTTGTGTTCTATGACAATTTCATAAACTAAAATAAATTGTAAAAAAATGTACATATCTTTTTTGTAAAATCTTAAGATAATTGCTGCACGATAATAAATATTAAATAAATTATACGATTAATGTGCACATGGAAAAATAATAGAGTCTTACAATTCTAAAGTCAAGCAATGTCGACTAATCAGTGACAAGAATAATATTTTTAGATTCCTTCTATGTCAAAAAAAAAAAAATTACTTTTGCCAATTTATTCAGTCGTAAATAAAATGAAACAATCTATAGCAACATGTCGACGTCTTTACGACCTCTGCAGGATATCGGCTTCACATATAAACGCGTTTCTGATTGCTTCGCC
The DNA here is from genome assembly GCA_963970395.1 of Ephialtes manifestator. Taxonomy (NCBI): domain Eukaryota; kingdom Metazoa; phylum Arthropoda; class Insecta; order Hymenoptera; family Ichneumonidae; genus Ephialtes; species Ephialtes manifestator. The sequence continues at coordinate 27,013,936 of OZ019978.1, forward strand.
AATCAAGGGCACCGTTTGTTACCGTAATTCCCTTTACAGACACAACTTTCTTTTTTCTTTTTTTTTTTCTACATCTTCTCGCATTTCGACTTTGTAACGACGATGAAAAAGAAACAACGATAACGATCGTCAACGTCGAGACGCAGCCAACACGTAATCACCGCTATTATTCTACGAGCGGTTAGGTTCGCTCGTTCCAAAACAGCACCGTCTACAGTCACTACTGTATACATGCTGAACCACGATTGTATACTCCGTCAGTGATAAAAGAAATCGGTGTAATCTTCTCGCAGTCGGATACCGATAACGCGTTATCGCATACTGTGGTTGCAGCTTCCTCTTTATTCCTTTTGCCCTGACGTTCATTATTTTCTCCTTATCCTTTTTTTTTTTCCATATCAAAGTAAGAGTGAGGCACGATGAGCTACATTTTTTCTAAGCCTTTGCTAATTTTTTCCTAAAAGATAAAAAAAAATTTATAATTTTTTTTTTACGTGTGGCCAACGGTGATTCGGATTTTTTTAAACTGCAGATACAAATGATTTGTAGAAAAATTTGCACTAAGATTAACATTTGGGTAATTTGAAGAGAATCTAAAAAAAATTAACGTCATTGAAATATATTGATTTTCAATAATAATAATAATGCCAAAGCCTTTGCTAATTTTTTCCTAAAAGATAAAAAAAAATTTCTAATTTTTTTTTTTACCTACGTGTGGCCAACGGTGATTCGGATTTTTTTTTACTACAGATACAAATGATTTGTAGAAAAATTTGCATTAAGATTAAGATTTGGGTAATTTGAAGAGAATCTAAAAAAAATTAACGTCATTGAAATATATTGATTTTCAATAATAATAATAATGCCAAAGCCTTTGCTAATTTTTTCCTAAAAGATAAAAAAAAATTTCTAATTTTTTTTTTACCTACGTGTGGCCAACGGTGATTCGGATTTTTTTTTACTACAGTTACAAATGATTTGTAGAAAAATTTGCACTAAGATTGAGATTTGGGTAATTTGAAGAGAATCTAAAAAAAATTAACGTCTTTGAAATATATTGATTTTCAATAATAATAATAATGCCAAAGCCTTTGCTAATTTTTTCCTAAAAGATAAAAAAAAATTTCTAATTTTTTTTTTACCTACGTGTGGCCAACGGTGATTCGGATTTTTTTTTACTACAGATACAAATGATTTGTAGAAAAATTTGCACTAAGATTAACATTTGGGTAATTTGAAGAGAATCTAAAAAAAATTAACGTCTTTGAAATATATTGATTTTCAATAATAATAATAATGCCAAAGCCTTTGCTAATTTTTTCCTAAAAGATAAAAAAAAATTTCTAATTTTTTTTTTTACCTACGTGTGGCCAACGGTGATTCGGATTTTTTTTTACTACAGATACAAATGATTTGTAGAAAAATTTGCACTAAGATTGAGATTTGGGTAATTTGAAGAGAATCTAAAAAAAATTAACGTCTTTGAAATATATTGATTTTCAATAATAATAATAATGCTAAAGCCTTTGCTAATTTTTTCCTAAAAGATAAAAAAAAATTTCTAATTTTTTTTTTACCTACGTGTGGCCAACGGTGATTCGGATTTTTTTAAACTACAGATACAAATGATTTGTAGAAAAATTTGCATTAAGATTAACATTTGGGTAATTTGAAGAGAATCTAAAAAAAATTAACGTCATTGAAATATATTGTTTTTCAATAATAATAATAATGCCAAAGCCTTTGCTAATTTTTTCCTAAAAGATAAAAAAAAATTTCTAATTTTTTTTTACCTACGTGTGGCCAACGGTGATTCAGATTTTTTTTACTGCAGATACAAATGATTTGTAGAAAAATTTGCACTAAGATTAACATATGGGTAATTTGAAGAGAATCTAAAAAAAATTAACGTCATTGAAATATATTGATTTTCAATAATAATAATAATGCCAAAGCCTTTGCTAATTTTTTCCTAAAAGATAAAAAAAATTTTCTAATTTTTTTTTTTACCTACGTGTGGCCAACGGTGATTCGGATTTTTTTCTACTGCAGATACAAATGATTTGTAGAAAAATTTGCACTAAGATTGAGATTTGGGTAATTTGAAGAGAATCTAAAAAAAATTAACGTCATTCAAATATATTGATTTTCAATAATAATAATAATGCCAAAGCCTTTGCTAATTTTTTCCTAAAATATAAAAAAAAATTTCTAATTTTTTTTTTTACCTACGTGAGGCCAACGGTGATTCGGATTTTTTTTTACTGCAGATACAAATGATTTGTAGAAAAATTTGCATTAAGATTGAGATTTGGGTAATTTGAAGAGAATCTAAAAAAAATTAACGTCTTTGAAAGATATTGATTTTCAATAATAATAATAATGCCAAAAGTGTGTTAAAAATAATTTAAAAAAAAAAAAACATCTGTAGCCAAATTTTATTTTTGAAGCAGCGCTATGATTTCATTTGAATCAGATTTTAGATATATTTGAATATTTGGATGAATAATATTTTATTTGAAATTAATACGATTTATTTAATAGGATTTTATTTCAATAGAATATCATTTATTTTATTCAAATAAATCGCATAAATAAATTTCAATTTACAATTTCTCTGAGTGTGAAGATATTATAGTATTTAAATATTTTTGAAAATTGAATTTCACACATCAGTGTGGAATTAAATATTTTGCGGCAATGGCGGCAAAATGTAGGCTTCAAAAGTTTTATGTACACTGTTAGAAATTTTTGTATGAAAATTATTATAAAGTATTGGAAGTTTTTTTGCGCGTACGCGTATATTAAATTTAATACACAAATGTTAATTAATATACAAAAAAATTGTTGTAAAATTAATATACAGTATACTAAATACTTTATAAAACTTGTGTTTATAATATAAAATTATTGGAATTTTACGATATATCTGTATATTAAATGAAATTAAATTAAATTTAATATACTGTGTATATTAATGTATATTAATTTTCAAAATATTTTTAACAGTGTATCCTCGTAATCAGTAAGTAGGTTTCAAGAGGCGAGTAATCGAATATTAACTGCGTTTAGTATTGTCGAATACGTGTATTTCTGTTAATTGAGATCAAGGACATTGATTCTGTCGTCATATTTTCGATGCCAAGAAATCAGGTAAAATCCAGATAGAGGCAGCTGCACTCTTATCAGTTTTTTCACTTATTCGTCGTAATCTCTATATAAAAATTGTTGGGATTCACCGGCAAATCGTCATTAGTCTAAACTTTGAAACTAAAATAGCATCGATCATTCGTTGGATGTGTACGAAAGACTATATTTGTCTTTTCTTAGATTATTCAATGTAGTGAAATGAACAAACGACACTTGAAATTTTCTCTGTGTGATATTCTATCTTTTGCTACTTCGTTGTTGACGACTACTCTGAAATTATTTTTTTTTAAATATCTACAGAAATCAGGCGTTCCATGTAAAATTAGATAATAAATATAATCACTGCTGGTTGTAGTGATATTATTTTTTTTAAATATCACTACAATCAGCACTGATTATATTATCTAATTTTACATGGAACGCCTGATTTCTGTAGATTGACAGATTCTGGCCCACTTTTTGATCAAACGAAGTGGAAACACGGTTTCAATTTTGTTTCCTGTCACTTCGACGCGTTATTTGTTTTTTTTCTTCACGCCTCGGCGGTTCTAAAACGTGAACCAATTTTCATGTAAATACTTCAGCCTTATCTCTTATCTTAAAGACGTATATCGAACAAAATTACAGCGTGTACAATAAAAATTGAAAAGGTGTCAATAATCTGTCGCATTTCTATCCGAAGGTCGTGTGCAGAACATATTCTCAACTTTTTAGGATTTTTTTTCTTTCTAATTGTTGTGCAGTTAATTTTTCACGAAAATTATTTGTAAATTTCTGCGTGAGAATTTTAAACACATATTTTTCGTCGCACAAAAATAATGAGACCAGATAAGTCCAATTAATTCCATCAGTGCAGCTTTTTTTTATGTTTCAAGTTTATTTTTAAGTTAACGAATTGTAATATGTACGATTGCCATACAATTTAATTTCAGTAATTTTTAGATAACTCATAAGAAGGCAAAGGTCGAAAATATAAAAATTTTGCGTTTTAAAATACCGAAGTAATAATAATAATCTGCCAAATTTTTTTTAGCAATCATAATATATACATTTGTCATCCAATTTCATTTTAGTGATTTTCACACAACTCACCCCTCTTAAGGTGGCAAACTTTCAATCCCGAATACAAAAATTTTGCCGTTCGAAAGTCCCTAAGTAATAATAATAATAATTTTCTACCTGTCAAGCTTTTTTTTTTAAGTCAGCCGTCCAATTTAATTTTATTAATTTTCACTTTTTAATAATAATAATAATAATCCTACAACCACCATGAGAATTTTATGAATTTCTCAATAAAGCGCATAGCTATTATTGTCTCCTACATTGTTAGAAATTATTGTATGAAAATTAACATTTATTTTTTATTTTTAAGTTAACGAATGTAATATTATATACGATTGCCATACAATTTAATTTCAGTAATTTTTAGATAACTCATAAGAAGGCAAAGGTCAAAAATATAAAAATTTTGCATTTTAAAATACCGAAGTAATAATAATAATCTGCCAAATTTTTTTTAGCAATCATAATATGTACAATTGCCATCCAATTTCATTTTAGTGATTTTCACACAACTCACCCCTCTTAAGGTGGAAAATTTTTAATCCCGAATACAAAAATTTTGCCGCTTAAAAGTCTCGAAGTAATAATAATAATCTTCTACCTGTCAAACTTTTTTTTTTAAGTTACTAAACAGAATACTAAATTCTATTTAGCAGCCATCCAATTTAATTTAATAATTTTCACATTCTAGTAATAATAATAATAATCCTACAACCACCATGAGAATTTAATGAATTTCTCAATAAAGCGCATAGCTATTATTGTCTCCTACACTGTTAGAAATTATTGTATGAAAATTAATATTTATTGTTTATTTTTAAGTTAACGAATGTAATATTATATACGATTGCCATACAATTTAATTTCAGTAATTTTTAGATAACTCATAAGAAGGCAAAAGTCGAAAATATAAAAATTTTGCGTTTTAAAATACCGAAGTAATAATAATAACCTGCCAAATTTTTTTTAGCAATCATAATATGTACAATTGCCATCCAATTTCGTTTTAGTGATTTTCACACAACTCACCCCTCTTAAGGTGGAAAATTTTTAATCCCGAATACAAAAATTTTGCCGCTTAAAAGTCTCGAAGTAATAATAATAATCTTCTACCTGTCAAACTTTTTTTTTAAGTTACTAAACAGAATACTAAATTCTATTTAGCAGCCATCCAATTTAATTTAATAATTTTCACATTCTAGTAATAATAATAATAATCCTACAACCACCATAAGAATTTAATGAATTTCTCAATAAAGTGCATAGCTATTATTGTCTCCTACACTGTTAGAAATTATTGTATGAAAATTAATATGAAGTTTTTTTTAAATTCGCGTATATTAAATTTAATATACAAATATTAGCAAATCTACAAAAAAAAATGTAAAATTAATATAAAGTCTACTAAACACTTCATAAAAGTTGTGTTTACAATATAATTATTGGAATTTCACAAGATATCTGTATATTAAATGAAATTTAATATTCCGTATCTGTAAAAGAAGTTCCAACACATATATTCATTTTCAAAATATTTTTAACGGTGTAAACGATATTCCAGACTATGGTAATCTTCCCCTGTAAAAAACCGGTTCCTGACCGCGAAGTCAAACAGACGTTTTGCGTGAAATTTTTCGGCGAAGTACGACAGAAGATGTCGAAAACAAAAAATTGAAGATCGACCTGAATCCTCTTGTTTCACGTCTCGCCGAAGTCTGGAACATACAACGGACCAATTTGATGACGACGATATCATGGCATGCCCAATGATCTTCCTGACTCTGTTGTTTTTTTTTTTTCAAGTCTGCAAAGAAATACAGACGCGATATATCGTTTGGTTGCATGCTGGGCCGACACGTTCAGAAAGTTCCGTCCTGCTGGCGCATGGTATTATATATGCTTACTGGTTTCCGCGTTGCGATCATCATCTCGTCTGTCGTCTCGTCTGGGACATATAAGAGTTTCGTACAGGCAGACGCAACACAATCTCCCTTCAAGGTCTCTCAGCGATCTGTATATCTCACGTGTCTCTGAGCATTAAACTCTTTCTCCGTCTGATTCAAACTCCACCTCTTCTCTTATTTTTTTGTATCCACCACTTTGCGTACTCTCTTTCTCGTTATGAAACTTACACGTGGGCTATCCCGTCGCGTTCCATGAAAGCTCTGTCTATGTCTCGAGATTCTTCAGTAGCAGCAGACACATTAGATCCTTTGTGTAGCGTCTGGCGCGAGAATAACGAACGTTGATAAATTCTCAGACAACACAACTCACCTTGCATTAACCGATATGAGGCTCAATAGGAGTCTGATGACTTTCACTAATCATGTGGATTTTTCTTCGATTCTCCGAGCTGATTTCTAATTTACAATTGGGATAATGAAAGCTTTATCGTCTTAACCCTTAAGTCTGTAAAAATCAATTAGATATTCTGGCAATAACTGAGAAAAAGGCTTGTTTGGGCTTACTAAGATGTTGGATTATAATTTTACCAAGAGACGTACTAAATACTTGGTTACCTTGCCAAATTCTTGGTTATGTTAACCAATAACTTGGTTGTCTTAACAAATTCTTGGTTATGTTAACCAATAACTTGGTTGCCTTAACAAATTCTTGGTTATGTTAACCAATAACTTGGTTGTCTTACCAAATTCTTGGTTATGTTAACCAATAACTTAGTTGTCTTACTAAATTCTTGGTTATGTTAACCAATAACTTGGTTGTCTTAACAAATTCTTGGTTATGTTAACCAATAACTTGGTTGTCTTAACAAATTCTTGGTTATGTTAACCAATAACTTGGTTGTCTTACAAAATTCTTGGTTATGTTAACCAATAACTTCGTTGTCTTACCAAATTCTTGGTTATGTTAACCAATAACTTCATTGTCTTACCAAATTCTTGGTTATGTTAACCAATAACTTTGTTGTCTTACCAAATTCTTGGTTATGTTAACCAATAAATTGGTTGTCTTACCAAGTTCTTGGTTATGTTAACCAATAACTTGGTTGCCTTACCAAATTCTGGATTATGTTAACCAATAACTTGGTTGTCTTACCAAATTCTTGGTTATGTTAACCAATAACTTGGTTGCCTTACCAAATTCTGGATTATGTTAACCAATAACTTGGTTGTCTTACCAAATTCTTGGTTATATTAACCGATAACTTGGTTGTATTACCAAATTCTTGGTTATGTTAACCAATAATTTGGTTGTCTTACCAAATTCTTGGTTATGTTAACCAATAACCTGGTTGTATTACCAAATTCTTGGTTATGTTAACCAATAACTTGGTTTTCTTACCAAATTCTTCTTTATGTTAACCAATAACTTGGTTGTCTTACCAAATTTTTGGTTATGTTAACCAATAACTTGGTTGTCTTACCAAATTCTTGATTATGTTAATCAATAAATTGGTTGTATTACCAAATTCTTGGCTATGTTAACCAATAACTTGGTTAACCAATAACTTGGTTATGGTTATGTTAACCAAGTTATTGGTTAACATAACCAAGTTTTTTTCTTAACATTTTTAACCAAGTTTTTGGTAGTTCTTACGTGTAAATACGCTTTAGTTAAATGAAATTACAACGTAAGATGCGTGTTAAACCGAATTTCCCAGTCCGTAAAATATTTCCAAATTTTTTACGTCGTAATGTAAAAAGATGTTTTGGAAAAAAGTTACGTTGGTTAATTACAACAGGTAATATTCATGTATTTCTCGACCTAGTGACGCAATGATAAGGGAAAAAAATGCATCTAGTCAATAGTAAAGTGGATGCCGATCTCTGGACTTTCACATCAGTATTCATAAGACTTCTGCAAACACTCACTAACACAAGCCAAAGTAGTTCGTTTGTGTACCAAGGGCTGAATCACTATCGTTGAATCAAAATAGAATTGGAGATTTCCGGTAGGTGGAGGTATATATCACGTTCGGAAACGATTTTCCTCTTTCAAGGCTACACCTGCGATCGAATCGAGAGAGGCAGAGCTGTGTGCGGGCGTATCTGCGTCGCAGCATTTATTGCAAGGTCGAATAACGGCAAAAACCATCGACGTATACTTGTTTCTACCATGTGCATCAAAGAATGTGGAGAACGCAGCGATAAACACAAATTGTCGTACCGTTCTATTACTTAATTCTACGAACTGATATAACGACCACTTATTTTTCTAGTTTTTTCAAGAACTGAAAGGAATAAATATGGTTTGAAGTCAAACTCCTTTCAAATGTCAACTTTCGAATGCGAACGATACCTCGTATTACCATATCGGAAATAATAACAAATAAAACGATAGTATAAACTGCATCTGGAACATAATATACCATAGTCGATATGGGCGTATACACGGTGAATTATATTTTATTCATACTTCCATATTATAACAAGATCAAGAGTCGCGGTAGCGACTTGACGCCAAGTTAAAAAAGAAATTAATGTTGCCTTCACACGATTTCACTATCGCCGCCATCTCGAGAATCGAGAGGTCTCGAGGGTTGAACCAGGGAATCTCAAGAGATAGAAGTTGTTGAGGTATATTTAAATAATTGATTATCTTAACTATTTTTGTCCGAGTATGCAAAGTAGCCTGAAATAAATGGTGACACTTAACGTTACAGTCATACAGTTCAATTTTTTGTTACCATTTTACTACACCTGACCAATCCTGGTCTTATATACTCTGAGATAATCTTTCGCGTACGCGAAACACTCTCTGACCATGCGCCATCTGGCGGCGCCTCTCGTAGTACTGCTCCGCTTGTTGCTTATTTTAGCATCAATCCGTGTACACAGTTAATGAATATTTATTTATTATTCAGTAAAATATCTTCCTATTAAATTACGATTTTTTTTTCGGCAATGTAGCCTGAAATAAATCGTGATACTTAACGTTACAGTCATACAGTCCAATTTTTTGTTACCATTTAGCTACGTGCGACCAATCCTGGTCTTATATACTCTGAGATAATCTTTCGCGTACGAGAAACACTCTCTGACTATGCGCCATCTAGCGGCGTCTCTCGAACTACTGCTCCGCTTGTTGCTTATTTCAGCATCAATCCGTGTACACAATTAATGAATATTTATTTATTATTTAGTAAAATATCTTCCTATTAAATTTTGAATTTTTTTTCGGCAAAGTAGCCTGAAATAAATCGTGATACTTAACGTTACAGTCATACAGTTCAATTTCTTGTTACCATTTTACTACACCCGACCAATCCTGGTTTTATATACTCTGAGATAACCTTTCACGTACGAGAAACACTCTCTGACTATGCGCCATCTAGCGGCGCCTCTCGAACTACTGCTCCGCTTGTTGCTTTTTTCAGCATCAATCCGTATACACAATTAATGAATATTTATTTATTAATCAGTTAAATATCTTCCTATTAAATTTTGAATTTTTTTTGGCAAAGTAGCCTGAAATAAATCGTGACACTTAACGTTACAGTCATACAGTTCAATTTTTTGTTACCATTTTGCTACATGCGACCAATCCTGGTCTTATATACTCTGAGAAAATCTTTCACGTTCGAGAAACACTCTCTGACCATGCGCCATCTAGCGGCGCCTCTCGAACTACTGCTCCGCTTGTTGCTTATTTCAGCATCAATCCGTGTACAAAATTAATGAATATTTATTTATTATTCAGTTAAATATCTTCCTATTAAATTATGAATTTTTTTTCGGCAAGGTAGCCTGAAATAAATCGTGATACTTAACGTTACAGTCATACAGTTCCATTTTTTGTTACCATTTTACTACACCCGACCAATCCTGATCTTATATACTTTGAGATAACCTTTCGCGTACGAGAAACACTCTCCGACCATGCGCCATCTAGCGGCCCCTCTCGAACTACTGCTCCGCTTGTTGCTTATTTCAGCATCACTCCGTGTACAAAATTAATGAACATTTATTTATTATTCACTAAAATATCTTCCTATTAAACTCTGAATTTTTTTTCGGCAAAGTAGCCTGAAATAAATCGTGACACTTAACGTTACAGTCATACAGTTCCATTTTTTGTTACCATTTTACTACACCCGACCAATCCTGATCTTATATACTTTGAGATAACCTTTCGCGTACGAGAAACACTCTCCGACCATGCGCCATCTAGCGGCCCCTCTCGAACTATTGTTCCGCTTGTTGCTTATTTCAGCATCAATCCGTGTACACAATTAATGAATATTTATTTATTATTTAGTAAAATATCTTCTAATTAAATTTTGAATTTTTTTCGGCAAACTAGCCTGAAATAAATCGTGATACTTAACGTTATAGTCATACAGTTCAATTTTTTGTTACCATTTTACCACACCCGATCAAACCTGGTATTATATACTCTGAGATAATCTTTCGCGTACGAGAAACACTCTCTGACCATGCGCCACCTAGCGGCGCCTCTCGAACTACTGCTCCGCTTGTTGCTTATTTTAGCATCAATCCGTGTACCCAATTAATGAATATTTATTTATTATTCAGTAAAATATCTTCCTATAAAATTTTTATGTTTTTTTCGGCCTTTACCTTTCCAATCTAGTTTTTTAATTTTCGTCAATTGCTATGATCATCATTTTGTGGTAGCAGCTCTTAACACTCGTAGAGATTATAGTAAAACAATGTGAGGATCCAGTGTACAAATTTCATTGACATCCTTTTTTTTTTCTCCTGTTACTGATAAACTCGCGTCAATTGAGTAAATTTACTTTGTGACGTTTCACTCGCGATAACGCAACATAGACATATACACCATAAGTGTATTGGTGCGTTTTTTTACATGACGATGATCGACAAATATGAAACGCAACTAACCAAACAGAAAATTTATCGTATATACTGGGTGCGTCATATTTGGTTAATAGTTTCTCGGCCCCGACTAAGAGACAACTTATTATCACACATCGGAAGCACTTGTGGCCTTGTCGACGTCTCGCACTCGGCGAACACAGTATTCTCGTGCGGGTCAGAAGCATATTCACGATTATGGCGTGTTTAAACGAAGCAGCTTTGTCGAACGACCGCTGTAACTCGATCGACTTTCATACTTCATTTTGTATTTGTTGAGAGGCAACGAGATAGCATTTCGTACTTTGATAATATATGTATGGAAAATATGGAAATAGTCTCAGCGTTGATAAGGAGAAAAAATCGACTATTATCTCTCGTGCTATTTTTAGCCGTTTGAGAACCAAGAAAGTTGGGATTAAAAAAAAATGAAATAGCGATGTTAAACACGTAATTTGGCTATTATGAAATTAAAAAATTAATTAATAATAATAAATATATATTATGTAATATATTAATAATAAATTAATATAACTGTAATTAATAAACTATAAAAAAATAATAATAATAAATTATTATATAATACATTAATAATAAATTAATATAACTATAATTAATAAACTATAAAAATTAATAATAATGTATTATTATTATTAAGAAAATAAATAAACCATAAAGTCTTTGAAAAAAAAGGGCTTTTCAAAAATCGACTTATACTTATACTTCATTTTGTGTTTGTAAATGCATGTATGGAAAATATGGAAATAGTCTCGGTATTGATAAGGAGAAAAATTGAGTATTATCTCTCGTGCTATATTTAGTTCTTGGCTGTCTGAGAACCAAGATTGTTGGTATTTTTTTTTTAAATATTATTTATGGAATAGCCGCGGTAAAAACGTAATTTGGCTAAATAAATAAATATGATAAAAAATTAATAAAAAAGTAAATAAATCATGACACAATTATTACTAATTTTTGTACTATATTTCGATCGTAATAACGATTGAAATGATTATACGATAAATGTTTATCTGAATAAATAATACAAATTGAAATAAATCGTCAATAAAATTTTTTTTTCTTTTTTTTCGTGTTTCTTTGTGATATGATCTTTGCTTAAATTGAAAAATCGTCCTTGGAGATCGATTTATATATTCAAGCAACAATTAAACGCGTGGCTAGAGAAAAAGAGGCAAATCTTGAAATCCTTTAATAACCCGCTAAAGATGTTTACAAAAAATTTTCGCGAAATTTACAACGGGATATCGCATAAAAAAAGAAAAAAAGTGGTTGCAAAGAACCGCTTGTCGTTCGACCTGAAAGACCGTCAGAAATTCCAAAAAATTGTACCGTTCGCGTGAGCGGTAAAAATATACGATCGACTAATCAATTTAATTGTGATATCGGGTCATCCGTTCGCTCTGTTTTCAATAATTTCCAATATGTTCTTTGTAAACATAAATTAATCATTTATTCATTTTCTTGTTTCAGGTAAGTCACCAAAACGGCAAACATCAGGCGATAAAATGGCTTTATTTTTCGTCATTTTTAAAATGGGTTCGTACATTTGTACTTCCTTATAGTCGCTCAGGAAATTGGTACGATAATACACAGTGCAACAATATTATATTTTTTATTTTTTTTACAAACTTTAATACGACTTTTTAGTAGTAGTAAATGTGTTTATTAACAATACGTTACAATCAATTTCATTGGTACATTTTTTTTTTTTTTTTTTTTTTTTTTTTTTTTTTTTTCAATGTTTGACGTGTATATAAGTGAATATAAATTGCAACCTATTTTGCCAATAGAACGTCGACTTCGATCCGTAGTCTGGAATTTTTCATATTTTTTGTACGTATTTTTTTTTTTATTTTTATTTATTTATTTATTTTTTTTATTTCGCAAATATGCAAAAGTGTTTTACATGGTATGGGAGTTATGTAATTAATTTTCGTTGTACATTTTTTCCAATTGTTGGAATATGGGTTATGTCGAAAATTTGTCTAGTGGTAAGATTAAATACTTTCATTATTTTATTTAAAAAATATTTATCGTAAAATCGCTGAAGCAGTTTTTATATTGGAATAATGTCTGTTTATATCAGTTTTGACATTTCACAAAAAAAAAATTGCAAAATGTATCGATAACAATGGGTTTTATGGCTCGTGAACATTTTTAGTTTTTAAATTCCTTAATAAATGCTAAAAATCCAATTATTGTAATAAAATATCACGGAATAAAAAAGAAAAATTTATCGTAACATTAACATTTTCTCTATTTTTCTTGGATTTTTATTTAAAATATTCTCCTTTTTCTTATTAAAAAATATTAACATTTGTTCATAAAAAATTATGACGAAATGAAATGAAATTATACCGTACATTTTTATGTCATAAAATAATGGGCACTTTTGATTCGTTTAAAAAGTCACTTTTAAAACGATCGGCGTTTTTGTATTCCTCTGCAACTTTTATCTCTATTGAAAACTCGTTCGATTAATTTTGGTGATTTATAGCATCGAATTAATATATATTAAGGAGGTCTGTCAAATACTACTTTTCGTTATGGTGTCCAAGTCTGGTTGTCCTTCAGTCGCAAATTTACACTAGTCTCGATATTCGTCGGAGTCGTAAAACCGGTGAGCTCTCTGAAAACGAGTGCTGTGGGTTCTGATGGCACGAATGGAGGTCGCTTTCTCGCTGCGACGTTGTATCATCGAAAAAACGTGCACAAGCCTTTTGATTGACTTTATTTTTTAGCACCATACAGTTAGACATGAAAACCAGAAAACATACCACAAAATATTAAATTATTATTTTTACCTATTAATAGTTTAATTAAATTTAATATTTGATTAACACAAAATATTAAACTATTAATTTGACCTATTAATAGTTTAATTAAATTTAATATTTAATTAACACAAAATATTAAACTATTAATTTTACCTATTAATAGTTTAATTAAATTTCATATTTAATTAACACAAAATATTAAACTATTAATTTTACCTGTTAATAGTTTAATTTAATTTAATATTTAATTAACACAAAATATTAAACTATTAATTTTACCTATTAATAGTTTAATTAAATTTAATATTTAATTAACACAAAATATTAAACTATTAATTTTACCTGTTAATAGTTTAATTAAATTTAATATTTAATTAACACAAAATATTGAACTATTAATTTTACCTATTAATAGTTTAATTTAATTTAATATTTAATTAACACAAAATATTAAACTATTAATTTTACCTATTAAAAGTTTAATTAAATTTAATATTTAATTAACACAAAATATTGAACTATTAATTTTACCTATTGAAGAAGATTATTTAAATAAATATGAACTCTATGTATAAGCTCGTTGACAAGGCAACGGCAATTGGTTGTTGATAGAAAAAACAAAAAGGAGAGAGTTGTTAACGTTGGAGAAGCGAACGGACGTGTGTCAAAGAGGCTCCGGAATAAACCATTCATTTTCTTAAATAAATAAGGAGTTTACTTATTTATAAGTTTAAAAGCAACTTTGAATAAGTATTAGCAATCAGAGATTGCGACAATTTATCAGAAGTGGGATAGCAACCTGGTTTACGTCCGCATTACGAGTAAATGAATCTGGGATTCATCGATCGCATCAAGATAACGGAACTTATTGATCGATCATTAGAGACTCGAAATTTTGGACTCATCGGATTAAAGCTTGAAAACTGACTCGTCAATTAAGACATCGTGGATTCTAACGGAGTAAGTAGGTCCCAAAAGAAAAAGAGAGGTCGACCGAAAAAAGTTCAAGTGGACTCGACAGCACTGACACCAGATCGAGAAATGCATCAGACTCCAATACAGTCAACATCGAGACAACAACCCGGAGAAAATTTGGAAAGAGGAGAAAGTAATCGAGATCTACAGAATGGAATGCAATTACTAGATTTGGGTGGTCAACGAATCTATCGGACACCAATTCAACCAACGAGACAACAACCTGAAAATAATTTACAAGAAGAAGGAGACCAACGAAATGCACCGCATCATGGTCAGTTATTGGATTTAGGACCTAATCTTCCGGAATTGGACAGATTGAGTCTTCTACGTACTCCTACAAGTCGATCACGTAATTTTATGGATCTATCTAACGTTCTACCAAGTTTTGATCCAGTGAAGGAAGATACCGACATTCATCGATGGATTAATAAGATAGAGGAGTACGCGGACATGTACGATTGGGACGATTTAGCTACAAAACACTACGCTTTATCCAAACTTGATGGCGTTGCAAGAAAATGGCGTGACAGCCTTGAAAGAGCCGAGAGAACCTGGGAAGATTGGAAGACGTTGCTAAAAAATACGTTTCTAAGCGAAGATACGGGTATCAAGGAAGTTTTGGAAGCTCAAAACTACAAACGGAAATCTGGACAAAATATCATAGAATATTTTTACGAAAAATTATCTCGTTGCAATAATGCTCGGATGGGGAAACGAGAAATCATTGAATGGATCGTCGATGGTCTAGCTAACGTTCAATACCGTTCGTATTTAGGACCACTTTCCCGGTATAAAGAGCCTGCTGATTTACTACCAGATTTGAAAAGTGGAGACAACTTCATAGGAGATTATATACGTTCAGCATCGAGGACAGAAATTGCGAAGAAGGAAGGTCAACGTTTGGATCATCAGAAAACTGGACACTCGGACAAATCCTATCGAATTGATGGCGAAGAAAAGGCAAATACGCGATCCAGAGACACGAAGGAAATCACCTGCTTTAAGTGTGCGAACATTGGTCATTATGCACATGATTGTCCCGAAAATTCTAAAAAGAAAGAATGGACCAAAGAAACGCGAAAAGTGGAAAATGAAAAAGTTTTACATATAGACGGTAACACGCACGCTAAATTTTTTAAGGAAGCTTCGATCAACGGAAACTTAATACGATGTTACGTTGACTTGGGAAGTGGAGTGACCACACTTAGAAAAGACTACGCTGAGAATTTACAATTGACGTATTTCGAGGATAAATTCAATTCATTTACAGGATACGGTGGAGGGGAAGTTACTCCAATAGGCATAATGACAGTTGAACTCGAAATCGATGGCGTAATGGTAAAATGCAATATTTTCGTGGTTCCCAACGAAGCACAGGTCGTGCCGCTGCTGGTGGGTCATTCATATACGGAACAACAGAATGTCGACATTTTAAATACGAAAGAAACATTCATCATAGCAGACAATCTGGAAGAATTGTTGACAATCGAGAGAGAGAAATCGAGCAAAGCGAAATTCGTCACTGAAAAGGAAACTGTCATCCCAAAGAATTATCTCGCTCATATCAATGATATTGGAAAGATTCCAGAGAATGATTTTTATATCGAAGCTGTAAAAGAAGATCAAGCGATTGCACATGGGGAAGTGATCGCAGAAGAGGAAATGAGCCGAGAAATTCAAAACGACGAAATACACAGAGAAAAACTGGTTAAAGTTATAATGCAACTCACTTCCGAAAAAGAGGCTTTGATGGAGGATAAGAGTCAACTACTTATGAAATTGACCAAATATGAGGTGCGCGTTAAAGAGCATGAAGGCACTGAACAATTTCTCCGAAAACAGATTCAAATTTATGAAAAAAAATTCGAAGATGTCAAGCAGGACGTGGATAAGACGACAGAGTCGGTGAACAATTTACGGCCCGAATCGCAAGAGATGAAAAAGAAAATATTGAAGCTGACGGAAATAAACAAAAAGCAAGATGTTGAGATCGTGACGCTAAATAACAAATTGTTGATACCCCAAGAATTGTGCAAACTGTTCCAACGAGAGAGAATCCAGGCTCAGTTACGTAAAAAGAACAAAGCTCTCAGCTGCAATGACAATCAAAAATCTATAAACCCGATAAATAATATGAGAAACAAAATGAAGAGGAAAATCGACATGAGAGCCACGAAGGGACGAAGAGTTCGGTACAAGATACACACGAAATTAGTCAATTTTATGGCTCCAATGAAAAATGAAAAAAATAAAGAAAATTCCAGGAGAACAATTCGAAAACAAGCATCGCCGAGGACGTCGATATTGTCAGGACAGCCGAATTGAAGAAGATTATTTAAATAAATATGAACTCTATGTATAAGCTCGTTGACAAGGCAACGGCAATTGGTTGTTGATAGAAAAAACAAAAAGGAGAGAGTTGTTAACGTTGGAGAAGCGAACGGACGTGTGTCAAAGAGGCTCCGGAATAAACCATTCATTTTCTTAAATAAATAAGGAGTTTACTTATTTATAAGTTTAAAAGCAACTTTGAATAAGTATTAGCAATCAGAGATTGCGACACTATTAACAGTTCAATTAAATTTAATATTTAACTAACACAAAATATTAAACTATTAATTTTACCTATTAATAGTTTAATTAAATTTAATATTTAATTAACACAAAATATTAAACTATTCATTTTACCTATTAATAGTTTAATTAAATTTCATATTTAATTAACACAAAATATTAAACTATTAATTTTACCTATTAATAGTTTAATTAAATTTCATATTTAATTAACACAAAATATTGAACTATTAATTTTACCTATTAATAGTTTAATTTAATTTAATATTTAATTAACATAAAATATTAAACCATTAATTTTACCTATTAATAGTTTAATTTGATTTAATATTTAATTAACACAAAATATTAAATCAATAATTTTACCTATTAATAGTTTAATTAAATTTAATATTTAATTAACACAAAATATTAAACCATTAATTTTACCTATTAATAGTTTAATTTTTGTTATTACGTATATATATATTATAATTAAATTTTATTCCTATAATTTGTTTAATCTTTTTATTTAACTTTTTTTTGTGTCAATTCGCTCTTAAATATCTTCGTTTAATTGGTAAAAAATGAGTTATTAAAAAAAAAATTTCGACTAAATTCAATGTACTTGCTGAAAAATAATAAGGAAAATGTTGTCTCTCACCCTCGAGTCTCATTGAAGATAAGTTTTCACTTCTTATCACAAAACGATGTCTCGGGTGATACAAAATGTGCATTTGTATAAAAATCATTTTGGCTAAGTTAATGAAACAAGCCTTAAATTTAATTATCAGATCCATAATTTTGACAAAAAAAACGTGACTCATTTTTATCTATACTTGAAAGTCAGAGTCAAAATCCTAATTCTAATTATAAAATTCTAATTATAAAAAATTAGTACTTTTTCGATGGATATTTTCTATAACTTTAATAAAGTTATGATTTAAAAATTAGCAAATTGTCAATGTAAGTCAAGCGAGAATTATTAGGTGCAGCAAAACGTTTTAATATGTACTATAGATACGACCGGAAATAAAATGCAATCGTCGTGTAGTATGATCATACTACAGTAGCAATGTAGACTCATACGCAATGAAAAATAACGTTAGGTACAAGGGAGCATTGAACCGTCGAAATAACGGCATGAAAAGATCACTCGACTCAAATGGGTAGTTTAAAGTGCTAAGTGTATTAATTCAGACGACGAATGGTTGGAGAGACGGAGAATCCGGTGGCAAATAATATTTGAACATATGAATCTGTTCCAAACGTCATCGTTGATTGTTAAATCAGCTGAACAATTCTCTGCTCACTTACATTCGAATTTTAATCCATTTCGATACAAATTATAATATTTTTATACGTATACGTATAAAAATATTATAAATTATATTATAATCTATAATATACGGATTTTAAATAATGTAATATATTGACAAATTAATTCTGCATAATAAGGCTAAAAAAAAATGCAAAATAATTTTTTTTTTATTAAGAAATGAAAAAGAAAATGGGAAAATGATTTTCCACATGTTATTACAAATTATATTATTGTTATATGACTGTTTTATTTGTAAATAATTAAAAATTATACATTAATGGATTTGAAAAAAAAAATATTTAAACACGTTTTTGAATAACCGTCGCCTATAAATTTAACCTGAGTTCTTTTGACATTTTTCTTGATGGTGACAAAATCACTTGAATGTAAGAAATGAGATTTATTTTACCTTTAACTTTTATATCGTTATTGGGTCGTCAAAGCTTAATAGAAATTTAACAGAGCGCCTTTCTCCATAGGTGAATGTAGCCCATTACCAGAGCAGCCATGGGCGGCGTGTCGATCAATTTCATTTCCCATGTTTGTGGTTGAAAAACTGTTTAGTTTCGAACAAAAGAGCGGCTTGATTGTTTCCTCTCAAAGTTTGCCATTTTCACTGTCAAAGTCTACTTTTCTATACCACAAAGAATCTACCTCTGTTTAACTCTCGTATACATTAGTTTCTAAACTCCGAGTCTTTATCGTTGAATTGCCACGAAATTGCAGAGATAAATTCTCGCCACAGACGATAAAGTTACACGTGCACACGCTACACGAATAATTTAAAAATATAGATTTTCCGACCGACAGACGGTTCTGTGAATTCTGGAATCAGCAACGGAAAAAAGTCACTTTTTGCTTCCTCATAGAGGAAGCTTTGTTTTCATGAATTTTTTTAATTTCGAGAGTTTCATGCCAGTATGCTTAGAAAATTGTCCAAAACGTCGAGAAAAGTGGATTAGAAAAAATGTCCGTGTGACGAACTATTACTCAGTAACCGTTCGAGCAATATGGCTCAAATTTGGCACGCAAGTGGAGTAGTTGCCCCGCTTTGAATGTTGAGATTTTTGAAAAGAAAAACATCAGCCATTTTGATTTTATGGTACTCTTAATTTTTTGGAAAAAGGGCGTGGTCGCTCTAACTTTCGTAAAAATTAGACGATTTTGCTAAATAGTTGTTTATAAATAAATATACGTTCAATGTTGTTTGGCATTGCATTTGGGCGAAATCGGTAAAGCGGTTCAGATTTTATAGATGTTTCAATTTTTCGAAAAAAATCATTTTTTTTTATAAATCACGTCGAATTTCACCAATTTAACCGAAATGTTTTACAGACGAAAAGGAACATGCATTTATACCACGTACCAAATTTGACGATGATCGGTAAAGTGGTTCAGATTTTACGACATTTTGAAATTTACAAAAAAAAACGATTTTCGCTCTAGCATCAGGAAAAGTTGAAAATGCGAGAAAAAACGTTTGTACTCAATGGAAATAAGAATGCAAAGTAGAACTTTACACATTGCTTCATATATAATTTTTATTTTTTTAAATTTATAATGACCGCTTGTCACAAAATAGAATTGCTCATAACTCTCGAACGGCGTGACGAATCGAGATGAAAATTTACACAAAAGAGGAGGATAAACTCCGTTTTCGTTTTTTCGATTAAGGTAGTCCTTGCGCATTAAGCTGAGGTCAAATAAGTTTTCGAAAAATGGGAGGGAATTGCAAACATTTTTCGCCAATATAAACAAGGCTGCAAAGTAGAACTTTGCAAATTGCTTCCTCATTATTGTTGCATTTTTACAAAGCTTCCTCTATGAGGAAGCCAAAATAGATTAACATGCTTCCTCATAGAGGTAGATTTGTAAAAATCCAACAATAATGAGGAAGCAATTTGCAAAGTTCTACTTTGCAGCCCTGTTTTAAATCATGGTAAAAAGGCTTGTAACCGGTATTTTCTGTGGTACACGGAAAAAAAGGCTTGGTTGGAACAACCAAGTGCCCGACTAGAAATCTGATAGGGCAGCCCTGCCGTCACATTTGGGCCTGATCTGGCATGGATAAGTTTGACCTGATAAGGTGTACCTTATTAAAACCGGATCTGGCATTGGAAAGGTTGCCCTGATAAGGTGCACCTTATTGGGACCGGACCTGGCATAGGGAAGGTTGACCTGATAAGGTATTCCCTATTCAGGTCCAGATCTGGCATAGATAAGGTAGACCTGATAAGATGTACCTTAATAGGACCGGATCTGGCAAAGGGAAGGTTGACCTGATAAGGTGTATCTTATTCAGGGCCAGATCGGGAAATATTAAGGTAGACCTAATAAGGTGTATCTTATTCAGGGCCAGATCGGGAAAAATTAAGGTAGACCTGACAAGGTATTCCATATTCAGGTTCAAACCTGGCATAGATAAGGTAGACCTGATCGAAATATTGGCGGAATTAAGAATATCATTTATAAAATCAAAATGTCGCATTCAATATGTTTTTAATTTTAAACCCGTCATTTTCAATTTACAAATTTTAAGTTCAAATTCCTAATTAGTTACGTTAAAAACTGAACTATTATTTAAATAAATAGTAAATTGAACTATTATGGAAATACTGTACGAGATATCCACATAGTCGGTTTGGTCTAGTGGTTAGCGTGCTCGGTTAGGTAGTTAGGTAAATAGGTAGGTCCCGTAGGTCTTA
Organism: Ephialtes manifestator; assembly: GCA_963970395.1. Taxonomy (NCBI): domain Eukaryota; kingdom Metazoa; phylum Arthropoda; class Insecta; order Hymenoptera; family Ichneumonidae; genus Ephialtes; species Ephialtes manifestator. Next base: position 27,035,303 of record OZ019978.1, read on the forward strand.
GGTTCAAATCCCGCGTGCATCACTTCCCGAATGATGTTACGAAAAACCGTATCTGCAGTCGACTTGTTTTTTTTTTTTGTACTATTAATAGAATATTATTGTTCATATTGCGGCATAATGCGCGGAAATTAATAATTTATTTTTTAATTTAATATAAAGATAAGTATATGTATTTATATATCTATGATTATATTTATCAGGCCCTTAAATGGTTATTTTTATCAGGTCCTTATGTGGTAAACTTGAACTGGCCCTGATGTGCCAAAGCGTTACATTTCCAATCAGGGCCGTATAAGGTAGCCAGACAGGGGCCTTGGATTTAGAATCCGGTTACCAGGTCCGGCCCTGATATTCCCCATAACTGAATTTCTAGTCGGGTGCCTTGGTTATATATGCGCCAGACAATTAATTGGTTAGACCAACCAAGTTATTCGTTAGGCTACCAATTTCTTGGTTGGTCTAACCAAGTCACTTGGTTAGCTTACCAAGTGACTTGGTTAGACCAAATCGAGAATTAACATTCTTAGATCAAAGATAGAGAAAAAATAAAAAGTACTACGGATTCGCAAATCATTCAGGAATTGATGCATCATGAAAAAAGGTGAAGTCTCCGGAATAATGTTTAATTGATCCAAGGTCAAAGTGCACGATACCGGGTCAAATGACGTTTCCTAACCTAATTATCGTAAAAATGAAGTCAAATCCGCACTAAACATATCAACTATTTACAAATAATCGTTTTTATTTGATTACGACAATTTCGAAGGATTCTCGATTTTTTTAAATATTATTATTGAGGCAGTCAAAGTGATGCGTATGATTATTTTTTAATGTCATATAGACTCTGAGATTTATGACTCCAGCGTACCAACATAACTACCTTAAAAAAAAAAAAAATTTAGGTTGGATTTTCCGACTGGAAGTCGGATCTGTGAATTCTGGAATCAGAAACAGAAAAACGTCACTTTTTTTTTTAAATCATGGTAAAAAAAGCTTGTAACCGACATTTTCCATGGTAAAATATGCGACTTGAGAACGATAGTAAATTCCAAAATTCGATATCTTAACGAAAAAAAATTTGGCTTGGATTTTCCAATAAACGACACTTATTATTATTACTATTACTAATTTATTATTTATTTGTAATTATTCTTGAACATTACTCAGTACGCGCATCAATCGATAATTATTTAGTCAAAGAATGATTAAGAATTTTTTTTTTTTTTTTCAACGGTTACCTATCCTTGTTTGTGGCACGTGCATTCGTCTAGTCGTCGCTTCTTGTATATAGTGAAAGAAATAATTTTTGCGAATGTACCTGCCGGCAAACTGTGTCGTCTCCCTGGGGTTCTGCTTCGTCTCGCATTTCTCTCGTTCTGTTATATCGTCGCTCCGTTATTACGTCCGGCGACGCATCAATTGCCTTAAAATTATGGTAATTGAGACCCCCGGGTCTGAGCTATAAATATATATTTACATACATAACCGCGTCGCGATACATGCATATACAAATATTTATGTATACACATGCATTTATGTATAATAACGACGAAGGCGTAAAATACAAATTCATCAACGTTTGGCTTATAAATATCGCGAGTCAGGAGTCGATGGGCGGCATCTTAGAATTAGATATCAAACATTTGACAGGCCAGTAATTGGATTTTTTTTTAAATTACGAGTTCGCAGATTTCTCTTCACTTTGCATGCGAAAAAATCGAAAGATGAATTAAAAAAAATATATTTTAATGAATTAATAAATAAACAAAAAAAAATTCTTTTAGCGATGAAAATAAGTAAATTAGTAAATTCGTTGTTCAATTTCCCAGGCAACTTATTTGGACGATTTTTTCTGCGAGAATTTTTAATTTTCACAATTTTATTCGCCGTCCAGTGACTTTTTTTTTTTTTTTTTTTTTTTCTCAAAAAATCGCTCTTGCACCTAAATTTCACGTGATAGGGGAGGTGGGGGCAAAACGGGCAGCTCCATTAAAAATCAGGATTGGGGGCAAAAGGGGCACGTCTCAACTTTCGTAAAAACGATTTTTGTCAGTTTTTTTACGTTCCTTAGATAGTGAAAGTGCGGAAAATACGTCAAATTGGTGATGAAAAAAAATTGATAATCTTCATCAGATCAGAATTTTTTTAACCATCCGTTCAGAACTGTTTTTCGATACTTTGTTGAGCAAAGAAAAAAAATATAGTCAAATGAATTTTTCAAAAATTTTATAATCAAATTAATTCTTTGAAAAAAAAGTCGGTGTATCATAAAGAAATCAATTAGAACGAAATTCTCATTTTATGATTTGGTGCCAATTTTGACCCCGATACTTATATTTAGCCGAGATGCCTGTTTTGCCTCCCTGCCTGTTTTATTGACATCACCAATTATTTTCCGAAATTTTCAAGAAATGTAAGGAAATTGAAAAAATTCGTGTTCGAAAAAGTTGAAACGATGCCCGTTTTGCCCCCAATTGTCATTTTCAGTCGTGATGCTCGTTTTGCCCCCTACATGTTTTACTTCCTCTTAAAATAATTGAGAGACTGGAATTTAGTTTGCAGTTGTAACGATACGTTAAGAACGGTCAGGAACTCCCATTCAACACGTTAATCTAGTGGACGATGGTAACGATCCATCAATATCAATTTTCAACGGTTCTATGCATCCTGTATCTGAAAGTAATTGCTAAACTTGAAGGGCTGACCGCTGAACTGCACAAATTGAATAACTCAGCCACGTGCGACCTAAACTTTACAATAATAATGTTAGTGACCGCATTCGAGAGAATAATATCCAAGTTCCAACGAAAAAAAATTCACACCAGTATTAACACCACGAAATGGCGCTAAATCAATGTCGTAGAGTAATAAATTGGTTTAGTAGTAATGGCTATTTTTAGCCTGACATCATATATCGAAGTTTTCATATACCTGTGTTATTATATAGTTATTATGACATAAACTAGTTTATGCCATAATAACCAGCAACTCTTGGATAAACCTGCACTAAACAAAACAGTCACATTTTATGGTTTAGTGTATATCGCGTTCATAAACCCTTTTACTCTGTATTGCTACGCCGAGAGAAAAGATTTCATCGACGCCAAAGAAATGGGTGGATTGATTTTTTTTTTCATTGATTTCAACGAAATATTTCTTTGATTTCAATGAAATAGTCATTTGAATTTCAAAGAGAACATTTAATTGCCTGTAAATAAAGATTTACTTAGTGAGAATATAATAAAGAAACAGTTTCATTGTTTAAAAGAGACGTTTTCATTGGTTCAAAGAAACTTTTTCAGTGATCTCTCTCTCGTACCTAACCTCACTTTTTTGTTTTCCGGCTCTCCCGATCGAACGGCTTTGATTTTCGAGGAGCCAGAAGCTTAGCCTATTTCTGCCATTCTTCCTTACATACTCACAAAATTTGAGCTTTATCTGCCGCATACTTCAGGTAAAAATAGGTTTTGAAATTTTGAGGTGGTAGAAGAAGGTTTCATTGAATCAGAGACGACATCTTTGAAATCAATGAAAAAGGTTCATTGGTTTAAAGAAATGTTTCTTCGAATCAAGGTCACTACTTTTCATTGAGTTTGAGATCATTCAAAGAAAAGATAGTATTGAAATTCAAGTATTTCATTTCATTGGCAAAGATTTCCGTGAATCAATGAAACTTTTTCTCTCGATTTAGTATTTTACTCGCTTTGAAAATTTTCTTCCTTTTTTTACTCGGTCATTTTTCTATTGCACTTCCCACGATTTGTCTATATTTACATAAGATAAAAATGGTCACAATTAAAGCCCTAGAGAGTCAACAACAACTTGTGCATCAACAAGGCATTTATTTACTGGCAATATTTTAATTTTCTTATTTCCATTTCTCATGTCACGCAGATAATTAAAACCTCAATTGCCCTTATTTGTACACCAAAATACATTTTCTATAACAAAATAAAAATTTTGTGTGAATTCCATTAGGTTCGTTAGGTTAGGTTGAGGTAAATATTTAGGTGACCCAATTGAATTTTTCAAATCTTCTTTTTATAATCGTATCAATTAAATCTTTATATTTTCATCGTTGCAATCAATTTCCAACATCAGCCAGAGTTCTACCAAATATTTTCCCAATCAACTCAAATAAATATTAAATCCATCGAATTTTTTGAAAGTTCAATTTTCCCGTTTTCATTGAATCAATAAAACATTATTTACACCAAATTTTCTCATACAAATCAATATTTTTACCAATCACGAAAATGTCAATATTCTCTATTTAATTGAGTCAATAAAATATTTTGCTTTTCCACGTACAATCTAATCGCAGTGTAGCCAATTTCCAACACATGTGGCGTTTATACATAGCGTAGAGAGTGAGTGAGTGATACGCTAGGAGAAAAATTATTTCGATCAACAGTGTAATACGATTTTCCCGGAAACGTATTTGGACGATCGTTTCCGGTATTATTTTGCACGCAGAACATAAAGAAAACAAAAAACCTAAAGAAAGTCGACGATTAAGGATATCTTTCCATCCTTATAAGAAAAACCCCATAAACTATCGAAATGAAACCTATTAAAGATTCTATGCGTACTCATAGATTTTAGTTAGTTACTCAGTTTATTAATAACTCAGTTAATTCGTTACTCAGTTACTTAGTTAGTTTGCAGTTTCAGAGAGCTTTCACTTGGTTAATTAATTCTTTTAATTCTCTCACTTCTTGAAGTTCCAAATATTTATTTTCCTCTTAAAAATACTACCCGAATCGGTAGAAAATTTTAGAAAAATCAGTCCTTGGGGCCCTATAAGGATCTTAGAAAAATTGGGACTTGTGACCCCAGAAGGGACTTAGAAAAACCGGACCTTTAAGCCCCATAAGGGACGTAAAAAACTGGGCCTTGGGGCCCTATATGGATCTTAGAAAAATTGGGACTTGTGGCCCCAGAAGGGACTCAGAATGTGGTCACTAACATAGAAAAATCGGGCCTTTAGGCCCCATAATGGATGTAAAAAAATCGGGCCTTGGGGCCCTATAAGGATCTTAGAAAAATTGGGACTTGGGGCCCCAGAAGGAATTCAGAAAAATCGGCCCTTTAGGCCCCATAAGGGACGTAAAAAATTGGGACTTGTGGCTTCGGAAGGGACTTAGAAAAATCGGGACTTTAGGCCCCATAAGGGACGTAAAAATCGGGCCTTGGGGCCTTATAAGGACCTTAGAAAAAATTGGGTCTTGGGGCCCCAAAAGGGACTTAGAAATATTGGGCTTTGGGGGCCCTTGAAGAACGTAAAAAAAAGGTGGGCCTGGGGGACCATTCATGGAGGACCCTAGAATAATCTCAGCCAGAGGGAGGCCATTTATCGGGGACTTTATGGGAATAATCCGGCTCAGTATCTGGTCCACTTGACATGGAATGCCCCATATATATATATCTCGACTCTTGACACTTCAGCACAAAGATCTTTTTTGAAATATAAATAACTATTCTTTTCATTCACAGAATTAATAAAACATTTTTTTTTTACAACCAACTTTAGTCGTGCAAATAAAAATAAAAAATCCTCGTACCACGAAAATATCGTTTATTCTCAATTAAATTGAATCTCGTAATTGGTAATTTACACTAACAACAGTGTAACGATTTTCCAACAACAGTCACGTTTCTATACAGTGTGTTCTTCAACCACTGAGAATTTGTGTAACAGGCAGTCACTCAAACTTGCCAGTGAAATGAAATTGCGGCTGCAGGTCATGTCCCTTCCCTTTGCCCTTCGTCCTTCCAACCTTCACTTCCAAGTCCTCTTTTACTGCCTTCGTCTGGTTTCCCGCTCGTTCCATCAGACCTCCTCTCTTCCTGAACCTACTCCACTTTTTTGTTTATTCCCTCCGCAGTGCTGCTTCCCAACCCTCTTAACACGATGCTGCCATCCCTCCGCATCGTCTACCCCTTTCACCCCCCCCCCCCCTCTCGCCGCTACACACACACACATTCAGACTCCAGCAGAAATAGCAGCACCAGTGGAGCTACCATCGGTGTTGGTTTCTCCCATCCACGACAAAACTCTCACTAGCCAATGGAAGTGGATTCGGGTGAACGCTTCGAACCCCTCCAATCCAATGCCAGACGTCGTTCCGGACCTCTCCTCGCTTTTATTACATCAGGCCCTACCCAACCATGACCACGACCATGAATTCCGTATTGGCAATCCACGACGAATACCCTCGACATTCTGCAGTCTGCTTGGAGAATTGTCTAACACAACGTAAAACAACCAACGTGGAATAAAATACCGACGTATTGTCGATTTGTATGACTGCTGATAGACGGAAGTTTGTGGTCGATAGTTTTGTTGGTGATCCCAGTGAATATCGAGCGTGTGTGGTTGATGGACCAGTTTGATTATACACTTGAAAACCTCCAATGGAACGGTACGACGCTCTCCAGTAATTGAATTTAGCACTCAGGTGCATGTGTGTGTGTGTGTGTGTGTGTGTGTGTGTGTGTGTGTTTGTGTGTGTGACTGTAACTCATGTAGCTTTGCATACGCCTGTCGATATACTCGAGTGCTATTGTTTGCGAAGAGGAGACTGTCTGGTTTTATAAAATGATGGGATAATCCATAGCTTTCAAATGTCTTCATTGAAAATTGTTGTTTGGGTGTGGAAAGATTTTGTGCTTGTTTTAAATAGTGGTTATTGAGTGTTGGACTTTTTTGGCTATATTCGAGTGCTATTGTTTGCGAAGAGGAGACTGTCTGGTTTTATAAAATGATGGGATAATCCATAGCTTTCAAATGTCTTCATTGAAAATTGTTGTTTGGGTGTGGAAAGATTTTGTGCTTGTTTTTTTAATTGTGGTTATTGAGTGTTGGACCTTTTTGGCTGTTGGGTACGAAATGATCGCTTGAAAGTTTTTTTCAAAATGTTAGCATTTAGACATCATTGAAATAAAATAATTGGAGGTTATGTTCTAACAGGAAAATTGGTAAAGGACATTTAGTTTTGTATATCAAATGGATTACATTTCGAAAATGGCTATTCATTCTTATCCATTCTGTGAATAACAAGAATTCTTAAAGAATTTATGAAAATTTTTTATATTTTTTGGATAAAAGCGAATTTGTGATTAAGGATTTAAAAAATGTATATCATTTAAGAGCGGCGAAAAATTTTCAACCGTTTTTTGGGTCAGAAAAGGTCATTTACTAAACTGTATCTTTACCTTTTTATGGAAGCTTTCGAATACTTCTTTTATAATCCTTGACTAACATTTTTTTAATTATTGGCAGTTTTGTTGTACTCTTATATTTTCGCTGATGAGATAAAACAAAATCGCGATGTCGAAACCGACCCATGAATACTTAGGTACACTTTGGTGATAAACAAAGAGTTAAAATGGGTGAAAGTTATATCAATTTTTAATTTACAGCAAATCTACATTTTTCAAAAATTGAAATATCTCAATATATCTGATTGTGATGAAAAATATGGCAAAATTATGATACGGCAAAAACAGAGTGTGAAATTTGCCATAAAAATATTTCTACTGCATTTTTTTTTACATTGTAGGTGCGTATTCTTGCATATTTTTACTGCCGTTTGCCCGCAGGGCAAAAATTTCGACAGAATTTGGTACAAAGGTTCTGTGTACCGTTTCATGTGTTGTTTTTTCATAGATTGTATGTAATAGATGCGATTTCCGAAAAAAGATATAAGTGTTTGAACAAAGAGCCTGTTGCCTGTATGAATATATTGAAATATCACAAGATGGCTGCCATTATTGCGTATTCTGTAATTCACTTTACAGCCCTTAATGTTGAAGTATTAAAATTACTTTAAAATCGCTGAAATAAAAATAATTTTATAAAAATTAAAAAACTCCCGACTGAAAAAATGAGTGTAATTAATAAACAAATTGGGTAAATGAAAAAATGCTTAGATAAGAATCATTCGCATTTTATAGTAGGAAGATTACCACATTCTTGTCGAATTATTCTCCCCACTATAATATGCGAATAATTTTTATTTAACCGTTTTTCATTTACCCAATTTGTTCATTAATCACACGCTTTAGTAATAATGCTGACTGTAAACTAAATTTTTATAGTATTATATTTCATTTACCCAAGTTATTTGATTAATTACAATCATTTTTTCAATAATTTTTATGCATTTTAAATGATCTTTCCAGTGTGACGGCCCAAAAAAATAGCCTATTTTCACGATTTTTTTTCGGACGGTTACTATACGCCGATCAATCTGAAATTTTAATGACATATTAAGGTAATCATGAATGAGAGAAAATGATTTTTTATAAGACGATTTTTATTGTTTAAATATTTTTTTTTAATTGTTGAAAATAATGTTGATAAAAAAGATAGCCTCATGGTGGACATCCTAGGGGTCGCAAATTTGATCTGAAAAAAAAACCCAAAGGATTATTAATTAGTATGCGATTGGCTATCGTGCTACGGAGGCTTTTTTTAAAATCAAAATTGACAAAATGGCGGCGGTTTGAACAAAAAGTACCGATTTTAGCCATTTTTTCGACAGTTTTTCTTTAAAAAAATGGGAAGATTTTTAAAAAAAGCTTCCATAGCACGATAGAGAGTAGCGTGAAGAATGTTCTTCTAAAATTTGAAAACGATCGCTTGAAAACTGTTCCCTGGAGAATGTCCACCGTTTTGGAAAATGTCGTTTCGAGAAAAAAGCGTTTAAAGTTTCGAGTGTAGAAATTTCATATACCTAAATTGTGTACTTACGCAGAGTTGGAAATCTCCATTAATTCATGAGATATAGTTTACATTACGATTTGTTTTATAATTATGATTTCATAATAATAATATGTAGTGATTACAAAATAGAGTGTAAACATTTGAATAGCTGAAAAAAATACTAATTTTCATTTTAATATTGCAAGAAATAGTGGAAAAAATGGAAGAAATAAGTAATGCATTACTTATTTTTTTCCATTTTTTCAAAAGGATTACCGTGAATTTTTATTGAAAAGTAATATTTTTTGCAGCCATTCCAAAGTTTAATCATCGTATTACAATCGCGACATGTTATTATTATAAAATCATAATTATAGAGCTGATCGTATCATCATCATTATTTCTATAAGTATTAGGCATTTACAACTCTGTACTTACGACTAATCGGTGATGCCAGGTCCATAAAGTATTCCAGCGAAGTATTTCGAATTTCGCTTTAAAAATTTGAGAGGATGTTTTTGACAGTATTTACTAATAGATAAGACAAAAAAAAATCAATATTTTTTTCACACTGGAAAGATCCCTTAATCACACGTATTATTTAAGTCTGCGGTTTTTAATTTAATTTTTATAGTATTATTTTTCATTAACCCAAATTATTTGATTAATTACAATAATTTTTTTGCATTTCAAAAAAATTCTCGTCTATTTATTTCCACAAGTCTTTCTCTCATTTCGTCATGGAAAAAAAATCTCTGTCTTCGGCATCGTTCCACGACGCTGTAATATTTAAGGTAGCTATGTCAGTACGCCGGAGTCATAGATACTAGCAACTATCGTCATCGAAGAATAAAATTATTCATTCTTTCTGCATATTCCACAATTAAATTCTAAAATATAAAAGTTTCATTCAATCATATTACGAAATTATTTTCACGTGCGTAATTAATTTAATAATGTTATTAAAACTAATTTGACTTATGTCTTGACTCGTCCGCCATTGGCTCTGTAAGCACACGACACATCGTGGCAACACCGCAATATCGACCGACTGTTCGACCGGCATCGTACGTTACCGACATGAAACGAGGTTAGGTTTGCGAAGTTTGTTTGGCGAATCTGCTCTGTCATGTCGAATTCTCCAAAAGAAAGACACGACGTTAGAACGGATCGCGGAAAAAAAACGGCCAATTCATTAGGCGTAAAAGAAAAACGTGGTTCGACAACGTTCAAGCAACAAAAAAGCCAGATACAGTGAAGAATCGACGCAAATCAAATTTGATCAACAAATGAAAAATTCAAGAGTATCGATAGGTTAAAAAGTTCGATTTCAGTTAATTACGTCGAATTTAGGATGCGAGCGATCATTTTCATCCATTTTCATTGCAGAACACTACGAGTATATACCGATCGATGGTAACTGTCGCGTATATAACTGTGCAACGTTGCCAAACTTCGGCGCCATCTTGAAAAGCTGGTAGAGATTGTTTTTGCACAACGCAATTTCTTGCAATTAACTTACAATAACTCGCTGAAATGTCCGGTGACTACTACTTTTTATGGTCGCATCGGTTACTTTAAGATCTAACGAAAACGTAGAGCTGTTTAGATGTTTTATATTTCATTTCTGAGATGCTTTTTTCTCTGTTCAAAAGTCAATTTTTTATATTTCTCCATATAACGCCATGTATAAAACTATGTTTTAAAAAGTTATTTACTTAATTAGATATCCGGTGACGTATCTCGTAATTCCTCACAAATAAAAGATTAATACTCAGACTACAAGATATAAAGAATTCGGACGTATCTAACGTGTTTGCCTTCGCGTTATAACTACCTTAATCACATCCATTATTTAAGTCTGCGGTTTTTTATTTAATTTTTATAGTATTATTTTTCATTAACCCAAATTATTTGATTAATTACAATAATTTTTTTGCATTTAAAAAAAATTCTCGTCTATTTATTTCCACAAGTCTTTCTCTCATTTCGTAGTGGAAAAAAATCCCTGTCTTCGGTATCGTTCCACGACACTGTAATATTTAAGCCAGACTCCCGGCGATAGTACTACCGTCGTCGAATTTAACATTGAGGGCGCCCCACGTCGACGTCGACGTCGACGTCGCTCCCACCCACAAACCCACCCAAAAACCCTCTACAGCGTCGCACTGCGCCCGTAGCAACAGTTCGCCAAGGTCACCTTCCTCAACCCTTACGCACAAACACTCTCGCGCCCTCCTCCCTTTTCTCTCCCTCGGTTTTTATTCCCTAGAAAGAGGGTAACTCTTGGTTAGAGGATATTGCAGACAAGGGGAATACACTGTTTTACTGTATAGCAACAAAAATGGCGCCCAAAAAGTGGAGGGGGCGGTAAAGGAAGGGAGGGGTAGGCTAGGACGTAGCGCCACAAACTTCGAAGAGAAGAACGAGAAGTTGTGTTAAAAGGAAAAAAAGAAGTAACAAGAAAAAAAGATGGAATCTTAAACCACGCATACTTCAAAGCGTCTGCTCAGGGGGAACATTGTGGACAGACACAAAAAGATATAAAAGAAAAAGCTCCGCTGCTGGGCAAGCATAACAGAGACAGAAGGTCGTAGTGAGAGAAAGAAAACAGAAAAAGACGAGTACAACGAAATACGTGACTGAAATAAAAACGAAAAGCAGACGAGAACTTTGCTCACGTCTTTCTGTGAGTGTATGTGTGTGTGTGTGTGTGTGTGTGTTTGTTTGTGTTTGTGTTTGTGCGCTTGAGGATGAACCAAGGGCGAACTCATTGTTGTTCGGGATAGATATGAAATGGAAGCAGCGTATCAGAAAAATACAAAAAGAAAAGCTCAAGGACGAGTTTAGAAAACTTACCGTAAGACAATATCGTTTTCTGTAAAATCTGAAAATCAAAGAAACTATATATAAAAGAAATATTTTCACATGAATCCTGAAGACATTTTTTCGAGGAAATAAAATCATTATATTTCGCATATTTTTCTAAATATAAAAATCGGAAGTTGTAGTTTTGAAAAATACTGCATTTACATTTTCACGCGTACGTACGTTTTTTTTTCATTGAATAAAAAAGTAGAGTGTCTTTGTAATGGAATTCCTTTCATCATTTAATCAATCTTTAGATGTCAATATTTTTTTTATAATTTTTTATTTCAATTTTAAAAAGATGTGTCGAAAAATAGCTAATTGTTTTAATATAGCGAAAATCACGAATTTTAATATCCGCAGCTTAATGCATTACACAATTTGAAAAAAAGAAGGATACAAAAAAAATAACTGGTTTTAAGGACATCGAAAGGTTGGTAGACATTTTTAGGTACAGGGCGTTGGCTGCCACGATTCTGAGAAAGGGATGACAGATAAAGCTGAAAAGGATAAGTCGCGAAAAGAAGCAGTAAAAAGTAAAAATAGATATATAGGTATTCCATCTCGTACACTTCTCGGGGCTGTTGACCGTACGTCCCAACGCCCGCCGACGACGATTATGACGGCAAACGAGAGACGTGGCTCCTCGAAAGGCTCACGCAGGCTCGCAGTGAGGCAGGCAACGGACGCGCCTCACCCGTATTCCACCACTACTACCACCAAAACTTTCAACACGACAAGAGCCGAACGAGTGGAGTGGCCCGCCGACGCAGCGGTGCCCAAATCACTGAATTCGTCACTACGTCTGATTCCACATGCAAGAGTTAAAAATGCAAGAGAATTTAATATACAAAGCGATATGAGATTTACGAAATGAGTATATGAATTTCATATTAATATACATTTGTTGTAAATTTTTCGAATAGTATGAGAATTCTCCGATACAAGTTTTTGAAAATTACAATACGTTGTAATCATCATTTTAATACACAAATATTATATTTGCCAATGACGAATGCATGTGAAAATTAATATACGGTATATGCATCCGAGGTATATTAATTTTCAAAATTTAAGGATATTTAAAGGATCTTTACAGTGTGACGGCCTGAAAAATAGACTATTTTTACGATTTTTTTTTGGACGGTTACTATACGCCGATCGATCTGAAATTTTTATGACATATTAAGGTAATCATGAATGACAGAAAATGATTTTTTATAAGATGATTTTTATTGTTTAAATATATTTTTTTAATTGTTCAAAATGATGGGGATAAAAAAGATAGCCTCATGGTGGACATCCTAGGGGTCGCAAATTTGATCTGAAAAATAGAACCCAAAGGATTATTAATTAGTATGCGATTGGCTATCGCGCTATAGAGGCTTTTTTTTTAAATCAAAATTGACAAAATGGCGGCGGTTTGAACAAAAAGTACCGAATTTAGCCGTTTTTTCGACAGTTTTTCTTTTAAAAAAATGGGAAGATTTAAAAAAAAAGCTTCTATAGCACGATAGAGAGTAGCGTGGAGTGGCCCGCCGACGCAGCGGTGCCCAAATCACTGAATTCGTCACTACGTCTGATTCCACATGCAAGAGTTAAAAATGCAAGAGAATTTAATATACAAAGCGATATGAGATTTATGAAACAAGTATATGAATTTAATATTAATATACATTGTTTGTAAATTTTACGAATAGTATGAGAATTCTCCGATACAAGTTTTTGAAAATTACAATACGTTGTAATCTTCATTTTAATACACAAATATTGTGTTTGTCAATGACGAATGCATGTGAAAATTAATATACGGTATATGCATCCGAGCTTTATATACGGTATATTAATTTTCAAAATTTAAGGATATTTAAGGGATCCAGTGTGACGGCCTGAAAAATAGCCTATTTTTACGATTTTTTTTTGGACGGTTACTATACGCCGATCAATCTGAAATTTTTATGACATATTAAGGTAATCATGAATGACAGAAAATGATTTTTTATAAGACGATTTTTATTGTTTAAATATTTTTTTTTTAATTGTTGAAAATAATGGGGATAAAAAAGATAGCCTCATGGTGGACATCCTAGGGGTCGCAAATTTGATCTGAAAAATAAAACCTCAAAGGATTATTAATTAGTATGCGATTGGCTATCGCGCTATGGAGGCTTTTTTTTTTAAATCAAAATTGACAAAATGGCGGCGGTTTGAACAAAAAGTACCGAATTTAGCCGTTTTTTCGACAGTTTTTCTTTTAAAAAAATGGGAAGATTTAAAAAAAAAGCTTCTATAGCACGATAGAGAGTAGCGTGAAGAATGTTCTCCTAAAATTTGAAAACGATCGCTTGAAAACTGTTCCCTGGAGAATGTCCATCGTTTTGAAAAATGTCGTTTTGAGAAAAACGCGTTTAAAGTTTCGAGTGTAGAAATTTCATATATCTAAATTGTGTACTTACGACTAATCGGCGATGCCAGGTCCATAAAGTATGCCAGCGAAGTATTTCTAATTTCGTATATACTAATGGATAAGACAAAAAAAAATCGATTTTTTTTTCACACTGGAAAGATCCCTTAATATACCAAATGATATCAGATTTACGAAACGGGTATATGAATTCCATATTAATGTACTTTTATAGTAAATTTAAAAATAGTATAAGAATTTTCCGATGCTGTATTTGAAAATTACAGTACGTAATTATTTTAGTATACAAATATCGTATTTGTCAATGACGAATGCATCTGAAAATTAATATATATAAATTAGTATATTCATTTTCAAACAAAAATTTTTTACAGTGTAGCTTAAAGCAGCAATTCTGAAGACGGAAAAATTTCATGTAACAAAAATCTCTCTGGGGGAACTGATATTCGATTTAAAAAAATGTTAAGAATCCTTTTAATAGTGATTTTCATGGATTTTATGAAAAAAAATTGAATAAAATAATTGCAACGCGAATGTCGCTTGTTATAAACGAAAATAAACCGTTGAATTATCAACGCGTATTTCGCGAGTTCTGAATAAAATATTTCATAATTACATTTTCTATATATTGCGAAAAAAATGACTTTCAATTATTAAAATTGATTTTTAGACAATTATGATATTTAAAAAAAAAAAATCTGAAATATTTTTTTTCAGAATCGACGGACTTTTTCCCCATAAAACTCGGTTGATTTCCAAATCGAGGAATTCGATTTCCCGATTCTATAAAGTAAAGTAAACAAAATAAAATACAAATAAATGCATGAAAACTATATATATTTTTTTTTTTTTCTTGTCGACTTTTTTTCCCATATACCACCAAAACTTTTAACACTATAAGAGCTGAGTGAGTGAAATTGCCCGCCGACGCAGTGGTGCCCAAATCGGTGAATTCATCACTACGTCTGATTCTACCTTAAAGCAGCAGTTCTCAAGACATAAAAATTTCATTTAGCAAAAATCTCTCTGGGGAAACTGGCATTCAATAGATATTTTTCCCCCCATGACAGATCTATCGTTTAAATTTTTAGCCTTCATTTTGAAAATAAATTTTCATATAAATTAGGGGTTAATAATAATATTAACCCTTCGATAAAAAATTATTATTATTATTATTATTATTATTATTATTATTATTATTATATAATATTATTAATAATATAAAATTAATAAGCACATTAACCAACCCTTCGATGAAAAAAAATTGTAAACCCTTCTCTGAATCAAAACAATAAAACCATGAATCTTTTGAAAAATTGATTTTTCGAATTTCCACTTCAATTTTCTTATTTCATTGAATTAAAAAGTAAAATCCATTCCTAGTGAAATTTCACTGTTTTGCCACAAAGTATATTGAAATTTTTAACAGATTTTTGAAAACCATCTATTTTAAATTTAATTATTTATTTATTATATATAAATAAATAAATAAATATACTATGTTGGCAGTTGAAAAATTAACGTGATTCCACATTGCAGAAAAATTCAATAGTCTAAACAATTTAGTTTTTCAGTTTGAAACATATTAATAATTCACAGTTGGTCCAGACTATTTTAATTCAGAAAAGAAATGAAAATGATTTGCATCTACTTTAATATTCAGACCAGCTTTTCATTACAAAACGCCAGCATTAAACAAAACCTGATTATCCAGAGTTGTGTTTCACTAACCATCGTCGAACTCATCCCACCTGTCGGATAACAAATTCGTAACACGGTGAAAGCTACGTCCACCCACGTTAACAAACACCAGCCAATGTAATCATGAAATGAAATGGATCCTCAGCTGAACATGAATGTTCATCCTCGCGTCAGTTGCACTTTTGTTAGTCTAGACAATAGTCAGAGGTTTGCAATGCGCACGAACTGATTGAAATTAATTTCGGAAAACTGGTATTACAATGGTTGTAACACGTGGTGTTTCCATGGGCAAGATTTTCATGAAATTCAAAATTCAATTTCCACTTCGCTGATGCCATTTCGAGGGCTATTGAAATGAGGCAAACAGTGGAATATGCATGGATAAAAGCAAAAACCTACCTCCTAAGTTGTAACAATATCAGTTTTGTGTAAAACCCACATATGAAGCATTCTCTGTCAATTCAGCCACTTTTTTTTTCGACCCTCTCCGATTTGCCCTGTAATTGATTATATGAATGTACCACTAAAAGACACTCTATGTGAATTTTTTCAGATTTTTAAAAATAATTTTTCAGAAAATGGCTTTTTTTATTCAAGTGCTAATATCTCAGAATTTTGAAGTTACTGAAAAAAAATGTCTCCACATAAAAGTTGTCGTTTATTGTTAGCTTTCGAGCGGAATATTCCAAATAATTGTCACGTTCCTGTGACTATGATTTTTTTTCCAAAAAATGGAGGAATTATTTTTTAATTAAAAAAAGGATATTTTTTTTTACTGAAAAAATTACAGAGTATTGCTACATGACTGTTGATATCACAAAAAAATCGCCAGAGTGGCACCGATCGATCTTCTGGTATTAAAACATGCATTTGTGTGAAAGTTCCGAAAAACGGGGGCATTATTATTTTTTTGATAAAAAAAATGATACTTTTTTTTGGCTAATAAAATTACAGAGTATTCTTGCATGACTGTAGATATTGCAAAAAAAATCATCAGAGTGGTACGGATCGAGCTTACGGTATTAAAAAAAATTATTCACGTGGAAGTTTCGTAAAACGGGGGAACCCCCCGTCATGCAAGAATACTCTGTAATTTTATTAGCCAAAAAAAAGTAACCTTTTTTTTATCAAAAAAATAATAATGCCCCCGTTTTTCGGAACTTTCACACAAATGCATTCTTTAATACCAGAAGATCGATCGGTGCCACTCTGGCAATTTTTTTGTGATATCAACAGTCATGTAGCAATACTCTGTAATTTTTTTCCGTAAAAAAAAAAATATCCTTTTTTTAATTAAAAAATAATTCCTCCATTTTTCGGAAAAAAATCATACTCACAGGAACGTGACAATTATTTGGAATATTTCGCTCGAAAGCTAACAATAAACGACAACTTTTATGTGCAGACATTTTTTTTCAGTAACTTCAAAATTCTGAGATATTTGCACTTGAATAAAAAAGTCATTTTCTGAAAAATTATTTTTAAAAATCTGAAAAAATTCACATAGAGTGTCTTTTAGTGGTACATTCATATAATCAATTACAGGGCAAATCGGAGAGGATCGAAAAAAAAGTGGCTGATTTGACAGAGAATGCTTCATATAAAGCTCGGATGCATATACCGTTATATTAATTTTCACATGCATTCGTCATTGACAAATACTCACTTTTAGTAATTTTCAAATACCAGTATCGGAGAATTCTTATATTATTCTTAAATTTACTATAAAAGTATATTAATATGGAATTCATATATCCATTTCGTAAATCTCATATCGTTTGGTATATTAAATTCACCTGCATTTTTAATAGTGTAAACCATTTGTTTTTGAAAATTAATATACCGTATATAAAGCTCGAATTCATATACCGTATATTAATTTTCAGACGCATTCGTCATTAACAAATACAATATTTGTATATTAAAATGAAGATTACAATACTCACGTACTGGACATCGGTACAATACACGTACCGATACAAATACTTGTATCGGAGAATTCTCATAATATTGTAAAAATTTACAATAAAAGTATATTAATATGGAATTCATATACCCGTTTCGTAAATCTCATATCGTTTTGTATATTAAATTCTCTTGCATTTTTAACAGTGTAATACTTGAAGCACAGTATTAACGAAGTATCCGGCAGTCCAATACGACTTATTTCGATACTTCAATTTTGCTTCCTCGTAGAGGAGGCTTTGTTTTCATGAAAATTTTTTTTTTTCGAGATTTTCATGTCAGTACACTCAGAATGGGCCAAAACGTCGAGAAAAGTGATTTAGAAAAAATGTCTGTATGTGTGTGTGTGTGTGTATGTGTGTAATGTTACACGATCGAAAAATGTAAACCTTTAAGGTAAACGTACCAATGGCGGGACGTTTAAGACGGTGTCTGTTTTGTATGCCAATTTCCGCATGCATATATTAATTATTTTGCAAATGGTGGTAACGAATTGCAAGATTAGAGTTTCTAGTTTCCAAAAACTATACAATAAAAATATTTCTGATTGTTTGATAAATAGTTATTGATTAAAATGCTGAAAAATGCAGATGTACCAGTGCCGGGACGGGTATTTTTGTTCATGTCCCGCTGCCGGGACACCAAATGTGCGTATCGGTGGACATCTACAAATTTTAATGCATCTGCTTGAAAAGGAATGCCAAAAAATGTGCGGTTCACATATTTACACCTATGATGCAATAAATAAAACATATATGTTTATAAAATACATATATATATTTTAGTAAATTATGAATGAAGTTTTTGCTATCGCATAACCCAACATCCGCGTCAAAATGTCAATCGTGCGATTGTGTCCCGGCTCTGGGTCGCAGCGAGATTGCTTACTACTTGCCCCAGTCGCGGAACATACGTTGGACAGTGGTGCCAACGTATATTCGGTCAGCTCCAATAACGGGACACAAAAATTACGAGTTTTAAGATATTGTACGTAACATTTGACAGTGTAATCTTAAACTTCAAGAATTTCTGAATTTGAAATACCTATGGAAAGTCTCGAACGAAGTATAATCTCCGGGGTATCATATTAATGATTATTCGGCTCTCCTTAGCTAATTGGTTTAGGGATTTGCTGAAAAAGCTCGAACACCATAGGTCCGCTAATATACTTATTATTTAAATTTTCAATTTACGATGAAAAACATGAAATCTTTTCACGTATGTTAATTATATATAACAGATACAATTGGAAGAGTTATTTTTAAATATTTTATCCATTAAACTCTTAGTATCTACAAATATCCCTTTAGTGTCCCTCAATTGGGACCTGTCCCACCATTGGTACGTTTACCTTATAACTCGGGAATGCCTTGAGATATCAAGCTGAAATTTGGATCACAGATAGAGGGATCAAGCTTCATGGTTCATACAGATTTTTGTTAAAATCCACTTCATCGTTAAATTATTACGCGTTTTTAAATTTTTTGAAAAATGTCTCTTTACGCGATAACTCTTTCAATTTTCAAGATATTGTTCTTAAAATTGGTATGAATGTGAGCTTTCATACGCCGGTGATCGCTATTGAATTTGGTTAAGATCGGTTGAACCGTTAAAATTTTATGATGTTTTGAATTTTTCAAAAAATTGACATTATCGCTCTATTGTAACTTTTGCAAAACTTAAGATAGCGAGCTCAAATTTTGTATATAAATGAAACAATATTCAGCAATTATATATGTATAATTTAGTGACGAACGGTATGAAATTTTTGATTTTATGGAATGTTGAATTATTTTTCAAAATATACATTATCACATTCACTTTCGGAAACGCTCTAATAATCACGAAATAACGTAATAACGAAATAAAAAAAGCGAATTCACAACATGTATATTTATCTAATTAAAACAAGGATGCAAAGTAGAACCTTGCACATTGCTTCCTCATTATTTTTCCCGTTTTACAAAGCTTCCTCTTTGAGGAAGCCAAAAATTGAATAACATACTTCCTCATAGAGGTAGCTTTGTAAAAAGCGAAAAATAATGAGGAAGCAATGTGCAAGGTTCTACTTTGCATCCTTTTTAGTTCGTACGATCAATTTTGCTTCCTCATAGAGGAAGCTTTGTTTTCATGAAAATTTTTTTTTCGAGATTTTCATGTCAGTACACTCAGAATGGGCCAAAACGTCGAGAAAAGTGATTTAGAAAAAATGTCTGTATGTGTGTGTGTGTGTATGTGTGTAATGTTACACGATCGAAAAATGTAAACCTTTATAACTCGGGAATGCCTTGAGATATCAAGCTGAAATTTGGATCACAGATAGAGGGATCAAGCTTCATGGTTCATACAGATTTTTGTTAAAATCCACTTCATCGTTAAATTATTACGCGTTTTTTAATTTTTTGAAAAATGTCTGTTTACGCGATAACTCTTTCAATTTTCAAGATATTGATCTTAAAATTGGTATGAATGTGAGCTTTCATACGCCGGTGATCGCTATTGAATTTGGTTAAGATCGGTTGAACCGTTAAAATTTTATGATGTTTTGAATTTTTCAAAAAATTGACATTATCGCTCTATTGTAACTTTTGCAAAACTTAAGATAGCGAGCTCAAATTTTGTATATAAATGAAACAATATTCAGCCATTATATATGTATAATTTAGTGACGAACGGTATGAAATTTTTGATTTTATGGAATGTTGAATTATTTTTAAAAATATACATTATCACATTCACTTTCGGAAACGCTCTAATAATCACGAAATAACGTAATAACGAAATAAAAAAAGCGAATTCACAACATGTATATTTATCTAATTAAAACAAGGATGCAAAGTAGAACCTTGCACATTGCTTCCTCATTATTTTTCCCGTTTTACAAAGCTTGAGGAAGCCAAAAATTGAATAACATACTTCCTCATAGAGGTAGCTTTGTAAAAAGCGAAAAATAATGAGGAAGCAATGTGCAAGGTTCTACTTTGCATCCTTTTTAGTTCGTACGATCAATTTTGCTTCCTCATAGAGGAAGCTTTGTTTTCATGAAAATTTTTTTTTTCGAGATTTTCATGTCAGTACACTCAGAATGGGCCAAAACGTCGAGAAAAGTGATTTAGAAAAAATGTCTGTATGTGTGTGTGTATGTGTGTAATGTTACACGATCGAAAAATGTAAACCTTTATAATTCGGGAATGCCTTGAGATATCAAGCTGAAATCTGGACCATAGATAGAGGGATCAAGCCTCATCGTTCATACAGATTTTTGTTAAAATCCACTTCATCGTTAAATTATTACGCGTTTTTTAATTTTTTGAAAAATGTCTCTTTACGCGATAACTCTTTTAATTTTCGAGATATTGATCTTAAAATTGGTATGAATGTGAGCTTTCATACGCCGGTGATCGCTATTGAATTTGGTTAAGATCGGTTGAACCGTTAAAATTTTATGATGTTTTGAATTTTTCAAAAAATTGACATTATCGCTCTATTGTAACTTTTGCAAAACTTAAGATAGCGAGCTCAAATTTAGTATATAAATGAAACAATATTCAGCCATTATATATGTATAATTTAGTGACGAACGGTATGAAATTTTTGATTTTATGGAATGTTGAATTATTTTTAAAAATATACATTATCACATTCACTTTCGGAAACGCTCTAATAATCACGAAATAACGTAATAACAAAATAGAAAAAGCGAATCCACAACATGTATATTTATCTAATTAAAACAAGGATGCAAAGTAGAACCTTGCACATTGCTTCCTCATTATTTTTCGCGTTTTACACAGCTTCCTCTATGAGGAAGCCAAAAATTGAATAACATACTTCCTCATAGAGGTAGCTTTGTAAAACGCGAAAAATAATGACGAAGCAATGTGCAAGGTTCTCTTTGCATCCTTGTTTGATACTACTTTAATACTTTCTTTTTTGCACGGGACATAAATTCACATGTAGATAATAGCACATTTTACAGAATGATTTTTGCGTTGCTGATTTTATCTGTTCTCCCAGAGTCGTAGAAGAGAATTGAAGTCTTTATGAATTGCGCATCTGGCGTCTATTCTTCTCCGGTTGGTGAAGACAATTTGGCAACGTTCGGACATTTTAGAGTATATAAGCGCATGAGCTGTTGTTTTTCATATACCTATGTAGACATGTCTAAAGCAATTTAGTCTCGTTGGCTCGTCTCGACGTTGGAAACTATAGTCAGCCCTGACCTTGAACCCATGCATACCAGCATTAATCCGCCATACATTCGAGCTACAGAATGCGCCGAGTCGTTTTTGCTTTTTTTTTTATTCCCTTGGTTGTTCTGCCAGTCGTTGGAGGGCTTCGTGGGTGTGACTGCCGGACGAGGAGACTACTTTTCTCTCTCGTGCCCGGAGTATCGATTTACCCGGCCAACTTTGTCGTTCACCCCATTCCCGATTGCACGGGGAAATCACCCTTTCCACTTGGCAACCCTCACTTCTTCCCTTCAACCCCGTTTCGCCCTTTGGCTCTATCAACTTTACCATCCCTGTTACTCACCCTTGGCTACCACGCTTTGCCCACACGATGGACATGTA
Organism: Ephialtes manifestator; assembly: GCA_963970395.1. NCBI lineage: Eukaryota > Metazoa > Arthropoda > Insecta > Hymenoptera > Ichneumonidae > Ephialtes > Ephialtes manifestator. The sequence goes on from OZ019978.1 coordinate 27,057,546, forward strand.
TAGAGTCACTGTGTATATAGTCAACAACTGGGAAAGCCCCATGAACTTGGCCTACGAAACGAGACTCTGTGAAGCAGCTGACCGATAGGGTTTTTACGATGACCAGCTCTATGTGCAGTCATTTTGTTTGTCGTGATCATAAGAATTTTTTGCTTTTGACGAATAAAGTGAAGCATCTTTGAGAATCGTTTTTTCATGTCAGAAATTTTTGCTGGGATTTATGAGCAAAAAGTGTATGGAGTTTTTTAAATTAAAAAATATAAATAAAAATAGTAGACTCCTATGGGGGTGCTTGGGAGTTTCGAGGCCTATGGAGGCCCCTAAGGGCTTAGAGTAATTAGGGCCTGAGAGTAAATTCTTAATGGAGATTAGAATAATCGATGCTTGGGATGCACCTAATGGGACTTGGAATATTCACAGAGGATTTTATGACTGGAAGTCGAATCTGTGAATTCTGAAATCAAAAACGGAAAAAAGTCACTTTTTTTAAAAATCATTGTAAAAAGACTTGTAAACGGTATACTGAACGGGATAGTGAAGGCCAAAATTCGATATCTTAAGGGGACCCAGTCACCTAAAAAAAGTCATATGAAAAAAAAATTGTGTAAATAATAAATTTCTTTTAAAAAATCTTACATTAAAACCTCATTAAATCCATAATGAGCATTATAATTCTGCAATTTTATAAAGACGTAGAGTGCACCAAAATGGTGTGAGGTAAAAAGTAAAATTTTTCACATGTCGTAACTTTCAGACCAAACCGGTGAACAAATTTTAGTGTTCGATGTCTTATTTTATCTGTCGAAGAGTGCATTCTGGATTGAGTATAGGAATTTTTATTTCAGGTCTTTATGACAAAGCTATGATTTTAAATGTGTAAATAAATCTCTCTCTATTAAAAAATCACTAAACAATTGGTTACAATAAATCTAATTTTCACTGCATCCAAAATCGCTATATTCAATCCAGAATACACTCTTTGACAGATAAAATAAGACATCGAACACTAAAATTTGTTCATCGGTTGGGTTTGAAAGCTACGACAAGTGAAAAATTTTACTTTTGACCTCACACCATTCTTGTGCACTGAATGTTTTTACAAAATTGCAGAATTATAATGCTTGTTATATACCTAATGATGTTTAAATGTAAGATTTTTTAAAAGACGGGTATCATTTACAGATTTTTTTTTCTTATGACTTTTTTTAGGTGACTTGGTCCCCTTAATGAAATAAAAATGTAGGTTGTATTTTCCAACCGGAAGTCGGATTTGTGAATTCTGAAATCAGAAACGGACAAAAGTCACTTTTTTTAAAAATCATACTAAAAAGGTTTGTAAACGATATTTTCTGTGGTAGAATACGCGATTTGAGAATGATAGTGAAGGCCAAAATTCGATATCTTAAAGAAAAAAAAATGTAGATTGTATTTTCCGACCGGAAGTCGAATCTGTGAATTCTGAAATCAGAAACGGACAAAAGTCACTTTTTTTAAAAATCATGCTAAAAAGGTTTGTAACCGGTATTTTCTGTGGTAAAATATGCAACTTGAGAATGACAGTGACGGCCAAAATTCGATATTTAAAAGAAAAAAAATGTAGGTTGTATTTTCCGACCGGAAGTCGGATCTGTGAATTCTGAAATCAGAAACGGACAAAAGTCACTTTTTTTTTTTAAATCATACTGTAACCGGTATTTTTTGTGGTAGAATATGCGACTTGAGAATGATAGTGAAGGCCAAACTTCGATATCTTAAAGAAAAAAAAAATGTAGGTTGTATTTTCCGACTGGAAGTCGAATCTGTGAATTCTGAAATCAGAAACGGACAAAAGTCACTTTTTTTTAAAATCATGCTAAAAAGGTTTGTAACCGGTATTTTCTGTGGTAGAATATGCGACTTGAGAATGATAGTGAAGGCCAAAATTCGATATCTTAAAGAAAAAAAAATGTAGATTGTATTTTCCGACCGAAAGTCGAATCTGTGAATTCTGAAATCAGAATCCGGGCAAAAGTCACTTTTTTTTTAAATCATGCTAAAAAGGTTTGTAACCGGTATTTTCTGTGGTAGAATATGCGACTTGAGAATGACAGTGACGGCCAAAATTCGATATTTGAAAGAAAAAAAATGTAGGTTGTATTTTCCGACCGGAAGTCGGATTTGTGAATTCTGAAATCAGAAACGGACAAAAGTCACTTTTTTTTTAAAATCATGCTAAAAAGGTTTGTAACCGGTATTTTCTGTGGTAGAATATGCGACTTGAGAATGATAGTGAAAGCTAAAATTTGATATCTTGAAGAAGAAAAAATGTAAGTTGTATTTTCCGACCGGAAGTCGAATCTGTGAATTCTGAAATCAGAAACGGACAAAAATCACTTTTTTTAAAAATCATACTGTAACCGGTATTTTTTGTGGTAGAATATGCGACTTGAGAATGATAGTGAAGGCCAAAGTTCGATATCTTAAATAAAAAAAATGTAGGTTGTATTTTCCGACCGGAAGTCGAATCTGTGAATTCTGAAATCAGAAACGGACAAAAGTCACTTTTTTTAAAAATCATACTAAAAAGGTTTGTAACCGGTATTTTCTGTGGTAGAATATGCGACTTGAGAATGATAGTGAAGGCCAAAATTCGATATCTTAAAGAAAAAAAAATGTAGATTGTATTTTCCGACCGGAAGTCGAATCTGTGAATTCTGAAATCAGAAACGGACAAAAGTCACTTTTTTTTTTAAAATCATGCTAAAAAGGTTTGTAACCGGTATTTTCTGTGGTAGAATATGCGACTTGAGAATGATAGTGAAGGCCAAAATTCGATATCTTAAAGAAAAAAATGTAGGTTGTATTTTCCGACCGGAAGTCGAATCTGTGAATTCTGAAATCAGAAACGGACAAAAGTCACTTTTTTTTTTTAATCATACTAAAAAGGTTTGTAACCGGTATTTTCTGTGGTAGAATATGCGACTTGAGAATGATAGTGAAAGTTAAAATTTGATATCTTGAAGAAAAAAATGTAAGTTGTATTTTCCGTCCGGAAGTCGAATCTGTGAATTCTGAAATCAGAAACGGACAAAAGTCACTTTTTTTAAAAATCATGCTAAAAAGGTTTGTAACCAATATTTTCTGTGGTAGAATATGCGACTTGGGAACAATAATGAAGGCCAAAATTCGATATCTTAAAGAAAAAAAAATTAGGTTAGATTTTCCGACAGTTACAACGTCTATTGAATGAAATCAGTGCAACTATTGTCCGGGGATAGTCAGTGTACAAACTGATGCGTGTTACGTAACGGCAATTAGAATTTTCCAGTTTATTATAAGCTGTGCACTAGCAAAGAGGAAATTGCAGTGAATCAGATAAATCATCGTGGCATCTTTCAACGAAAAAGGTAAATAAGTCAAACAGTATCAGAACATCTTGAGATTGCGTCAAGAGTCGCGCTAATTATGACGCACATTTCGCAATTGCCATAAAAAATATCGATAGAAGAACTACATATTTTCAGTATATTTATAAATGTCTCTGATACTTGAAAAATATTCACATTTTTTGTATGTAATACCGTGACAATTATTTCACACAAATAATATCAAGAACTCGACTGATAATAACATTTTTAATCGCAACACTTTCGATACACGTGTAACAAATTGCAACAAAAAACAAATAGCAATATCTTACCTATGAAGTAGAACTTCATAACCGGTTCTTGAATGATAAATAAATAAAACGTCGCACATTGTATATACTTCTCGTCTTATCATAAGAGAATTTTATTTTCGTTTGCTTTGATCAAGGCAAACGGATTTTTAAAAAATCGGTAAACAAACTGACTCTTAGTTGCATATTGCAACGCGAAGTTCAAGGATTTTCAAAGGTGCGTAGTAGTAGATACTGATGCGAGGTTAATGGAGCCTAAAAATAGTCTCTTATATCTCAAACTCCACTATTTTTGCAATTTTATCAACCTTCGGACATAATTGATTTTTTTTTCTACTTATGAAGTAATAAACGACACAATAATGAACATAAATTGGCAAACAGGAATTATAAATATTATATTATATTATAAATTTTACCTTTGACGCTCAAAGAATGTCTGAATGACGTTAAAGGTGTCAGAGAATTGTTGGAATTTTGTTAAAATATTTATATTTTCGATAAAATGTGAAAATGTAATCAACGCACTTTTAAATGTAATAAAATAATTATTAATGTTTTAACAATTTTCTGCAAATCTATTTTATTATTGTCTTTTTTTTTTAAATATTAGACACAAAATAAAGCACATTGCTTCCTCATTATTTTTCGCGTTTTACAAAGCTACCTCTATGATGAAGTATGTTATTCAATTTTTGGCTTCCTCATAGAGGAAAATTTGTAAAACGCGAAAAATAATGAGGAAGCAATGTGCAAGGTTCTACTTTGCATCCTTGTCTTAATTAGATAAATATACATGTTGTGGATTTGCTTTTTCTATTTCGTTATTACGTTATTTCGTGATTATTAGAGCGTTTCCGAAAGTGAATGTGATAATGTATATTTTGAAAAATAATTCGACATTCCATAAAATCAAAAATTTCATACCGTTCGTCACTAAATTATACATATATAATGGCTGAATATTGTTTCATTTATATACTAAATTTGAGCTCGCTATCTTAAGTTTTGCAAAAGTTACAATAGAGCGATAATGTCAATTTTTTGAAAAATTCAAAACATCATAAAATTTTAACGGTTCAACCGATCTTAACCAAATTCAATAGCGATCACCGGCGTATGAAAGCTCAAATTCATACCAATTTTAAGATCAATATCTCGAAAATTGAAAGAGTTATCGCGTAAACAGACATTTTTCAAAAAATTAAAAAACGCGTAATAATTTAACGATGAAGTGGATTTTAACAAAAATCTGTATGAACGATGAGACTTGATCCCTCTATCTATGGTCCAAATTTCAGCTTGATATCTCAACCCGCGTAAAAATAATGATGTCAAATTGTGATCATAAATTGACATATCTCAAAAAGTGCCATTTTTGAGACGCCTTAACACAAAATATCTTAGAAAATTTCAAAGCCATTTTGAGATCGATTTGATACCAAGTTTTTTTTACTAATCTGAGCTCAATTATTGCGCTGAAATTTAATAGTACATTTGAAAGATCAAAATCAATTGTGCATATCACGAATATTGACATCAAATTGTAATTTGGTATCAGTAAACGTGATATCAAATTGATCTCAAAATCCCTTTGAAATTTTCTAAGATATTTTGTCTTACCCGACTAGAAATCTGGTAGGGCAGCCCTGCTGTCACATTTGGGCCTGATCTGGCATGGATAAGTTTGACCTGATAAGGTGTAACTTATTAGAACCGGATCTGGCATTGGAAAGGTTGCCCTGATAAGGTGCACCTTATTAAGACCGGACCTGGTATAAGGAAGGTTGACCTGATAAGGTATTCCCTATTCAGGTCCAGATCTGGCATAGATAAGGTAGACCTGATAAGATGTACCTTAATAGGACCGGATCTGGCAAAGGGAGGGTTGACCTGATAAGGTGTATCTTATTCAGGGCCAGATCGGGAAATATTAAGGTAGACCTAATAAGGTGTATCTTATTCAGGGCCAGATCGGGAAAAATTAAGGTAGACCTGACAAGGTATTCCATATTCAGGTTCAGACCTGGCATAGATAAGGTAGACCTGATCGAAATATTGGCGGAATTAAGAATATCATTTATAAAATCAAAATGTCGCATTCAATATGTTTTTAATTTTAATCCCGTCATTTTGAATTTACAAATTTTAAGTTCAAATTCCTAATTAGTTACGTTAAAAACTGAACTATTATTTAAATAAATAGTAAATTGAACTATTATGGAAATACTGTACGAGATATCCACATAGTCGGTTTGGTCTAGTGGTTAGCGTACTCGGTTAGGTAGTTAGGTAAATAGAGGTAGGTCCCGTAGGTCTTAGGTTCAAATCCCGCGTGCATCACTTCCCGAAATGATGTTACGAAAAACTGTATCTGAAGACGACTTGTTTTTTTTTTTTTTGTAATATTAATAGAATATTATTGTTCATATTGCGGCATAATGCGCGGAAATTAATAATTATTTTTTTAATTTAATATAAAGATAAGTATATGTATTTATATATCTATGATTATATTTATCAGGCCCTTAAATGGTTATTTTTATCAGGTCCTTATGTGGTAAACTTGAACTGGCCCTGATGTGCCAAAGCGTTACAATTCCAATCAGGGCCGTATAAGGTAGCCAGACAGGGGCCTTGGATTTAGAATCCGGTTACCAGGTCCGGCCCTGATATTCCCCATAACTGAATTTCTAGTCGGGTAACGCATCTCAAAAATGGCACTTTTTCACGTATGTCGATTTGAGATCTCAATTTGACATAATTATTTTTACGCGGGAAGACATTCCCGAGTTATAAAGGTTTACATGTTTCGATCGTGTAACATACACACACACGCACACACACATACAGACATTTTTTCTAAATCACTTTTTTCGACGTTTTGGCCCATTCTGAGTGTACTGACATGAATATCTCGAAAAAAAAATTTTTCATGAAAACAAAGCTTCCTCTATGAGGAAGCAATTTATATTTATTTTTTATCTCAAAAATCTATTTCGTATTCTTAAATGATTTGTAGAAAATTTGCACAGCAAACTCGTTTAGTGCACTCTGATGGACCGGCGAGCTTGGACCAAAATTTTTCAAACTCGATCAACTCATCAATCAATTTTGTCGGCAATATGATCAAAATTCCACTCAGGTTGTCATGCGATTTTATTTTTTTTTTTTTTACAAATAAATTCTCAGATTTTTTTTTTTTTTTTTACTGACAAGTGATCGATCGAAGCACTCGCCGTGACTTAGTTTACAAAATTAAACGCCCACGTAATCGTGCTATCGTTGCTGCACTCCATGTAACCGAGCACTTATGCACGATCATGACTAATGTATATAAGCAATATACTTATTATACTTATTTTCCGTATCGTTGTTCCTTTTTTGTATAGATACATAAAATATCGATTATTCGTTTTAGACTTACGATAAATATTCGTTCACCACATTTTCTCTGCTAAAAAGTGTAATATCTTTTAACGAGTTACATTACTAAACAAAAAAGGAAGAATTGTAGAACAAAGTATTTCAACTAAAAAAAAAATAACAATCGGGTATGTAATTTAAAAAATTACGATTTTATTCTAATAAACTAAAAAAAGTTTTTACTCAGTAATAAAAAATGAAAAAAAGAGAATGACACTTTTTAGTGGTCCGATAATATTGTGTGACTGCTTAATTTGTTTATTGATATACTTAATCAATCGCCTTAATTGCTTAAAGTGTTATTTTTTAAATAGTAACAATAATTTTAAAAAATGAGCTGTTACTCTCGAAAATTGGAATGAATATTATATTAGTTGATTTAAAAAATGTGGAACTGGTTGATCAGTCTGCAATGCTTCAACTTTTTTTTAATAACGATAGCCAACCATATAAAATTGCATATCATCAGATTTTTACTAGTAATTTCATAATTAAAATAATTACAACATTATAAAACAAGCCTGCAAGTAGAATTTTGCAAATTACTTCCTCTTTATTTTTCGCCTTTTACAAAGTTACCTAAGTTAAGATAAATCTGTGAAAAATTTCAATTTTTTTTCCTGACATTTTTTTTTTTATTCACTAAAATCGAAATTTATCGACATATCGATATCGATAGTTCCTTCGACTAAATTCATCATTAAAAATCAATAATTGTGAAATCATGTCTAAAATTGCAGCCGGATATCTCAGAATTTACATGAGATGAAGTCTTTGGAAAAAAAAAAAAAAAAAAAAAAAAAAAAATTGAAATTGCAATAAAATTAGAACCACCCTATGGATTCTCGTCAAATTTGATATACATCATGGTTTGATGGTAGCCCATTTACGTACAATATTTAAGCCCGATATCTCTTAATTTGCGAAAGTTATACCGCAAAAACGATATTTTCAAAATTTTCCAAATGCTGTAAAATTTTTATTTTCCCGCCGATTTGCGTCAACTAAAATCCCAAACGTTGACGAAGATACATACAGACATTTTTTTCTAAACCACTTTTATCGACGTTTTGAACCTGACGATCAGACATTAAAATAACGAAAAAAAACAATTTTCACGAATGCAAAGCTTTCTCTATGAGGAAGCAAAATCGGTTCGGTTTGTTAATTTAATAAATAAAAATGATTTAAAAAATTGCACAGCTTCGACTGCGCAAAAGCTTATTAATGGGATAGGAAAGCCGTTCGATAGCAGCAGGAGCTTCGTTCCGTTTTACAAAATTGGTTTATCGGCTCTGTCGTGTATTCGCATTTTGTCCCCAGTGAGTATATATATGTCCCGACGATATTTCCGCACGCCAATCGCATCAACCTGACGTGTTCCGCATTGCATAGCACATTCGTTCGATTCTGTAGGGCGTGAGAAGACAGATACACCGTCACAAAGATATATCGATATAATCAACCCTTATCAGTGAATACCAAGAACTACTCCCTGCACCCTTTATCAGAAAAACCCTAGAACTAATCTCTACACCCTTTAGAACCATTGAAATTACGTACACGGGAAAAAAGGCTTGGTTGGAACTACCAAGATCTATGGTTATATTTGCGCCAGACAATTAATTGGTTAGACCAACCAAGTAATTTGTTAGGTGACCAATTTCTTGGTTGGTCTAACCAAGTCACTTGGTTAGCTTACCAAGTCACTTGGTTAGCTTACCAAGTTACTTGGTTAGCTTACCAAGTCACTTGGTTAGCTTACCAAGTCACTTGGTTAGCTTACCAAGTTACTTGGTTAGCTTACCAAGTCACTTGGTTAGCTTACCAAGTTACTTGGTTAGCTTACCAAGTCACTTGGTTAGCTTAGCAAGTCACTTGGTTAGCTTACCAAGTCACTTGGTTAGCTTACCAAGTCACTTGGTTAGTCTAACTAAGAAATTGGTAGCCTAACCAAGAAATTGGTCGGTCTAACCAATTAATTGTCTGGCGCATATATAACCAAGCTTTTCTTTCCGTGTAGAACACGTATACATACGATGGAGTAAACATTCCTCCTAGTATTCGCATCAGAGGGCTTCAATTCGTCATGCAATGTATTCCCAAGGGAAATTCTATTTTTTAATTTTTTTTACTTTGTTTTCTGTTCTCCTGATTTGTTTGCTACGTTAATTTAATAGGCTTTAAGCAAAACAGCTTCAATAGGCTTCAAAGCTTAAAAATATATTACACAGAGCTTAAGGGGATGTGGCACAGACTCAGTCGGTAACAAACCTGTTTCCCTATTTTCTCCCCAACTGTGAATATTGCGAACAAAAGGAAATTAGGTTTTCATGCATGTATCTAATGGTTACGAAAACCTAATTTGTTTTTGTCCGAAATATTAATAGTTGCGGAGAAAATAGGGAAACCGGTTTTTTACCGACTGAGTCTGTATCACACGGAAAAAAATGTTTGGTTTTGTGGTAACTACGTTTTCGATTTGCTGTACACAATGTCTAAAAAAATTAGTTGCCTCAACCATATCGAATAGTAACCTCAACTATTCACGATTAGTTCTCGATTGGATTAGTTAGGTTAACTAATTAAATAATAAATACTAATAAATACTAATTAAAACTATTTGATTAGTTAGGTTAACTAATCTAAATAATAAGGTCTAAGTAAACTTAATAATATATTAATTAATAAATATTACTTCGTTTACGTGTAAAATTAGTGATGCTAGATGTAGAATATAGTAAAGATAATATTCAACGAAACGAAATAATATGCAATGTATAATTTAGAGATAAAAGGATCCAAATTTTAATTTCTAATTTATTTAGAACAATGACTTGCGTCCATATTAACTTTTTAGCAAAATAAACATATTTCCTCAAAGAATAACAAGAAACTCCTCAGGAACTCTTGACATCATTTGTTAAAATTCAGAATGCATTTAGTTTCTTTTTCTCTTATAACGAGAGAAAAGATTTCATTGACGCCAAAGAAATGGGTGGGTTGATTTTTTTTTTTTTTTCTTCATTGATTTCAATGAAATAGTGCATTTGAATTTCAAAGAGAACATTTAATTGCCTGTAAATAAAGACTTACTTAGTGAGCATGTAATAAAGAAACAGTTTCATTGTTTTAAAGAGACGTTTTCATTGGTTCAAAGAAACGTTTTCATTGATCTCTCTCTCGCACCTAACCTCACTTTTTTGTTTTTCGGTTCTCCCGAACGAACGGCTTCGAGTTTCGAGGAGCCAAAAGCTTAGCCTATTTCTGCCATACTTCTTTACATACTCACAAAATTTGAGCTTTATCCGCCGCGTACTTCAGGAAAAAATAGGTTTTGAAATTTTGAGGTGGTAAGAAGAAGGTTCCATTGAATCAGAGACGACATCTTTGAAATCAATGAAAAAGCTTCATTGGTTAAAGAAATGTTTCTTCGAATAAATGTCGCTACTTGTCATTGAGTTTGAGATCATTCAAAGAAAAGATAGTATCGAAATTCAAGTATTTCAGTTCATTGTTTTCAAAGATTTCCGTGAATCAATGAAACTTTTTCTCTCGGTGTTTTCACTTTCGGTCAATATCGGTATTGTGTTTCGTAATAATGTTATTATTCGATGGATCGTCACTGATACGGACGATACACGATATGATCTGACTATGGAAATTCTAATTTAATGTGGCTATAATCGCCTGCACTCACTATTGAGTTTGATGACTATCATATTTCATGCAAATCATGCTTCGACCTGGACAGCTAATGAGAGACATATTAAATCTGTGCTGTTTCCATTTGGTAACTGTTTGGGATATTGATTTCTGGATTGAACCGCACACAACATTTTTGTTTCGAAATTAATATACAGTATATAAAGCGCGGATGCATATACCGTATAATATATATATAATATTAATTTTCTAATATATTTTCTTAGTAATATACATATTGTTATGAATATAGAGATTAGGTCTTATAGGAACACACGGTATGACGATCGACAAACGAATACTTGACATACTTCACAGTAAACGTGACAGTAGAAAGTCTTGACAGGATTTTGACTCCGAGCAAACGTGCGAACAAAAGCGTTAAAGATAAATAGAACTATTTGTAATTAATAATATCCGCCCCACAAACAAATATCCGTGTAATTCATTCGCTCGGTCGTAACAATATATATATTAATTTTCAAATGCATTCCCAAGTAAATAATTATATATAGTCTGACATATGGTGTCAGCCCAAGTAAAAAAATTATATATAGTCCGACATATGGAATTGGGCATATATAGTCTGTATAAATTCTATATACAATCTATATGCAATTTATATATAAGATCCCTTGTAAAGTTGGTTTTATGTATAAATTGTATATAGATTTTCTAAAAACTATATATGCCCAATTCTGTGTTTAAAACTATATATATTTTTTATATACTCTATGTATAATTTTTTTACTTGGGAGACTATATATACAGTATATATATATACAGTATATAAAGCGCGGATGCATATACCGTATAATATGCATATAATCTTAATTTTCTAATATATTTTTTTAGTAATATACATATATATATATTAATTTTCAGATGCATTCCCAAGTAAATAATTATATATAGTCTGACATATGGTATTGGGCATATATAGTCTATATAAACTCTATATACAATCTATATGGAATTTATATATAGCATCACCTGTGAAGTTGAGTTTATGTATAATTTGTATATAGATTATATATAGAGTTTATGCAAACTATATATGCCCAATTCTATGTTTAAAACTATACATATTTTTTATATACTCTATATATAATTTTTTTTACTTGGGTTCGACGTTGACAATTACGATATTTTTGTATATTAATATAATCACGTACTGTAATTTTCAAATACCAGTATCGTAAAATTCTTATACTATTCTTAAATTTACAACAAAAGTATATTAATATGGAATTCATATACCCGTTTCGTAAATCTCATATCGTTTTGTATATTAAATTCTCTTGGACGAAGGATAATCTTCTTTTTGGGTTTTTGGGTTTTTAGGATTGCCAAGTCAATTTATCGGTAGCAAAATAACGATTTTTGATTCTCTGTAAAAAAAGCTACCACGAAATATTCTGTAGATTCAATTATTTATTAGTTGACACAATAATAAAATTAGTAAATTTTGCTAAAATTGGTTGGACTTAAATAATATAAAATAACGATTTTAGATTCTTGATTAAAAAAGGTTTTTAGTCGATTGGTGTAAAAAAAATGTAGCGAAGCTTTGCTTATTTCACACTCTTAAAGACGTTGAACATCATAATCTTCTAAATCGAAATACATAGCAGAAATTTAAGAATCCAAAGACTTATTGCGCAAAGAGTTTCAGAGTTTAAAAGCATTCTAAAGGTTAAACTTTATCTTAAGCGGCTGAGTGAAATCATACAAATTTCAAACTAATTTAAATATGGAAATCTCTATAGCGCGAACAAAGTTCGTTCTGAGACGCGGTGGAAAAGCTATTCTAGCTGTCTAAGGTGGCAACAGTACTTTAAGCCTTTATTAAAATCTTGGAAACTCTAACAAAACCGGACTAAGCGGTATAAAATTGCGGTAGAGTCGTTGTAATTAAAATGCATGATAAGAAATTTCTGTAGAATCATATATAATTATGACTTTTTGCAAGAAAAATTTACGCATACCTCTTAATGAATGAGAAAAATGAAGATAACAAATAAAAATTTATCAATTGCTAAAATCGCTGCTGGAAATTTCCAGGATGTTCTCATGGAACTCTAACAAAATGGGACTAAGCAGTATAAAATGGCGGTAGAATCTTCTTTTTTCAAGAATTCTTTTTGCAAGAAAAATGTAGGTATAACCACTTAATGAATCACAAAAATGAAGGTAATAAATAGAAATTTATAAATTGCTAAATTGCTGCTGGAAATTTGCAGGATATTCTTATGGAACTCTAACAAAATGGGAATAAGCAGTATAAAATGGCGGTAGAATCGTTGTAATTAAAATGCATGATAAGAAATTTCTGTAGAATCAAATGTAATTATTTTTGCAAGAAAAATCTAGGTATAACCACTTAATGAATCACAAAAATGAAGGTAATAAATAAAAATTTATAAATTGCTAAATCGCTGCTGGAAATTTGCAGGATATTCTTATGGAACTCTAACAAAATGGGAATAAGCTGTATAAAATGGCGGTAGAATCGTTGTAATTAAAATGCATGATATGAAATTTCTGTAGAATCATTGTAATTATTTTTGCAAGAAAAATCTAGGTATAAACACTTAATGAATCACAAAAATGAAGGTAATAAATAAAAATGTATAAATTACTAAGTCGCTGCTGGAAATTTCCAGGATATTCTCATGGAACTCTAACAAAATGGGACTAAGCGATATAAAATTAGGTAGAATTGTTGTAATTAAAATGCATAAGAAATTTCTGTAGAATCATATGTAATTATTTTTGCAAGAAAAATCTAGGTATAACCACTTAATGAATCACAAAAATGAAGATAATAAATAAAAATTTATAAATTGCTAAGTCGCTGCTGGAAATTTGCAGGATATTCTCATGGAACTCTAACAAAATGGGACTAAGCGATATAAAATTAGGTAAAATTGTTGTAATTAAAATGCATAAGAAATTTCTGTAGAATCATATGTAATTATTTTTGCAAGAAAAATCTAGGTATAACCACTTAATGAATCACAAAAATGAAGGTAATAAATAAAAATTTATAAATTGCTAAGTCGCTGCTGGAAATTTGCAGGATATTCTCATGGAACTCTAACAAAATGGGACTAAGCGGTATAAAATTAGGTAGAATCGTTTTAATTAAAATGCATGATAAGAAATTTCTGTAGAATCATATGTAATTATTTTTGCAAGAAAAATCTAGGTATAACCACTTAATGAATCACAAAAATGAAGATAATAAATAAAAGTTTATAAATTGCTAAGTCGCTGCTGGAAATTTGCAGGATATTCTCATGGAACTCTAACAAAATGGGACTAAGCGATATAAAATTAGGTAGAATTGTTGTAATTAAAATGCATAAGAAATTTCTGTAGAATCATATGTAATTATTTTTGCAAGAAAAATCTAGGTATAACCACTTAATGAATCACAAAAATGAAGGTAATAAATAAAAATTTATAAATTGCTAAGTCGCTGCTGGAAATTTGCAGGATATTCTCATGGAACTCTAACAAAATGGGACTAAGCGATATAAAATTAGGTAAAATTGTTGTAATTAAAATGCATAAGAGATTTCTGTAGAATCATATGTAATTATTTTTGCAAGAAAAATTTAAGTATAATCACTTAATGAATCACAAAAATGAAGATAATAAATAAAAATTTATAAATTGCTAAGTCGCTGCTGGAAATTTGCAGGATATTCTCATGGAACTCTAACAAAATGGGAATAAGCAGTATAAAATGGCGGTAGAATCGTTGTAATTAAAATGCATGATATGAAATTTCTGTAGAATCATATGTAATTATTTTTGCAAGAAAAATCTAGGTATAACCACTTAATGAATCACAAAAATGAAGGTAATAAATAAAAATTTATAAATTGCTAAGTCGCTGCTGGAAATTTCCAGGATATTCTTATGGAACTCTAACAAAATGGGACTAAGCGGTATAAAATTGCGGTAGAATCGTTGTAATTAAAATGCATGATAAGAAATTTCTGTAGAATCATATGTAATTATTTTTGCAAGAAAAATTTAAGTATAATCACTTAATGAATCACAAAAGTGAAGGTAATAAATAAAAATTTATAAATTGCTAAGTCGCTGCTGGAAATTTGCAGGATATTCTCATGGAACTCTAACAAAATGGGAATAAGCAGTATAAAATGGCGGTAGAATCGTTGAAATTAAAATGCATGATATGAAATTTCTGTAGAATCATTGTAATTATTTTTGCAAGAAAAATCTAGGTATAACCACTTAATGAATCACAAAAATTAAGATAATAAATAAAAATTTATAAATTGCTAAATCGCTGCTGGAAATTTGCAGGATGTTTTTATGAAACTCTAACAAAATGGGACTAATTAGTATAAAATGGCGGTAGAATCGTTGTAATTAAAATGGATGATAAGAAATTTCTGTAGAATCAAATGTAATTACGACTTTTTGTAAGAAAAATCTAGGTATAACCACTTAATGAATCACAAAAATGAAGGTAATAACTAAAAAAATTTTAAATTGCCAAGTCCCTGTTGGAAATTTGCAGGATATTCTCATGGAACTCTAACAAAATGGGACTAAGCGGTATAAAATTAGGTAGAATCGTTGTAATTAAAATGGATGACAAGAAATTTCTGTAGAATCATATAATTACGACTTTTTGCAAGAAAACTCTAGACATACCCCTTAATGAATCAGAAAAATTAAGATAATAAATAAAAATTTATAAATTGTTAAGTCGCTGCTGGAAATTTGCAGGATATTCTTATGGAACTCTAACAAAATGGAACTAAGCGGTATAAAATGGCGGTAGAATCGTTGTAATTAAAATGCATAACAAGAAATTTCGGTAGAGTCATATAATTACGACTTCAATAAATAAAATAATAAATAAAAATGTATAAATTGCTAAAACGTTGGTGGAAATTTGCAGGATATTCTCATGAAACGAGTGATTATCTTTGCAGCGAAGATTCTCAAAACCTTAGGATTTGGGCAAGTGGCCAGAGTCACGATAGATTTGATATCCTATAAGTATTATCGTGCCGAACGCGTTTCGTCGTTTATCGTTTACGACGTGCTAGGTCTTTGGCAACCGCACTGCATCCCAGCATCACCGTTGGGCATCATCGTCTACCCGGATTACGACGTTGAAAGACGGTACTATTTTAAAGTACCAACATTTACCCCTCGAATTTCCATCAGCTGTCTGTACAATGTTGCGCGAATGCGACGTAGTTCCTCCGGAAACCAATTGCATTTGCACTGGTAAAAACCGGAAGTTCTATTTTTTATTTTATTATTTTTTTATTATTATTACCATCATTAAAATCTACCTCCACATTATGCAATAGTCGTCCTGACAATATTATATCCAAACTTAAATCTCCTACTCATGCAATATTAAAAATACTAACAGCGTTAACTACAATTTAACTATATGTAAAAAACAAAAAAAAAAACTATCTCCACATTACGCAATAGTCCTGACAATATTATATCCAAACTTAAATCTCCTACTCATCAAATATTAGAAATACTAACAGCGTTAACTACAATTTAACTATATGTAAAAAACAAAAAAAAAAACTATCTCCACATTACACAATAGTCCTGACAATATTATATCCAAACTTAAATCTCCTACGCATCAAATATTAGAAATACTAATAGCGTTAAATACAATTTAACTATATGTAAAAAACAAAAAAAAAAACTATCTCCACATTACGCAATAGTCCTGACAATATTATATCCAAACTTAAATCTTCTACTCATCAAATATTAGAAATACTAACAGCGTTAACTACAATTTAACTATATGTAAAAAACAAAAAAAAAACTATCTCCACATTACACAATAGTCCTGACAATATTATATCCAAACTTAAATCTCCTACGCATCAAATATTAGAAATACTAATAGCGTTAAATACAATTTAACTATATGTAAAAAACAAAAAAAAACTATCTCCACATTACGCAATAGTCCTGACAATATTATATCCAAACTTAAATCTTCTACTCATCAAATATTAGAAATACTAACAGCGTTAACTACAATTTAACTATATGTAAAAAACAAAAAAAAAAAAAAACAAAAAAAAAACACCGGTTAAAGAACGCGCTAGTTTCAAAAGTAAAATGTACACGAGAATACTACATTGTACAAATTTCGTCGAATATTAAATGTCGAAATGGTATAAAAAAGAAACCTTAGAAACATAATAGTATATTACGATACGAGTGCGATCACACTTTTTCTGACGATTGTGAGCTTGCTACACGAGCCGAAGGCGAGTTTTGCAATCACATGAGTTCAAAAAAAGTTTCTCGCACGAGTTTCGTATACAACTTTATGCCACTAGTGCGAGAAGTGCGATTTCTCGCACGCGAAGCGAAGCGAAGCGTGTGAGAAGTACGCATTTCTCGCACGGAGTAGCATAAAGTTCCCATACAGTTTTAATGCAGTCAAGCTAGAAACATCAGTTCAAAAGTCCTTATATAGAAAACGCATCTATATTATACTTCACTAAAAGGCAAACAGAACGAGCGTGTAGTGGATATTATATCACAGTACAATTTACGAGCTTTCGTCCGTTTTGCCCCATATTGGCAAACACATTGGCAATCGCTCGTAACTAGCTTACGGTAGTTGCCTTGAGTATCTCTTTACTGCGATCATATCAGTTTCCTTCCAATATTTATCTTGATTTATTTATTACCTCGGTAGAAAATTGAATAAAAAGAATGCCCTCTATATTTTTAATATTTTAGTTAACTAATATTCAGTGTTGCCAACTCGGGCACACTGAAAGTCGCTACCCCTACTCGAAAAAATAGCTAAAAGTCGCTGACGTCGAAAATTTGAAATGTCGCTAGATATTTCTAAAAATCGCTAAAAAAGTCGCTAGATGTTTTTTTAATCTCCAAAAATATCGCTGAATAAACAACTATTCATAATATGTCCGTAGCAATCCCTTCATATTGAATGTCTATTTGAAGTTTGATTATCTAGTTGGTCGTTTCGATATTCATTTCCCGGTCTTCACGGAAAAATGACCGGTTACAAATTATTGAAATGGTCATTTCAATAATTTGTAAGAAACAACTAATCAAGAATAATTTCAATGGTCGTTTTCTTGGTCGTTCGGCTCATTTCAATGGTTTTTTTGTGCATTTAATGACCGGTCGTTTTTTCGGTCGTTTGGCCGGTCACTGGATATTTTTTTTATTATAAAATTAACAGTAGAATTAAAAACGGAATGAGCTTGCCCTTACGATTAAGCCAAGACACAAGTCAACAAGTCACGAAGTCATGAAAATCTTGGACCCGGTAATGAGGACTGGCAAGAGTTTCTCCGTAGTTCGATTTTACGAAATTCGCCAGATGTCGCTAAAGGAATTCTGAAAATCGCCACGATTTACAAAATTCGCCAGATGTCGCTAAACGAGTCCCGAAAAATCGCCAGATCGCGACATGTCGCAAAGTCGCAAAAAAAGTCGCCGAGGAGCTTTGAAAGTCGCTAAAACTAGCGACAAAATCGCTGAATTGGCAACACTGCTAATATTATATAATTAATAGTTAAGTAAAATATTAAAAATTATATAATTAATATTATATTATATTATAATATATAATATAATATTAATTATTTATGTATGAATTTTTGCCATAACTAAAACCAACCTACTATTAGTACCTTTTACTATTACTAATTAGATGTCCCGAATATGCGTGCAATAAACTAGATTACTTCACTTAACCATTAAAATAGTATAAGTTAGTTGATCCAATTATTAAAACAGTATTTAGGATAAACGACGATTTTTATTGGTACACTAACCTAATGTGCTATAGCGACAAGTTAGTTAGTACAACCAAAACAGTAGTAAGCCAGTTTATCGGCTTAACTTTTTTTATTTGCTTATACAATTAATTAATTTTTTTTTTGGTGTATGAGATATTAATTACTAAAAGTTAAGATTAAGTCTGGGATGCTCAATGCATTTTTTTCAATTTCATATAATATAACGAAAGATGTCAGAAACTGGGCCGTTTACCTTAGTCATTCTCCTTGCGATTTACTTCCCGATAAATTAATCTGTCGTGTCGAACCTAAAGAGACCACAAACTGCCGTGCCTACTGAATACATACATACATACATAATTAGGGATATCAGGGAGATACCGGAGATCAGCGCTGCACCGCCACGATAATTGAGTTTCTCCGATGATAGTCAGATCGTTTCATGGTCGTTTTGCTATTCCCCGTCTCATCGCCCTCCGTTACCCCTTAATTGCCGTAATTCAATTCTCGTATTCTCTGCCTCTTCTCATCGAATTTACAAAACACTTATATTTATCGCCTGTTATTTTGTCGGACGTAATGAAGATAATTCTGCAACGAAAGTGTTAAACCCTTAAGGTAGTTCTGTCGCTTCACGCTCACTTCGCATAAGTTTCCGAAAAATGAGAGCGAATTGCAAACACTTCTCGATGATATAAAAATCTGAAAAAAATCATGCATATTTAAGATACTTAAGACATTATTTCGACATAATAATAATTCCAAAATGTTATTAACAAATTGATGAAAAATAAAAATGTTCAACAAATCTTCCGACAACCTAATTTTTTTGTTTCGATGAAAATGATTCGTTCATTTTTCTGAATACGTATGAATTTTTTCAAATTTTTTTCTTTGCATTGAATTTTGTGATTTTTTCCATGTAAAAAATCGAAAAATTTAAAGCAAAGAAAAAAATTGGAAAAAATTCATACGTACTCAGAAAAATGAACAAATCATTTTCACCGAATCAAAAAAATTAAGTTGTCGGAAAATTTGTTAAACAATTTTATTTTTCATCAATTTGTTAATAACATTTTGGAATTATTATTATGCCGAATTAATGTCTTCAGCATCTTTAATATGCATGATTTTTTACAGATTTTTATATCATCGAGAAGTGTTTGCAATTCGCTCTCATTTTTCGGAAACTTATGCGAAGTGAGCATGAAGCGACAGAACTACCTTAAGGAGAAATTGCATTATTTCTTCAGCCTTTCAATATTTTTATCGATTAATAATTCCACACTATTTCAATACAGCAAATAGTCGAATATTATTTCAAATATAAAATTATCAATTATTGCGCCTATGAAATATTATAATTAATGGTAAAATTATTATTATTATTATTATTTTACATTAAATGCCCGACCGGCCACGTTATTATTATTATTATTATTGTATACAGTTGAAAAATTATTTTTCTTCACAATTTTATTAACGATATTTTTTATATTATATTTTTATTATCAATAGTTATCAATATTTATTGAAAAAAAAAAATATCTGAAATTCTTTTCTATTTTGATAGTTACTTACTTCTTCCTCTTCGGCCAATCTAGAAGGTGGGCGTACCGATAAATTTAGAAACCTAAAACGATAGGTCTTCGAGGTAACCGAGGACAGAGGAAAATTTATAGTGTTTTAAGTGGTTGGAACGAACAGAATCGATTTAGTCGAGAGGAATAGCGAAAAACGAGGTTAATGTCCTTCGAACCATGAAGATAATATAATAGTTTGTTACGACATTTTTATTCGATCTTATAATATATATATATGATATAACTAATGTGAATCTTCATGGAAAGGATTTTGACCTCTGGTAAAAAATGATGAAAAAACTGAAAATCGATTTAAAAAAATTTTATAAATAAAAAAAAAAGCAAACAGATTTTTTTTAATTATGAATTTAAAAAAGTAACTAGGCCTGGTAACTTTTTGGTTTTATGTCAAACTACATGTGTCGAATAATAAATTTTTGGAAAAAATCATGTGTGTTAATTTAAAAAAAAATAGAAAAGGAAATGAGTTATATTTATAAACTCACCGCCTCCAACTTAGCGACCTACGCCACATGATTATTTTTGTCGCGAAGCCCAATCTCACTACGAGCCAGTGAAACCTAGTCTCTGAGTCACTTGAGACTTGTATGTGTTTATATATACTAGGATTCGCGATTTCTCATACATATATTCATATGGTGTGCATGATTATGTGTGTATTCGTTAACGTGGACTTTGCCCGATAGAATTTGTGAATTCAAATTGAAGATTTTTTATATGCAGGCATCATGTACCAAGGTATATCTTATAATGATTTGTCATTTTTATTTGCCGTCTTTTACTCATGTGATTATTAAATAAAATTAAGCAATACAAATTTGGTGCACTAAAAGGCGAAAATAAATTTTCATCCGAATTCGAAGACAATTTATTTCTTCATTCATAAATTCTTTCGTAGTGATATATAACCTATGGAAATATATGTACACACACGCTCATTTGACCTGCAAACTTCAATGAAATATAGGATCAACATTTTTATCAAAGTATATCAGTAAAAAATGCATGACTATTAAAAATCATTTTTACTTAAAAAAAAATTTTTAATTAATAAACTTTAAAAAACAAAAAAAAAACAAAATTGAAAAAAATTAATAAAATTATGAATTTTAATAAATTTAAAAAATTAATAAAATTATGAATTTTAATAAATTTAAAAAATTAATAAAATTATGAATTTTAATAAATTTAAAAAATTATGTATTTAATAAATTAAAAAAATTAATAAAATTATGAATTTAATAAATTAAAAAAATTAGTAAAATGATGAATTTAATAAATTTAAAAAAAATAATAAAATTATGAATTCAATAATTTTTAAAAATTAATAAAATTATGAATTTTAATAAATTAAAAAAATTAATAAAATGATGAATTTAATAAATTTAAAAAATTAATAAAATGATGAATTTAATAAATTAAAAAAATTAATAAAATTATGAATTTTAATAAATTCAAAAAATTAATAAAATTATGAATTTAATAAATTAAAAAAAATTAATAAAATTATGAATTTTCATAAATTAAAAAATGATGAATTTAATAAATTTAAAAAAATTAATAAAATTATGAATTTAAAAAATTTTAAAAATGTACCAAATTCAAGAAATTTAATATCAGCTCTGTATATAAAAAGTAACTAATTATATAATCAGTTGGTGATTGAATAAAATAATTTGTGTCATAATTACTGTTTTTATTTTTTGTCTTCTATTCACATGTGTACACATCGACATTCGTAGATTATCAATAACTATAGCAGTAGAAATGTATTACCACACGTTATGTATTATATTAACTATGTTGCATATTAATACTATGTATACTAAACTATATTTCATTTCTATATTCACCCAAGTATATAAGTATCCTATGATGTCAAAGTTATCTTTACATGAACCGTGAATCCGAACATGCGCATATTATCTATTCACATTTCCAGGAAGTCGTGCAATATCACGATGCTGTACATTGAAATACGAATGTTGCAGTTCAGGTCAAGGATGAAATAGAAATAAAACGTGATAGACAAGAAATAAACGTGATGTGTGATGTGTCAAGTTCGTAGATCACTTGTCGTCACAAACTGCGCAAGACATTATTAACTTTAAGCATCTTTTATAATTTTCAAACTTTTCCATCTATATCAATCACTCTGTATTATAAAAACTTTGCAAATTGCTTCCTCATTATTTTGCGCTTTTTTTACAAAGCCACCTCTATGAGGAAGTATGTTAATCGATTTTGGTTTCCTCATAGAAGAAGCTTTGTAAAAAAGCGCAAAATAATCAGGAAGCAATTTGCAAAAAATTAAAAAAATTATTCGTGTAGAAGTTTCGAAAAACAGAGGAATTATTATTTTTTTGATAAAAAAATGGTTACTTTTTTTTGGCTAATAAAATTACAGAGTATTCTTGCATGACTGTAGATATTGCAAAAAAATCATCAGAGTGGTACGAATCAAGCTTCCGGTATTAAAAAAAATAATTCCCCTGTTTTTCGAAACTTCCACACGAATAATTTTTTAAATTTTTTTGCAAATAGCTTCCTGATTATTTTGCGCTTTTTACAAAGCTTCTTCTTTAAGCATCTTTTATAATTTTCAAACTTTTCCATCTATATCAATCACTCTGTATTATAAAAACTTTGCAAATTGCTTCCTCATTATTTTGCGCTTTTTTTACAAAGCCACCTCTATGAGGAAGTATGTTAATCGATTTTGGTTTCCTCATAGAAGAAGCTTTGTAAAAAAGCGCAAAATAATCAGGAAGCAATTTGCAAAAAAATTAAAAAAATTATTCGTGTGGAAGTTTCGAAAAACAGGGGAATTATTTTTTTTTTGATAAAAAAATGGTTACTTTTTTTTGGCTAATAAAATTACAGAGTATTCTTGCATGACTGTAGATATTGCAAAAAAATCGTCAGAGTGGTACGGATCGAGCTTCCGGTATTAAAAAAAATAATTCCCCTGTTTTTCGAAACTTCCACACGAATAATTTTTAAAATTTTTTTGCAAATAGCTTCCTGATTATTTTGCGCTTTTTACAAAGCTTCTTCTTTAAGCATCTTTTATAATTTTCAAACTTTTCCATCTATATCAATCACTCTGTATTATAAAAACTTTGCAAATTGCTTCCTCATTATTTTGCGCTTTTTTTAGAAAGCCACCTCTATGAGGAAGTATGTTAATCGATTTTGGTTTCCTCATAGAAGAAGCTTTGTAAAAAAGCGCAAAATAATCAGGAAGCAATTTGCAAAAAATTAAAAAAATTATTCGTGTGGAAGTTTCGAAAAACAGGGGAATTATTATTTTTTTGATAAAAAAATGGTTACTTTTTTTTGGCTAATAAAATTACAGAGTATTCTTGCATGAATGTAGATATTGCAAAAAAATCATCAGAGTGGTACGGATCGAGCTTCCGGTATTAAAAAAAATAATTCCCCTGTTTTTCGAAACTTCCACACGAATAATTTTTTTAATTTTTTTGCAAATAGCTTCCTGATTATTTTGCGCTTTTTACAAAGCTTCTTCTTTAAGCATCTTTTATAATTTTCAAACTTTTCCATCTATATCAATCACTCTGTATTATAAAAACTTTGCAAATTGCTTCCTGATTATTTTGCGCTTTTTTTACAAAGCCACCTCTATGAGGAAGTATGTTAATCGATTTTGGTTTCCTCATAGAAGAAGCTTTGTAAAAAAGCGCAAAATAATCAGGAAGCAATTTGCAAAAAAATTAAAAAAATTATTCGTGTGGAAGTTTCGAAAAACAGGGGAATTATTTTTTTTTTGATATAAAAATGGTTACTTTATTTGGCTAATAAAATTACAGAGTATTCTTGCATGACTGTAGATATTGCAAAAAAATCATCAGAGTGGTACGGATCGAGCTTCCGGTATTAAAAAAAATAATTCCCCTGTTTTTCGAAACTTCCACACGAATAATTTTTTAAATTTTTTTGCAAATAGCTTCCTGATTATTTTGCGCTTTTTACAAAGCTTCTTCTTTAAGCATCTTTTATAATTTTCAAACTTTTCCATCTATATCAATCACTCTGTATTATAAAAACTTTGCAAATTGCTTCCTCATTATTTTGCGCTTTTTTTACAAAGCCACCTCTATGAGGAAGTATGTTAATCGATTTTGGTTTCCTCATAGAAGAAGCTTTGTAAAAAAGCGCAAAATAATCAGGAAGCAATTTGCAAAAAAATTAAAAAAATTATTCGTGTGGAAGTTTCGAAAAACAGGGGAATTATTTTTTTTTTGATAAAAAAATGGTTACTTTTTTTTGGCTAATAAAATTACAGAGTATTCATGCATGACTGTAGATATTGCAAAAAAATCATCAGAGTGGTACGGATCGAGCTTCCGGTATTAAAAAAAATAATTCCCCTGTTTTTCGAAACTTCCACACGAATAATTTTTTTAATTTTTTTGCAAATTGCTTCCTGATTATTTTGCGCTTTTTTTACAAAGCCACCTCTGTGAGAAAGTATGTTAATCGATTTTCGCTTCCTCATAGAAGAAGCTTTGTAAAAAGCGCAAAATAATCAGGAAGCAATTTGCAAAAAAAAATAAATTTTTTAATTATTCGTGTGGAAGTTTCGAAAAACAGGGTAATTATTTTTTTTATACCGGAAGCTCGATCCGTACCACTCTGATGATTTTTTTGCAATATCTACAGTCATGCAAGAATACTCTGTAATTTTATTAGCCAAAAAAAAGTAACCATTTTTTTGTCAAAAAAATAATAATGCCCCCGTTTTTCGGAACTTTCACACAAATACATTTTTTAATACCAGAAGATCGATCGGTGCCACTCTGGCGATTTTTTTGTGATATCAACAATCATGTAGCAATACTCTGTAATTTTTTCAGTAAAAAAAAAATATCATTGTTTTAATTAAAAAATAATTCCTCCATTTTTCGGAAAAAAATCATACTCACAGGAACGTGACAATTATTTGGAATATTCCGCTCGAAAGCTAACAATAAACGACAACTTTTATGTGCAGACATTTTTTTTCAGTAACTTAAAAATTTTGAGATATTTGCACTTGAATAAAAAAAGCCATTTTCTGAAAAATTATTTTGAAAAATCTGAAAAAATTCACATGGAGTGTCTTTTAGTGGTACATTCATATAATCAATTACAGGGCAAATTGGAGAGGGTCGAAAAAAAAGTGGCTGAATTGACAGAGAATGCTACATATTAGGGTGGCCCAAATTTCAGCTGTATTTTTTAATTTTTGGTCTCACCCCATAAAATAGTTGTTTTCGGTGAAAAAACAAATTTCATGAAAAATGGAGATTGCGAAAAATTATTTAGAGATCGCTCAACAATTTTGAAAATTTCCTAAACGTTTTCTTTTTCTTCATCTTTTGTAATCTCTCACCCCTCATATTATCTTGTTATCTCATTCCTAGTTTATGGTCGAAATTTTGGAAAAAAATATTAACTTCAAAACGTCGCTCAATGACAAAAAACATTTTGGAATTTATTTTTAATTTTTATTTTTTTCTCAACTTTTACCCCTGATTTTCACTCATTATCAGTTACTAGTTCATAGTTCAAAAAATGTTATGAAAATATTAACGTTAGGCTGTCGCTGAAAGAAGTAAGTCGTTTTTTTTGCTAATCGAAAATCGCGAAAAACGACTTATTTCGTTCAGCGATCGCCTAACGTTAATATTTTCATAACATTTTTTAAACTATGAACTGGACGTCTGATAATGAGAGAAAATCACGGGTTAAAGTTGAGAAAAAATAAAAATTGAAAATAAATTCCAAAATGTTTTTTGTCGTTCTGAGACGTTTTGATGTTAATATTTTTTTCTAAAATTTCGAACATAAACTAGGAATTAACTAGGAGTTAACAAGACGATATGAGGGGTGAGAGATCACGAAAAAAGAAGAAAAAAAAATCTTTTCGAAAATTTTCAAAATTGTTGAGCGAGCTCTAAATAATTTTTCACAATCACCATTTTTCATGAGAATCGTTTTTTCACCGAAAACAACTATGTTATGGGGTGAGACCAAAAATTAAAAAATACAGATGAAATTTGGGCAACCCTACTACCAGAGTTGGGCAAAATTGTAATGGAAAATTACAAAATACAAATTACTGGAAGTAATTGTATTTAATTTGAAATCCAATACAATTACAAAATGTAATTGTATTTAATTTGAAATCCAATACAATTACAAAATGTAATTGTATTTAATTTGAAATCCAATACAATTACAATATGTAATTGTATTTATTTTGAAATCCAATACAATTACAAAATGTAATTGTATTTAATTTGAAATCCAATACAATTGCAAAATGTAATTGTATTTAATTTAAAATCCAATACAATTACAAAATGTAATTGTATTTAATTTTGAAATCCAATACAATTACAAAATGTAATTGTATTTTGTAAATACAAAATACAATACATTTTGTAAATATGTAATGTAAATACAATACTTTCAGTAAATACAATTACTGAAAGTAGTTGTATTTAATTTGAAATCCAATACAATTACAGAAAGTAATTGTATTTAATTTGAAATCCAATACAATTTCTCAAAGTAATTGTATTTAATTTGAAATCCAATACAATTACTGAAAGTAATTGTATTTAATTTGAAATCCAATACAATTACTCAAAGTAATTGTATTTAATTTGAAATCCAATACAATTACTCAAAGTAATTGTATTTAATTTGAAATCCAATACAATTACTCAAAGTAATTGTATTTAATTTGAAATCCAATACAATTACTCAAAGTAATTGTATGTAATTTGAAATTCAATACAATTACTCAAAGTAATTGTATTTAATTTGAAATCCAATACAATTACTCAAAGTAATTGTATGTAATTTGAAATTCAATACAATTACTCAAAGTAATTGTATTTAATTTGAAATCCAATACAACTACTGAAAGTGATTGTATTTAATTTGAAATCCAATACAATTACTGAAGGTAATTGTAATTAAAGCAGTAATTTCTGAACTAAGTAATTTTTGCTGCCCAACTCTGCCTATTATATATAAAGCTCGAATGCATATACCGTATATTAATTTTCAGATGCATTCGTCATTGACAAATACAATATTTGTATATTAAAATGAAGATTACAATACTCACGTACTGTAATTTTCAAATACTTGTATCGGAGAATTCTCATACTATTCTAAAAATTTACAATAAAAGTATATTAACATGAAATTCATATACCCGTTTCGTAAATCTCATATCGTTTTGTATATTAAATTCTCTTGCATTTTTATTAAAAAGTGTAGTTATTAATACCATAATTTTCTCTCAGTGTGCTTGGAACCTTGAAAGGCTTTGCTCAAAAGAGAATGTATCTGTTTCGAGAGAAATAAAATAAAAATGATGTACGAAAAAATGGAGAAAATAATAATGACCGTAGATTTCTGTGAAGGCGCACGTGCAAACTGAATAATCCACGATCCACGAATGGCACGTATGTTTTGAGAGGCGCTCACTGAAATCTGACTCGAGAGCGTGAGAGCACGACGCAAATATTGGCGCGCATTTACTCCGTTATCGTCGCCTACATAGTGCTGCAGTGTTACACTTCATCAATCGCCATTTGTATGCCAGCTCGCGGCTTTTTTTTAACGGAGCCATCGGCTATCCATTTAGTATAGTTAATCTGAATTTTATAAGCACATACCAGACTCTGTACTTCGAAACTAATTAATGGAAAAAATAGACTTAGCAATTTTATTGACAGTTTTTGCTTCCTCATAGAGGAAGCTTTGTTTTCATGAAATTTTTTTTTTTCGAGATTTTCATGTCAGTATGCTTAGAATCATCTAAAACGTCGAGAAAAGTGGTTTAGAAAAAATGTCCGTATGTATGTATGTGTGTGTGTGTGTGTGTGTGTGTGTGCTGGGCTTCGAAAATTCAATCTCCTCTCACTCGGTAACCGTTCGAGCGATCCGGCTCAAATTTGGCACGCAAGTAGAGTAGCTGCCCCTCTTTGAATGTTGTGATTTTTGCCAAAATATGTGAAGTCATTAAGATTTTATGTTGATTTTAATTTGTTGAAAAAAGGGCGTGGTCGCTCTAACTTTCGTAAAAGTTCGCCGATTTGGCTAAATAGTTCTTCATAACTGAAGATACGTTCAATGTTGTATGGTATTGAACTTCGACGAAATCGGTAAAGCGGTTCGGATTTTATAGAATTTTGAATTTTTCGAAAAAAATAGATTTTGATCTAAATTACGTCGAATTTCAACAAATGAACAGAAATTTTGTACAGACGAAAAATAACATTCAGAAATGCCATGTACCAAATTTGGTGATGATCGGTAAAGTCGTTCGGATTTTACACCATTTTTCATTTAAAAAAAAATGTAGATTTTCGCTATAACTTCCGGAAAAGTTGAGAAAGTACGACAAAAATTTGTATCTAATCAAAATTAGATGTAACGGTGTTTCCAGAGGTGATTTATAGCTGTATAAAACACCTCTGCAAAAGAGACACAAGGTATAAAAAAAAAGATGCAAAGTAGAACCTTGCACATTGCTTCCTCATTATTTTTCGCTTTTTACAAAGCTTCCTCTATGAGGAAGCCAAAATTGAATAACATACTGCTTCCTCACAGAGGGAGCTTTGTAAAAAACGAAAAATAATGAGGAAGCAATGTGCAAGGTTCTACTTTGCATCTTTTTTTTTTCGTGGTTATACGAACGGGGAATATATATTTATCTTTGTTTTTTTAAATTGTTTTTTATTGCATAAGTAATTATTTAGAACAGATTTAGGACGTCAATGCAAATTGAAGATTAGGAACACGGAAAAAAGAGATTAGTTGGGATAATCAAGTTATTGCAAAAAAAAATTGCGATTACAGAGTGCATTAAACATAAACAATAATAATAGATTTGGACACCTCTGAAAAAAAATTTCGCTTGCCGGAAAATGAAATATTTTATCTCACATTCCTTGATAGTCTAGGTTTTGGGTATTAATTGTTAGAGTAATTATTCGTGCTTTAGTCAGACCCCATATTTCTGTTATTTTGACGGGTGGGGGTCAAAATAGCGAATGACCAAAACCGCGAATGACTAAAATAGCGAATTTCAAAATAATGTCTAAATATAGAATCGCCATCATTATGAAATTTGATATTTTAGCCATTCGCTATTTTGACCATTCGCCGTTTTGATTGCATTTTAATAAGACTGGGGGTCAAAATAGCGAATGATCAAAATAGCGAATGGCTAAAATAGCCAATTTCATAATGATGGTCATTCTATATTTAGACGTTCCATATTTTGAAATTCGCGATTTTAGGGTGGGGGTCAAAATAGCGAATGACTAAAATAGCGAATGGCTAAAATAGCGAATTTCAAAATAAGGAACGTCTAAATATAGAATCGCCATCATTATGAAATTTGCTATTTTAGCCATTCGCTATTTTGACCATTCACCATTTTGATTGCATTTTAATAAGGGTGGGGGTCAAAATAGCGAATGATCAAAATAGCGAATGGCTAAAATAGCCAATTTCATAATGATGGCCATTCTATATTTAGACGTTCCATATTTTGAAATTCGCTATTTTAGCCACTCACTATTTTGGTCATTCGCTATTTTGACCCCCACCCCGATTTTAGCTATTCACTATTTTGGTAATTCGCTATTTTGAACCCCAGCCATTTTGACTCGAAAAAATATTAATTATTATAATGAATCAGATTTTTTTATAGTGGGGTACATTGTATTGTGGCATTGTTGGAGTTGTTGTTGTTAGGACAACAATATCAGAAGCCGAAGAGACAAAGACGAAAGAGATGGTTCTTCGAATGGTCAACGAAGACTAAGTTAGGTATAGCATAACAATTGCTGAATACATAAATACCACTCGGATGACTCTGCATCGTGTATCATCGAACAAATATTCTAAACCTTATCGAAAAAATTTAATTAAAATTTTAATAAAATTCTTTTTAATAAAAAATTTTTGTACTCAGTGGATTATGTTTTATATCGGTTATAACATTGTGTCCCTCCATACGAAAATAAAAAAAAAAGTTGTAAAAACTGATTTGGCTTGCTATCACTACATTAGCAACTGATTTGGTGGTCGAACACCATTTTTTTTCTGTTTATGCTAGAAATTTAAAATTCGAAGAAAATAAGGAATAATTGAATTTGTGCTTGGGAATGCGAACCACAAATTTAAGTCAGTGAGAATTGAAAAAATTTGCAACAAGAGGAAAATTAAAAAAAAAATTGACTGTTAGAATTATTATGACGATAAATTTTCGATAACCTATGAATAATTTATAAAAAGTCAACATTGAGTTTTATTTAATGAAAAATTAATGAAATATTTTATTAATAATGTAATTATTAATAATTAGTAATAAAATTAATTTAATGAAAAAAAAAATGAATGTAGGGGTTACAAAAGTTTGTGGTATACGAGAAGTGTAATTAAATAAGACGCAAAAGGTTTTGCTTTGCTCATCGCGGAAACTTTTTTTACAGGTCAAGGTATTATGAAAATCGTAATTATGCACATTGCAAATGTTGCTGATGCTGCAGCTACCGCCATTGTTATTATAAATCACACCGTGCTAAAAGCGGAATGACCCGGGGGTAATAAACAAATCCATTTTGTTTATTTATTTATTTTTCTCATTCCATTAACGACTTTCATATTTATGCAATTAATTAGCGCGTTGAGGTGTCACGCAGGCGCCGAGGTTTTGATTTTGCACCGAACGCCACACTTTTTTTTTCTACTTTAAATTATATTAATCATACAATAAAAATGATATAAAATATATATTTTTTTTAGAAAAGCTTCTAATAACTCCGCCATTTTTACGACAGATTGACAATTTTCTCTAATAAATAAAACGACGTTATGTTTTTTAAATCATTTTATAACTACGATATATTTATTTAATCATTTTGTTTCAATTTATTATTTTTATATCAATGCATATTTTTATATTCATTTAATCATTTTATAATTAAAGAAGCAAAGCTAATATTATTTTTTAAAAATGTTATTCATTCTGCTGTGAAATTTAAATACAAATATATATATTCATGGTTTTTTTTCTTGTATTTTGCAGTAATCCTCGAGCGTCCCGCAACATGGCGGAAAAGCAGCGGCGAGATAACCTCAACACGAATATCTCTACGATGGCTACACTCGTTCCCACCGTCGCCGGTAGTTCTCGACGGCTCGACAAGATATCCATCCTGAGGCTAGCAGCAGCGTATCTGAGAACACAATACAGTAAGTTTTTCTTGATAATTTTACAATCATGCCTACATTGATTTAAACCATTGCTACAAATTCCACATATACTTAAAATTACGATGTTTAATATTTTTGCATTTTCAAAATAAAACTTTGGCAAGCTATAACTTTCCAATTATGAAATCATGAAGAACCTTGATAAATAACAAATGTCTTCCAGTTGGAAAAACCAACCTTAATTTTTTTCTCTTTAAGATATTGAATTTTAACCTTCACCATCATTCTAAAATTGCATATTCCACCACTGGAAACACCCGATTCGAACTTTTTTACTGTAAATTTAAAAAAAAGTGATTTTTGTCCGTTTCTGATTCAGAATTCGCAGATCTGACTTTCAAATTGAAAATTCTACCCTAATTTTTTTCCCTTCAAGATATTGAATTTTAACCTTCACTATCATTCTAAAATTGCATATTCCACTACTGGAAACACCTGATTCGAACTTTTTTATTGTGAATTTAAAAAAAAGTGACTTTTGTCCGTTTCTAATTCAGAATTCACAGATCTGACTTTCAAATTGAAAATCCTACCCTAATTTTTTTCTCTTCAAGATATTGAATTTTAACCTTCACTATCATTCTAAAATTGCATATTCCACCACTGGAAACACCCGATTCGAACCTTTTTGCTGAGAATTAAAAAAAAAATGACTTTTGTCCGTTTCTGATTCAGAATTCGCAGATCTGACTTTCCAATTCAAAATCCTACCCTAATTTTTTTCTCTTCAAGATATTGATTTTTAATCTTCACTATCGTTCTCGAGTAGCATATTCCATCACAGAAAACACCCGTTTCAAACCTTTTTACCGTGAAAAAAAAAGTGTCTTGTGTCGTCGTTGTTTTATTATCATTTTTTTAAAGATAAATAATTTATTTATTTATTTACAATACACGGTAAAAGCCCTTGAAAAACATAAATATTACAGGCAGAAGAGCGAAGAACATGCAAAATTTAATTAATTTAACAGTACAAAAAATACAAATAATACAAAGTAACTGGAAATGAAAATGCAACATTGCTGTAGGCCGCCTAAACGGGTTCACAGAGTGCAACAAAATTGCAATAAAATAGAGAGCGGGCGACTGAAAAAGTCTACAAAAGCCGATGCAGCATTTCCATTACGTTACATTCTCGTAAGGGGTTCATTGAGACCGTAGTTTGTGCGATGACCGTGAATGAAAAAAATAGAGTGATTGCGGACATTGTGCATGGGAGTAGATATAGTACACTCAGAAAAAAGCTTAGTTAGAATTACCAAAAAATTGGTTAAAAACGTTATCAAGAAAACTTGGTGGGCGCAACCAAGTTATTGACTAACATAACCAAGTTATTAGCTAATATAACCAAGGATTTGGTAAGACAACCAAGTATTTAGTACGCCTAATCAATAACTTGGTTGCGCCTACCAAATTTTTCTTGGTAAAATTTTTAACCAAAATCTTAGTAAGCCCAACCAAGCGTTTTTCTCCGTGTAACCGACAACAGGAGATCCAGACACTCGACAGAGCCGTGAATAATCTTATAAAGACATTAAAAAACATTTCTTTCGGTGTACACACGGAAAAAAAGCTTGGTTGGAACAACCAAGTGCCTTGGTTATATATGCGCCAGACAATTAATTGGTTAGACCAACCAAGTTATTTGTTAGGCTACCAATTTCTTGGTTGGCCTAACCAAGTCACTTGGTTAGCTTACCAAGTCACTTGGTTAGCTTACCAAGTGACTTGGTTAGTCCAACCAAGAAATTGGTAGCCTTACCAAGCGACTAACCAAGTCACTTGGTAGCCTTACCAAGTGACTAACCAAGTCACTTGGTAGACTTACCAAGTGACTAACCAAGTCACTTGGTTAGCTTACCAAGTGACTTGGTTAGCTTACCAAGTGACTTGCTTAGCTTACCAAGTGACTTCGTTAGCTTACCAAGTGACTTCGTTAGTCACTACGGCAAGTCACTTGGTGGCCTTACCAAGTGACTAACCAAGTCACTTGGTAAGCTAACCAAGTGACTTGCTTAGCTTACCAAGTGACTTCGTTAGCTTACCAAGTGACTTCGTTAGTCACTACGGCAAGTCACTTGGTGGCCTTACCAAGTGACTAACCAAGTCACTTGGTAAGCTAACCAAGTGACTTGGTTAATCCAACCAAGAAATTGGTAGCCTTACCAAGTGACTAACCAAGTCACTTGGTAGCCTTACCAAGTGACTAACCAAATCACTTGGTAGCCTTACCAAGTGACTAACCAAGTCACTTGGTAAGCTAACCAAGTCACTTGGTAAGCTAACCAAGTCACTTGGTAAGCTAACCAAGTGACTTGGTTAGTCACTACGGCAAGTCACTTGGTAGTCTTACCAGGTGACTAACCAAGTCACTTGGTAAGCTAACCAAGTGACTTGGTTAGTCCAACCAAGAAATTGGTAGCCTAACAAATAACTTGGTTGGTCTAACCAATTAATTGTCTGGCGCATATATAACCAAGGTACTTGGTTGTTCCAACCAAGCCTTTTTTTCCGTATAGTGGAAAATTTGGAAATAAGTAAAATGCCACGTATATCCGTAGACGTGAATTGTCCGTATCGCGGTTATTATCGTCTTCGTTTCGTTGCCATTTTTGCGGTTGAGCCAGGGGCGATTACCCATCATGCAGAAAAAACAGCACGTGCAAACAGGGAGTTGGGGGTTCGGACGATGCTCCGACCGACCGGTTTCCCGGCTACGAGGACCACCAGCAACAAGGTAGAACGCACAGTATTCGCTGCCTGCTGGTGGTTATACTGTTCGCTGTTGATTCGAGTCACTTGGACGATACCTGCGTTACCAGATTCCACCCGGTTGAGGGCCTTTTCCAGCTCTCGCCTTTTTCGGTGTTACGAACCAGTCTATACCGCTTCGAAGCCTCGTTCAGTCTTATAAAACGGCTGTAATTTTAAAAAATAAAGACTGCGGTATTACTGCGTTCCTGTCGTTGCAAACCTGTGGCGCACAGCAGCCATTCAGGGGTGGGAGAAAAGCCACACGTGCCTAAACTTATACGTGTATAAGTTTTCTCGCTCAAATACTAACGGACCTTGTTTTCGACCACTCACGAAAAGATCCAGACTTCTCTGTATCCGTGATAGCGCACCATGCAGCAGACTCGAAATAAAAAAATAAAAAAAAATAAAAAAACAGTTTGCGACCCCGAAGGGCCACAGGGCCATCGGCCTCGTAAAATCATTTCTCACAAGGACGTCGAGACAGAATTCCATTTTTTCTTTCTTTTTTTTTCTTTTCATAATTATACGAAAGGGGAATTTGCATGGAGAAAAGAATCTTCTGATACTTTTTACCATATATCTAGTAAAAAGTATCGCAAATTCTTGGTACAGGGAAGTCATGACGCCACCTATCAAGAAGTACGAGAACTAAGAGAATTTTTACCACGAAATATGGTAGAAAATTCTATGTGTATGGTAGAAATTCTCATAGATTCTCGTAAGTCTTTTCGTCAGGTGGCGGCTGTGACTTTCCAATGACAGGCGCGTTTGATAATTTTTACCATAGTGTCTGGTAAATTTTATTAGATTCTTCTCTCCGTGTGGTTTTATGTTTATTTTAAAATTATTTATTAAATAAGTGATTTTGATCAGTTTTTGGAAGCCAATAAAAATTGGTCGCATTTTGTTAGTTTTAGAGATTTGTGAAAAATTCATTTGTTCTTGAATATTTTTTCTTGTATGTCGAGTAGTTTTAGTTTTGAAAAAAAAAAAAAAATGTTATAAGTTAATCAGTTATATTTCCTACATCGTTAATTTTTTAATTTATATTATTAGCATCGATTTATGAGGAAAATAAATTTTCGAAAAGGTGGACATTTTTATTTCCATAGATTTACGACAGAGGAATATATTTTAAAAAATGTATTTACTTATTCTTTATTTTTAAAAATGATTTTCTTTGTCGACTTCGGATGCCAATGCAAATTGGTCGTGATTACATTTATTTTGTCATATTCGAATTACCAAAAATATTTTTAAAATTTTTTCATTCGCATAAATCAAATAATTTTTATTGCTATGCTTCAAATTTAAATACAAAAAATACTGGCTCAAGTAAAAAAAATTATACATAGTCTATATAAATTATATATAAAATCTACATTTTATATAAATGTAGATTTTATAATCTACGTCTGATAAATTTTATCAGATCCTTCTCTCCGTGTGGTTTTATGTTTATTTTTTAATTATTTATTGAAGAAGTGATTTTGAGCAATTTTTGGAAGCCAATGAAAATTCGTCGCATTTTGGTAGGTTTAGAGATTTGTGAAAAAATAATTTGTTCTTGAATATTATTTCTTGTATATCGAGTAGTTTTAGTTCTGAAAAAAAAAAATTATATTATAAATTAATCAGTTATATTTCCTACGTCGTTAATTTTTTAATTTATATTATTAGTATCAATTTATGAGGAAAATAAATTTTCGAAAACATTTCTGGACATTTTTATTTCCATAGATATACGACAGAGGAATATATTTTTTTAAATGTATTTACTTATTCTTTATTTTTAAAAATTATTTTTTATGTCGACTTCGGATGCCAATGAAAATTGGTCGTGATTACATTTTTTTTGTCATATTCGAATTACCAAAATATTTTTTAAATTTTTTGCAATGCTTCAAATTTAAGTACAAAAAATACTGGCTCAAGTAAAAAAATTATATATAGTCCAGCATATGGATTTGGACATATATAGTCTATATAAACCAGAGTTGTAAATCCCCATTAATTCATGAGATATAGTTTACAGTACAGTTTGTTTTTTAATTATGATTTCATAATAATAATATGTAGTGATTATAAAATAGAGTGTAAACCTTTGAATAGCTAAAAAAAAATACTAATTTTCGCTTTAATATTGCAAGAAATAGTGGAAAAAATGGAAGGAATAAGTAATGCATTACTTATTTTTTTCCATTTTTTCAAAAGGATTACCGTGAATTTTTATTGACAAATAATAATTTCTGCAGCCATTCCAAAGCTTAATCATCGTATTACAATTGCTACATGTTATTATTATGAAATCCTCTTTTAAAAAGTTGATGGTGATAATTATAGTATACATAGATAGATAATTATAGTATAATATAGATAATATAGTATAATATAGTATAGATCTAGATATATAGATAATTATAGTATAATATAGATCGTATCATCATCATTATTTCTATAAGTATCAGGCATTTACAACTCTGATATAAAGTCTATGTAAAATCTACATGCTGTGAAATTGGTTTATAGATTAGCAATTTAACTTACATTTAAATAAATTGCAAATAAAATTTATAATAAAAGAAAAAAAAAATCAGCATTTAGAAATATTAATATTTCGTTTGTTACAGCTCTTGGCTCCGGCACGTCAGGATTTCTTCCACGTCAATTTAACGACTTTGATTTGGAGCAGTACATTGTTGACGTAAGTATACTGCATTCAACAAACCGTTGATTATCGGTTCAACAAGCGTTCTCATCACTGCAGCGTATCCGGCTTTTAAGTCATATCTCGCTTCCTGTTTTTTTAAGAAAAAAGAAAAAAAAAAAAATCATGACGCGGAAGTAAAAAGCCGATTTTAATGGTCAATGCAGCGATAAAGGTCTTTGACTTGTGGCCTCGTGAGGTGCATGACTTTTGCCACTGAAAGAGGCGACACGTGTGCTTTTCGTAACACACTGTGTTATTTATAAATTGTCCAAAAGATTGTTGATAAATTCGTGCGATGAACGTAAAAGATAACATGTGTTACGAGTCGAGGCGAAAACTTAAGTGACATGAGAGCGCAGGTTGTACAACACTGAGCGCACGAATCGCATTGCGCAACTTTACGTCGCAAGTGTCAAGGAAAATGTTTAACTGTTGCAGAATCTCGTTGGAAACGATGGCTTCATACTGGTGGTGACAGCGACCGGCAAAATTGTTTATATTAGTCGTCAAATCGAGCAGCAGTTGGGTCATGCACAGGTAATTTGGATTAATCTGTTGAATCATTTTGTGCACAATTAGAAAATATTGAAATGTGCCACAATTAAATTCGACTAAAAGCATCGATAATTTTATGCACTACTTAAATATCTAGTTTAACTAAAAAAACGTCGACATGGGTTGGTACATGAATATTTAGTGGAGAAATTTTATTTTTTGTCTTTTTAACAATCGTTCGGTTCACCAGACTAATATCGTCTTTGGTGCCAAGTAAAAAAATTCTATATTCAAAGAGAATATTCAAAGAGAACATTTCATTGGCTGTAAATAAAGATTTACTTGGTGAGCATATAATAAAGAAACAGTTTCATTGTTTTAAAGAGACGTTTTCATTGGTTCAAAGAAACTTTTTCATTGATCTCTCTCTAGCACCTAACCTCACTTTTTTGTTTTCCGGTTCTCCCGAACGAACGGCTTCGAGTTTCGAGGAG
The DNA here is from genome assembly GCA_963970395.1 of Ephialtes manifestator. Classification (NCBI taxonomy): domain Eukaryota; kingdom Metazoa; phylum Arthropoda; class Insecta; order Hymenoptera; family Ichneumonidae; genus Ephialtes; species Ephialtes manifestator. The sequence goes on from OZ019978.1 coordinate 27,095,537, forward strand.
CCAGAAGCTTAGCCTATTTCTGCCATTCTTCCTTACATACTCACCAAATTTGAGCTTTATCTGCCGCGTACTTCAGGAAAAAATAGGTTTCGAAATTTTGAGGTGGTACGAAGAAGGTTTCATTGAATCAGAGACGATATCTTTGAAATCAATGAAAAAGGTTCATTGGTTTAAAGAAATGTTTCTTCGAATCAATGTCACTACTTTTCATTGAGTTTGAGATCATTCAAAGAAAAGATAGTATTGAAATTCAAGTATTTCATTTCATTGACAAAGATTTCCGTGAATCAATGAAACTTTTTCTCTCGGTGTAGTTTTAAACATAAAACTGAGAATTATAGTCTAAATTGAAATCAAATAATCAGCGAATGTGAGACTAGTAAGATGAATCGATGGAAAAATAAAATTCCCTGTCGTGCAAAATAATAGCAAAGAAGGTCGTTCAATATAAGAAGTAATAAATTCTTAGAGGAGAAGTCAGTGCACAGAATGTAATAAAGAACGTGCAAAGAAAGTGATTAAAAAAGTAGATGAATAAAATGAACGCGAATTTACATGATTTATAGATTATTACTATACAATTATACAATTATAAGTGGGTGTTAGATTAGCTCAATCATTAACTAGTGTTCTGATTGCTTGAGATCTAGCAATTACAAAATTTTCATTAAAACATCTGGTAACCCAATTTTTTTTCATCATCACTTTAATCATTGAAGTCTCCGGAACGTTTAGACAATTTGTTTGTACATGTATCAAATCGCAAATTACAAATAAAGCTACAAAAAAGGTCGATCCTAACACGTTTTACATAAGAGCCCATGCTACATCTTTAGACTTTGAATTAATTTATTTCGCGTAACCAGTCGGTAAGCTTGCATAATTTTTCGCACATCGCCTTCTCTAAACATTATTTATGGAATATAAAAAAATCGGTAATCTCCCATATAATCAAGTTAGTGACAATATTACCTTAAATGGTCAGAATTTACAATTACGTGGTAACTTTACCCTACTTTACCATTGTTCAAACAAACAAAGTCTTGTTTAATATCATGCCTAAGGAAAACTAGATTACAAAGCAATCCTTAACCATTCGGCAACTGCGACGATGATCGCCTTTAAACAACTGCCATGGTTAAATACGCTTCAAACGACAAAATTTGTTGGGAGAACCAACTATTGGGTGTCACAACTAATCTATTGGATGTCACACCCAATCGGTTGTTTGTGACGTCCAAAGGGTTGATTGTGACACCCAATATTTGGTTCTCCCAACCAATTTTGTCGCTTCCCGACTAGAAATCTGGTAGGGCAGCCCTGCCGTCAATTTGGGCCTGATCTGGCATGAATAAGTTTGACCTGATAAGGTGTACCTTATTAGAACCGGATCTGGCATTGGAAAGGTTGCCCTGATAAGGTGCACCTTATTAGGACCGGATCTGGCATAGGGACGGTTGACCTGATAAGGTATTCTCTATTCAGGTCCAGATCTGGCATAGATAAGGTAGACCTGATAAGATGTACCTTAATAGGACCGGATCTGGCAAAGGGAAGGTTGACCTGATAAGGTGTATCTTATTCAGGGCCAGATCGGGAAATATTAAGGTAGACCTAATAAGGTGTATCTTATTCAGGGCCAGATCGGGAAAAATTAAGGTAGACCTGACAAGGTATTCCATATTCAGGTTCAGACCTGGCATAGATAAGGTAGACCTGATCGAAATATTGGCGGAATTAAGAATATCATTTATAAAATCAAAATGTCGCATTCAATATGTTTTAATTTTAAACCCATCATTTTGAATTTACAAATTTTAAGTTCAAATTCCTAATTAGTTACGTTAAAAACTGAACTATTATTTAAATAAATAGTAAATTGAACTATTATGGAAATACTGTACGAGATATCCACATAGTCGGTTTGGTCTAGTGGTTAGCGTGCTCGGTTAGGTAGTTAGGTAAATAGGTAGGTCCCGTAGGTCTTAGGTTCAAATCCCGCGTGCATCACTTCCCGAATGATGTTACGAAAAACCGTATCGGAGACTTTTGCTTTTTTTTTGTAATATTAATAGAATATTATTGTTCATATTGCGGCATAATGCGCGGAAATTAATAATTTATTTTTTAATTTAATATAAAGATAAGTATATGTATTTATATATCTATGATTATATTTATCAGGCCCTTAAATGGTTATTTTTATCAGGTCCTTATGTGGTAAACTTGAACTGGCCCTGATGTGCCAAACCGTTACATTTCCAATCAGGGCCGTATAAGGTAGCCAGACAGGGGCCTTGGGTTTAGAATCCGGTTACCAGGTCCGGCCCTGATATTCCCCATAACTGAATTTCTAGTCGGGTTGGAGCGTATTTAACCATGACACTTGGTTATGGCAACCAATTATTTCTTTGCGTGTACTTTACCATTGTTCAAACAAACAAACAAGTCTTCTTTAATATCCCGCCCAACTAGGTTACAAGGCAATCGTTAACCATTTGACAACCGCGATGATGATCCTGCACTATTCATTATTTTTGGCTATAATGATCATGAACGAAATAACGGGCAGCTTGACGCAAAAAAAATATGATCGATGGGAAGCCAAAGCTTTCGGTATGGAAAACAGCGTTGCCATAGCCAGAGTTCCGGTAATACCAAGTGCTTCGACCACGGAACGATATTGCTGGAGGGTAAGCTCGTGCGGCGGCAAAAGCCGCGGTAACAGCAGGGGTTGGAAATTATCGATCAAACGTGCACGAGCGCAGCGAAACGCGCCTCCATGGTAACCGCGATGCCGCGCCTTCCTCTTCTCGCTATTGTGCCGATGATGCTGCGTGCTCCAGTATTCCCCAGTTGCAATCTCATAGACTTGTACCAGTTAGAAATGCACCGTCACACGTTGGTAGGTCGATCCGTTGGGATTTTACGATGCGCGATTCAGTAAATAGCCAAATGGGACGAGTAACTTTACGAGTTGCGGAAACATAACCCAAACCGGCCCAGTTTCTGACATCTTTAGAGTCAATTGTTTGGGTGGGGATCAAAATAGCCAATTTCAAAAGAATGGCCATCATTATGAAATTCGCTATTTTAGCCCTTCGCTATTTATTCTCAAAATAGCGAAGGGCCAAAATAGCGAATGACTGAAATAGCGAATGGCTAAAATAGTGGATTTCATAGTAAAGGCCATTTTAGATTTAGACCTCCATTATTTTGGAATTCGCTATCTTAGCCATTCGTAAGTTTGACATATGTTAACATTATTGTCACTTTTTATTCTGCTTCAAATCTCAACTAAAATTGCACCTAACTTGGCTCATAAACCAGCGATTACCTTAACTATTAAGATAATTTTTAATCGTTTTGTTGACTTTTGGAGCAGAATTTGAATAAAATGTGACAGTAACGTAAGTTAATGTAAGTAAATGTGACAGTAACATAAGTAATGAAGAGTTCGGGACCCAGTTTCTAGAACACGGAAAAAAAGCTTGGTTGGAACTACCAAGTGCTATGGTTATATATGCGCCAGACAATTAATTGGTTAGACCAACCAAGTTATTTGTTAGGCTACCAATTTCTTGGTTGGTCTAACCAAGTCACTTGGTTAGCTTATCAAGTCACTTGGTTAGCGCCGATTAGTCGTAAATACAAAGGCTTGGTTGGAACTACCAAGTGCTATGGTTATATATGCGCCAGACAATTAATTGGTTAGACCAACCAAGAAATTTGTTAGGCTACCAATTTCTTGGTTGGTCCAACCAAGTCACTTGGTTAGATTACCAAGTCACTTGGTTAGCTTACCAAGTCACTTGGTTAGCTTACCAAGTCACTTGGTTAGCTTACCAAGTCACTTGGTTAGCTTACCAAGTCACTTGGTTGGTCTAACCAAGTCACTTGGTTAGTCTAACCAAGAAATTGGTAGCCTAACCAAGAAATTGGTAGCCTAACCAAGAAATTGGTAGCCTAACCAAGAAATTGGTAGCCTAACCAAGAAATTGGTAGCCTAACCAAGAAATTGGTAGCCTAACCAAGAAATTGGTAGCCTAACCAAGAAATTGGTCGGTCTAACCAATTAATTGTCTGGCGCATATATAACCATAGCATTTGGTTGTTTCAACCAAGCCTTTCTTTCCGTGTACTTCGACATATAATTTATAAATTCAGTATCAGAAACTGCAACATCATGTGAATTGGTTGACTCACTTATTGTCTCTGAAAATTTATTGGAAAGAATAAGGCGTTACATAAACTTTTACGTATAAATCGTGTACAGATAATATTTTGACTTTGACAATCCTGTGACATTCGAGCCTATTTAGGAAAAGACCCAAAAGGATACAATGACCAATCGTAACCGCGAAAAAAACCAATTATCGTGAGGCTTCAAAGTTGCCACGAGGAGCATATCTTTGCCCCTTGATTGGTCTCCACTCGATCGTGCCACGAGGAGAAAAGACGGCATACCGGGCGATCATTATAGAAGCTGACACGAGCTGAAGCCGCCCGGCTTTCCCTCGTATTGAAAAGTATCCACAGTTCGCGAATATCCGGGTTCAGAGCTATGCCATATAGACATACATATCATAACCATTAAAAAAAAAAATGATAAAACGAGAGGAAAATGAGAAACTCGAGTCGAGTTTTTCCTCGTGGCATATGACTTGGGATGCATCTGGAAATATCTCGTCGCACGTGCAGAATTCCACGCGTACAATTTCGCTTTTTTTTTTTTGCTTTTTCATTTACCATATTTTGAAAATTTTCAAAGTACTTCCTGACTCTGAAACTTAGGAATTCAAACAGTTCACCAGATAATCCATTCAAAGTTTGTCCTATGTTTTTTGAATGCCATTTCGAGAAAGTAGATTTCGTTGCATCGTTTGTAAAAAAAGTATAAATCACTTTTGTCGTTGAAGCTGATCACTTATAAGAGCTAGACATGATTGTTTTTATATCTGTCTGCTTGTTTGATAGCTCTTGAAGTCGAATTACATATCCTGCACGTATCATTTTCCACAGTCCTGGAATTCTGCATTTCCAGAGTCAATTTTCTGGTCTGTACAAAAAAGAGAAAATATATTCACCGATCAAGTCACGTAATTCAATATCACATTCGATCTTCAATAACATCCTTGATGACAAACTTCGAGTTCTTCATGCATTTGCTTCCAAGTTTTCGTGTTTCTCCATGGAGAAACACGAAAACTTGGAAATGAGAAAAACGAAATGAGAAACACGAGTATTCCATTCCCATGGAATTTATACCATGGAAAATTCCATGGAATTTATACTCTTTGATAATATGTTATTATTATTAGTTGCCACAATTAACGGATATGATTAAATAAGCTCTAAAAAACAAAAAACAATTTTGTAGGCGACCAACAGATTAGGTGGCCCAGCCAATTGAATGATCGGTCTAATAAACTGATTAGTGGAACCGATCAATTAATTAGTTGGTCCATCCAATTTGTTTGTTATTTCAATCGTTTACCACATCAATTTTTTTAAGCATTCGTACTTATTATTCGTTACACGTGTTATAATTTGCTGTCTGGTGTCTGAACTTCATATGTCTAGTCCATATTTGCTGGTCTGATGAACGAGACGACAGATATAGCTACCGACCTGGTCACACATCCAATATCATATTTTCTCACGACTCCACAAACTGCACGAGCTTTGATTCCACAAAGCATTCGCTTTCAAGCACATATGTTTTTGTCTATCCCAAGTCTACCATCATATGGGTACTTTTTCCCTAACACGTGTCATCCGTAAGGAATTATAGCAAACTCACATAAAACTAGAGCCTTGTGGCAAAAAAAACTTTTGAATTAGACTAATATGTGACTTAAATTTGACGAAAAACTTGGAATTCTCGTATCTCAATTTTATCTCGTATCTCAGTATTGACAATTGTGGTTGTCGATTGGAAATTTGCGTAGGAAGAGGAGAAAGAAAGGTTGTGGAAGAAAAATAGATTAAGAACCCTGGAATTTTCAACTATCTTGAAAGTCCGTGTATGTCTGAACTTTCTATGTATATTCCATGTTTGCTGGTCTGGTGAACGAGACGACACATATATCTGTCAACCTGGTTAAACAATCCAATATCATCGTTTTCATAAAAGAGTTTTCATAAGGAACTCCATAAACTTTCAAGCACATATGTTTCTGTCTTACCCATGTGAACTTTTGTTCTAACACGTGTCATCCCTAAGGAATTATATCAAACTCACATAAAACTAGAGCCTTGTAATAGAAATGAACTTTTTCACACTTTCCAATTAGACTAATATGTGACTTCAATTTTACGAAAAACTTGGAATTCTCGTATCTCTGGCAATTATAGTTGTGGTTTGACAGAAATTTGCCCAGACAAGAGGAGAAAGAAAATATCGTGGAATAAAAACAAGATTAAGAATCCTGGAATTTTCAAGTATCTTGGAAGTTTGTCTGCGTTTGAACTTTCTGTGTCTATTCCATGTTTGCTGGTCTGGTGAACAAGACGACACATATATCTATCAACATGGTGAAACAATCCAATATAATCTTTTCCATAAGGGACTCCATAAAGTACACTAGCTATGATTTCACATTTCATTCGCTTTCAAGCACATATGTTTCTGTCTTACCCATATCTACCATCATGTTTGAACTTTTGTCCTAACACGTGTCATCTCTAAGGAATTATATCAAACTCACATAAAACTAGAGCCTTGTAATAAAAATGAACTTTTTCACACTTTCCAATTAGACTAATATGTGACTTCAATTTTACGAAAAACTTGGAATTCTCGTATCTCTGGCAATTATAGTTGTGGTTTGACAGAAATTTGCCCAGACAAGAGGAGAAAGAAAATATTGTGGAATAAAAACAAGATTAAGAATCCTGGAATTTTCAAGTATCTTGGAAGTTTGTCTGCGTTTGAACTTTCTGTGTCTATTGCATGTTTGCTGGTCTGGTGAACAAGACGACACATATATATATCAACATGGTGAAACAATCCAATATAATCTTTTCCATAAGGGACTCCATAAACTACACGAGCTATGATTCCACATTTCATTTGCTTTCAAGCACATATGTTTCTGTCTTACCCATGTCTACCATCATGTTTGAACTTTTGTCCTAACACGTGTCATCTCTAAGGAATTATATCAAACTCACATAAAACTAGAGCCTTGTAATAAAAATGAACTTTTTCACACTTTCCAATTAGACTAATATGTGACTTCAATTTTACGAAAAACTTGGAATTCTCGTATCTCTGGCAATTATAGTTGTGGTTTGACAGAAATTTGTCTAGACAATAGGAGAAACAAAAGGTTGTGGAATAAAAACAGATTAAGAATCCTGGAATTTTCAAGTATGTTAGAAGTACGTGGACTTGAGTCAATTTTTTTAAGCATGTGTTAACTTTTGCCCTGACACGTGCCATTCCTAAGGAATTATGTCAAACTCACATAAAACTATAACCTTGTGATAAAAATGAACTTTTTCACACACTTTCGAACTAGACTAATATGTGACTTCATTTTTACGACAAATCTGGAATTCTCGTATCTCTGGCAATTATAGTTGTGGTTTGACAGAAATTTGCCTAGACAAGAGGAGAAAGAAAAGACTGTGGAATAAAAACAGATTAAGAATCCTGGAATTTTCAAGTATCTTAGAAGTACGTGGACTTGAGTCAATTTTTTTAAGCATGTGTTAATTTTTGCCTTGACACGTGCCATTCCTAAGGAATTATGTCAAACTCACATAAAACTATAACCTTGTGATAAAAATGAACTTTTTCACACACTTTCGAACTAGACTAATATGTGACTTCATTTTTACGACAAATCTGGAATTCTCGTATCTCTGTCAATTACAGTTGTGGTTTGACAGAAATTTGCCTAGACAAGAGGAGAAACAAAAGACTGTGGAATAAAAACAGATTAAGAATCCTGGAATTTTCAAGTATCTTAGAAGTACGTGGACTTAAGTCAATTTTTTTAAGCATGTGTTAACTTTTGCCCTGACACGTGCCATTCCTAAGGAATTACGTCAAACTCACATAAAACTAGAACCTTGTGATAAAAATGAACTTTTTCACACACTCTCGAACTAGACTAATATGTGACTTCATTTTTACGACAAATCTGGAATTCTCGTATCTCTGTCAATTATAGTTGTGGTTTGACAGAAATTTGCCTAGACAAGAGGAGAAACAAAAGACTGTGGAATAAAAACAGATTAAGAACCCTGGAATTTTCAAGTATCTTAGAAGTACGGGGACTTGAGTCAATTTTTTAAAGCATGTGTTAACTTTTGTCCTGACACGTGCCATTCCTAAGGAATTATGTCAAACTCACATAAAACTATAACCTGGTGATAAAAATGAACTTTTTCACACACTTTCGAACTAGACTAATATGTGACTTCATTTTTACGTCAAACCTGGAATTCTCGTATCTCTGGCAATTATAGTTGTGGGTTGACGGAAGATTGCGTAGGCAAGAGGAAAAAGAAAAGATTGTGGAAGGAAAATAGATTATGAATCCTGGAATTTTCGAATATCTTGGAAGTACGTCGACGTACGTTGCCCTGTGTGACGCCAGTCACAGCGGTTGACAGAATGAAGAAAAAAAAGAAAAGAAAAGCTAAGAAAATAAGACTGAACGTATCTCTTAGAGCTTAACGATAATTCGACGTCGGTGGTTAACGAGGGGATGATTCGATAACGGCGGAAAGTCTTGTTCCTACCAGACCACTCTTCGTTTACGTCGACTTTCAGCTGGGATCTCAAGTATTGCAGGATATATCTTTTGCTGTACCATGACCGTGCAATCTCCCTCGAATACGTCTACAATCAAGCTTCTATTGTCGATACACAGCGGACTTCCCGCTGAGAAAACGAGGATAGTCGTCGAAGCTCGGTTGCAGGCTATAAGTGTATCTTATAAGCCGGCTTCAACGACCGATGAGACTTCATTGGCTCTTTGCGTCAATCCGACTCACTCTAATCTTCCAAATGTCTGTCCTGGAAAAACCGTAGAGGTATTAGGAAACAAGAGGCATTGACGGTCAACAAGAACTGTTTTTTGTCTTATTAAGAAAATTCATATTGTAATTAAACAAAGATTCACCCTAAAGAATACACAAATATTGGCATATTTACCAAAACGAAAAAAAAAACTCATTATTTCCAATTTTTTTACAAAACTTTAAATATAATGAACACACGGAACAAAATTAGGAAACAAGAAGCATTGCTGGTCAAATAAAATTATTTTTTGTCTTATTAGGACAATTATTTTACACATGTGATGAAGTTTCCTTTTTGATGGAGTCAAAATTGATAAACATATTTTCTCATAGCTTTTGTCAAATGTATAAAATAATTATGAAACAATTTGTAAGATTCTCTCAATTTGTAAGATAAGGAACAAAAGAATTGGAAAAACCATAGCGGTATTAGGAAACAAGGAGCATTGCTGGTCAAATAACATTATTTTTTGTCTTATTAGGAAAATTATTTTACACATTTAATGAAGTTTCCTCTTTTGATGAAGTCAAAATTGATAAACATATTTTCTTATAGGTTTTGTCAAATATTTAAAATAATTAGGAAACAATTTGTAAGATTCTACATTGCAGATTTGTTGGACTGTCTTTCTTTGATAACATTTTTAACGATGTGTTGCATTTTTGTTCTTGCAGAACGATCTGTTAGGACAGTCCCTGTACAACTTCGTTTATCCGGAGGATCATGAAGAACTAACGAGAAATCTGACTCTGGAGGAACCGACGAATCAGTTGATGATAGCTGAAACATCCGCCGCAGATGACAATTCAAACTCCTCGGAAGAGTCGGCGAGGAACAACGATAGACAATTCGGAGAACAGAGAAGGAGCTTCAACCTGAGAATGTCACAGCGCACTGTTTCCCGGAGAGAACATACGCAGTATGAGTGCTTGCATATATCAGGACTTCTCAGGCCTGCTCAGGCGTGTAGAAACGTCGATTCCACCGGTGCAAGAGCAAGGCATCGCGGTAAGTTCAAAAAGATTCAAGCATACACTGAATCAGAGTTGTAAATGCCTAATACTTATGTAGCATTCTCTGTCAATTCAGCCACTTTTTTTTGCGACCCTCTCCGATTTGCTCTGTAATTGGTTATATGAGTGTACCACTAAAAGACACTCTATGTGAATGTTTTCAGATTTTTTAAAATAATTTTTTAGAAGATGGCTTTTTTTATTCAAGTGCAAATATCTCAGAATTTTGAAGTTACTGTAAAAAAATGTCAGCACATAAAAATTGTCGTTTATTGTTAGCTTTCGGGCGGAATATTCCAAATAATTGTCACGTTCCTGTGAGTATGATTTTTTTCCGAAAAGTGGAGGAATTATTTTTTAATTAAAAAAAGGATATTTTTTTTACTGAAAAAATTACAGAGTATTGCTACATGACTGTTGATATCACAAAAAAATCGCCAGAGTGGCACCGATCGATCTTCTGGTATTAAAAAATGCATTTGTGTGAAAGTTCCGAAAAACGGGGGCATTATTATTTTTTTGATAAAAAATAGGTTACTTTTTTTTGGCTAATAAAATTGCAGAGTATTCTTGCATGACTGTAGATATTGCAAAAAAATCATCAGAGTGGTACGGATCGAGCTTCCGGTATAAAAAAAATAATTCCCCCGTTTTTCGAAACATCCACACGAATAATTTTTTTTAATACCGTAAGCTCGATCCGTACCACTCTGATGATTTTTTTGCAATATCTACAGTCATGTAGCAATACTCTGTAATTTTTTCAGTAAAAAAAAAATATTCTTTTTTTAATTAAAAAATAATTCCTCCAACTTTTATGTGCAGACATTTTTTTTCAGTAACTTCAAAATTCTTTTTGCAATGATTTTTTTGCAATATCTACAGTCATGTAGCAATACTCTGTAATTTTTTCAGTAAAAAAAAAATATTCTTTTTTTAATTAAAAAATAATTCCTCCAACTTTTATGTGCAGACATTTTTTTTCAGTAACTTCAAAATTCAAAATGATTTTTTTGCAATATCTACAGTCATATAGCAATACTCTGTAATTTTTTCAGTAAAAAAAAAATATTCTTTTTTTAATTAAAAAATAATTCCTCCAACTTTTATGTGCAGACATTTTTTTTCAGTAACTTCAAAATTCTGCGATATTTGCACTTGAATAAAAAAAGCCATTTTCTGAAATTTTGTTTTTAAATCTGAAAAAATTCACATAGAGTGTCTTTTAGTGGTACATTCATATAATCAATTACAGGGCAAATCGGAGAGGATCGAAAACAAAAGTGGCTGAATTGACCGAGAATGCTTCTTATATAGAAATAATGATGATGATACGATCAGCTCTATAATTATGATTTTATAATAATAATATGTAGCGATTGTAATACGGTGATTAAACTTTGAAATGGCTGCAAAAATTATTATTTTTCAATAAAAATTCACGGTAATCCTTTTGAAAAAATGGAAAAAAATAAGTAATGCATTACTTATTTCTTCCATTTTTTCCACTATTTCTTGCAATATTAAAGCGAAAATTAGTATTTTCTTCAGCTATTCAAATGTTTACACTCTATTTTATAATCACTATATATTATTATTATGAAATCATAATTACAAAACAAATTGTACCGTAAACTATATCTCATGAATTAATGGGAATTTACAACTCTGCACTGAATCATAGACTTAAATTATTATAAATTGTATATGTATACTATATCAACTCCATAAACCCGAGCCCCTTTCCGTTTTCAAAATTCAAACGAAATTCAGTACCAAACTACACTAAATATACCTGCACATTTTATATTTTATGACGAATTATTCAGCAAAATATCGTAAATTTTACAAAAGTTAGAGTATTTACATTCTTATTTCGAAAAATTAACAAGTCTATAGCAAAAAAAATAGCAACAATCAAAAACGAGTTGCCGTTTTACTTGTGTGTCAAATTTCAGCTCAGTCGGTTAAATAGTCTTTGCGTTATAAGTGATTGATTTTTTTTCTAAATCATTTTGTTCATCAAAATGTGAAAAAAATAAGAATGTCCTAAAAACAAAGTTTCATCTATGAGTAAAAACACAATGTTTTGTCGATTGTGATTTAATCATGAAATTTCTTTTTAATTTAAGTGAAATATTAATAATTCGAACGATATTTTAAATCCGTTAAATGATTAGATTAGATTAGATGTTTATTGCTTATAAAGAGTACAACTTTAAGTCTCTTATAGCAAAGAGTTTACAGCAGATTACACTCCATACACTTTCAGTAAATCAATGATTCTATACTTATTTAACTACATTAAATATACCTGCACATTTTATATTTTATGACTAATTATTCAGCAAAATATCGTAAATTTTACAAAAGTTAGAGTGTTCACATTCTTATTTGGAAAAATTAAAAAGTCTATAGAATGTAAATTGCTGCATAATTTTTTTCAAAAATAGCAACATTCAAAAACGAGTTGCCGTTTCACTTGTGTGTCAAATTTCAGCTCAGTCGGTTGAATAGTCTTTGCGTTATAAGTGATTGATTTTTTCTAAATAATTTTTTTCATCAAAATGTGAAAAAAAGAAGAATGTCCTAAAACAGAGTTTCATCTATGAGTAAAAACATAATGTTTCGTCGATTGTGATTTAGTCATAAAATTTCTTTTTAATTTAAGTGAAATATTAGTAATTCGAATGATATTATAAATCCCTTAAATGTATTTGTAGAATTCAATTCGACGAGCAACGACGTAGTTTTCGTTGGCATGGCGCGTCTTATGAAAAAACGAATAACCGAACTTTCGTTGCTCGAGGCCAACAAGGAGGAATACGTGACGCGTCACCTCGTGGATGGACGAATTATATTCTGCGATCACAGAATATCCATTGTAGCCGGCTACATGACGCAGGAAGTTTCGGGGATGAGCGCGTTTGGCTACATGCACGCGGAGGATGTAATGTGGACTATAATAGGCCTGCGGCAAAGTAAGACAAGTTTATTTTCCTCCACTGAAAATCACACTATTTTATTGATGAGGTTTAAGATTTCTGCATATTCATAATAAAATTTTGGCAAGCTATATCTTTCGAATTACGATATCAAGAAAAAAACTAAAAAGTAGAAAATGTTCGTTTTCGTATTCTCTGGTGGACGATTTAAAAAATTTTTTTTTAAGTCCAAAATTAAGGGAGTTCTTGATTTAGTACTTTGGCAAGCTATATCTTTCGAACTATGATATCAAGAAAAAACCTAAAAAGTAGAAAATGTTCGTTTTCGTATTCTCTGATGGACGATTTTTTCATTTTTTTTTAAATATAAAATTAAGGGAGTTGTTCTTGATTCAGTACTTTGGCAAGCCATATCTTTCGAGCTATGATATCGAGAAAAAAACTGAAACGTAGTAAATTTTTGTCTTCGTATTCTCTGATGGACGATTTTTTTATTTTTTTTTAAGTACAAAATTAAGGGAGTTGTTCTTGATTTAGTACTTTGGCAAGCTATATCTTTCGAACTATGATATCGAGAAGAAGACTAAAAAGTACGAAATGTTCGTTTTCGTATTGTCTGGTGGACAATTTTTTCATTTTTTTTAAGCCCAAAAGTAAGGGAGTTGTTCTTGATTTAGTACTTTGGCAAGCCATATCTTTCGAGCTATGATATCGAGAAAAAAAACTAAAAAGTAGAAAATGTTCGTTTTCGTATTCTCTAGTGGACGATTTTTTCATTCGAAGTAGTTTACTTCGCGGATAAAAAACTCCCTTAATTTTGGACTTAATTTTGTTTAAATCGTCCATCAGAGAATCCGACAACAAACATATTCTTTTCAGTTTCTTCCGCGGAGCTTGAACTTAAAAGTTATAGCTTGCTAAAATATAAAAACCACAACAACACCCTTAATTTTGGACAAAAAAAAATGTAATCGTCTGTTAGAGAATACGACAACGAACATTTACTACTATTCAGTTTTTTCCGCGGAGCTTTTAAGAGTTGTAGCTTGCCAAAATACTAAATCAAAAACAAATTCTTTAATTCTGGACTTAAAAAGAAATAAAAAAATTGTCCATCAGAGAATACGAAAACGAACATTTTCTACTTTTTAGTTTTTTTCTCGATATTATAGTTCGAAAGATATAGCTTGTCAAAGTACTGAATCAAGAACAACTCCCTTAATTTTGGACTTAAAAAAAAAATAAAAAAATCGTCCACCAGAGAATACGAAAACGAACATTTTCTACTTTTTAGTTTTTTTTCTCGATATTATAGTTCGAAAGATATAGCTTGCCAAAGTACTGAATCAAGAACAACTACCTTAATTTTGGACTTAAAAAAAAATAAAAAAATCGTCCACCAGAGAATACGAAAACGAACATTTTCTACTTGTTAGTTTTTTTCTTGATATCGTAATTTGAAAGATATAGCTTGCCAAAGTTTTATTTTGAATATGCAGAAATCTTAAACCTCATATTTTATTGAACGTTTCTCAAGAATCTTGCACTAAATATGTCTTGTAACTATACAAAGAATCTTTGGATTTTCAGTGTATGGTCGGGGAGAAGGCTACGCCACATCCTGCTACAGGCTTAAGACAAAAACCGGTGAATATATTTATCTTCGTACACACGCTTTTGTCGAGGTTGACAAGGAAAAACAGTCGTTTCAATCTTTCGTCTGCATCAATACCTACGTTTCGTAAGTAAACAATATTCACATCCAGTTTTTGTTACCTTTTCTCCAATTTCTATGACATAGAAGTTAGCAACGCGATGTGACAACAAAATCATTTGAGCCACGACTTGAGTGGAAAAGTTTCAGTACATATTAGTGGAATCATCAATGATTTTGTTGCATTCATTTTGCTATACTTCTATGAAATGACTTTTTATTCTTGTTTTGGTAATTATCATAATCTTATTGTTATTTATGAATCGTACAGAAATGAAGAAGGCGAGAGGTTGGTGAATGAAATGAAAGCCAGATACGCAGCAACGATATCAGATACAGATACAGCTCTATTTCCCAGTGATAATTTACCAGCTTTGGTGAGTAAATTTTATATTATCTAATTCTTTTTTCTCTCTTTCTATAAATTTTATTCTAGGCTAAAAAATACGATTTAAGGGAAGAGATGCAGAACAAAATTGCTGATATTTATTGACAGATATATCAGTAATTTGGGTCTGAGTACCTCTTAATGGCATCTAAAAAAAATCAACCAAACGTGATAAAAAGATCGTCAAAGACAATATTTAAAACACTGTCAGAAAACTATTTTTTAACTCGAACAAAACTATTAACGATTCTTTTCTCCGGTTATTAAGTTTTATCTACAATTTCAGAGTATGGATCCGCATAGATCAACGCCAAAGGTTTGCGTTGATGATCCATCGCAGTTGGAAAATGCTATAAGTCATTTGGTCAACGATTTGGCATCGCCAGCAGCTTCGGAAGATCGTGCGTCGCCGTCTCCGTTACCGGATGATACGCAAATCGTTAAGGCGGTATTGATATCGCAACGTTTACCACCAGTTTCGATACACGCGAACCAAGTTGGCATCAAGAAAATCGACAGTATCCCGTCCGTCTCGAAGGACAAGTATCAAACGATGAAACGCGAAGCGAATCACGGTTCGCCGGCCTCGACGCATTCGCAGCAATACGATAATTCTAGCGACTTCGAGGAGCCAAGGCACTGCAGCCATTTGTCACCTAACAGACAAACCGGAGCCACTTGCTCGAATCCTCGACGAGGCGACAAAATTATGCCCGAAATCGTTAGCACCTCCGCCGCCCGACAAATCATCTTGCCGCCTGAAAAACCAAGAACGGTGAGTACAGAATTGTAAATCCCCATTAATTCATGAGATATAATTTACGGTACAATTTGTTTTGTAATTATGATTTTATAATAATAATATGTAGTGATTATAAAATAGAGTGTAAACATTTGAATAGCTGAAAAAAATACTAATTTTCGCTTTAATATTGCAAGAAATAGTGGAAAAGATGGAAGAAATAAGTAATGCATTACTTATTTTTTTCCATTTTTTCAAAAGGATTACCGTGAATTTTTATTGAAAAACAATAATTTTTGCAGCCATTCCAAAGTTTAATCATCGTATTACAATCGCTACATATTATTATTATAAAATCATAATTATAGCCCTGATCGTATCATCATCATTACTTCTATAAGTATTGGGCATTTACAACTTTGAGTGAGTGTAATCCATAAAATAAAATTAAAAAAGGATGCAAAGCAGAACCTTGCACATTGCTTCCTCATTATATTTCGCTTTTTACAAAGCAACCTCTAAGAGGAAGTATGGGAATTGATTTTGGCTTCCTCGTAGAGGAACCTTTGTAAAAAGTGAAATATAATGAGAAAGCAATGTGCAAGGTTCTGCTTTGCATCCTTGTTTTAAATAAATATAAATAAGCGCACACTCTCGCTTTGTGAAAATATAATAAGGACAAACGGGCCAGAAACTCCCTCGAGTACTCTATTTTCTCTGTTTTTTTTTTGTAGAACACGATAGAAATCGGTGGTTTCCGAAATTTCATTGGGAAGCAAAAATATGGCTAGTTTATACGACATAAATCGCTACTTTTCGCAATATAGACTGTACAACATCGCTATGGAAATATGTTATCGTTCAACATTTTTGGGCTATATCTGACGTATTTTTCTGTTAATCATGAATTTGGCACTCATTTGACTCCCAGCTCGGTATTTGATACCAAAATTCACATCGCAGAAAAAAAATCAAAAAATTCAAAAAATCAAAATCTCATAAAATATTAACGTTTCAAGCGATCTTAACCAAATTTCATAGGGATCACCGGTGTATGGAAGCTCACGTACATACCAATTTTGAGCTTAATATCTCGAAAATTAAAAGAGTTATCGCGTTAACAGACATTTTTGAAAAAATTCAAAACCGCGTAAAAATTTAATGATCATGGGGATTTTTACAAAAATTGGTATGAACGATGAGGATTTACCCCTCTATCTATGGTGTAAATTTCAGCTCTATATCTCGAGGCGTTCCCGAGTTATAAAGGTTTACATTTTTTGAGTGTGTAACACACACATACACACATAAAGACATTTTTTCTAAATCACTTTTCTTGACGTTTTGGCCCATTCTGAGTGTACTGACATGGAAATCTCAACAAAAAAAATTTTTGCGAAAACAAAGCTTTCTCTTTGAGGAAGCAAAAACTGATTTTTTTTTACCTAGTATTGAAATATACTATTTTGTCCTTCTTTCTCATTACAGAGCGAAAAACCGATGTACCATTCTCACGAAACAGTGACAAACATGCGTTACGTATCGAGGGGGAAAGATTTTTGCAAGATCGAGGGAATGTCAAGTTCATCATCGATGATCGACGAAGACACGTTACTTCGTGAGTCGATTGATCAGTGCATACCATCGCCATCATTATCAACGAGTCGCTCGTCTTCTACGACAATAGTGGCACATCGAGGAAAGCCAGACAATATGTCGGCTTATGTAAAGACCGAGAAGACTGAAATCGCCGTTGACGATTCTGCGGAACAGCAGAATTCGTCGTATGTCGTAAAGCGAACGCATCCCGACGATTCTTCCGTATCGTTGTCGGGAAAACGACGTCGCAAGGACCGAAGTGGCTCGTATCCTCAAGCCGATATTGCCATCATTGAAGATATCGATCCAACGAGTACTTATTACGGAAACAGCGAACAAACGCCCTTCGTTCGCTATCCTGAAGCTGAGGGTCTGAATCCCGCGGCTGTTCATTGCAAGGTCGAGCAGCTTTTAGGTTTCTCGAACAATACCACCGGAAATGCTGATACCGATTCACCGGTCTCGAGTCTTCACGATTTGGGTGACGATTTTGATCAGCACGTAATCGATTACACAAACAATCCCACCGGCTTCGATGACGAACGATTTCCGGATCTTCAGGTCGACCCGCTGCTCAGTCCAGGCCTGGATAACAATCCAGGTAGATCATTTGTCACTACGTCAGAGAAAACACAAGTAATGAGGCCAGAGAGTGCGGGTGACGCGAATATAATTATCAGTCATTCGCTTGAGCTCGCTGCTGAGCCGAGACGATCAAGTTGACGAATATTAACTTTCTTTGATACAGCAGAACCTCAATTAATCTTTAAACTACGATAACTTTGTACTACAAGCAAATTTGTAGTAGTAGTAAAAATGATTTATTGACAGTTTACACATTTTAAAAAATTTATATACACATATATATATATTTTTTAAGGCATAAACATTGTCAAAAGGCCATCAACCGGAGTCCTTTAGTACTCGGTTATTATAGTATACAGCTAAATTATTATTATTATTATTATTGTTTTAAAAGTAAGACTATATGTTTTACATTTGTATTCTATTGTCTAGGATATCAATATTGGTCATTTGTTCTAAATGTTGGTAGATTGGGTGCAATTGTGATTTCAAATTTGTAATTTATTTGCTTCGTAAATATTACCAAAAATCTTGCACATTGCTTCCTCATTATTTTTCGCTTTTTAAAAGGCTTGTAACCGGCATTTTCTGGGGTAGAAAATGCGACTTGAGAACGATAGTGAAGGCCAAAATTGGATACATTAAATTTTTTTTTAAATGTAGGTTGGATTTTCCGACCGGAAATCGGATATATGAATTCTGGAATCAGAAACGGGAAGTCACTTTTTTTTAAATCATGGCAAACAGGTTACCGGCATTTTCTGGGGTAGAAAATGTGACTTGAGAACGATAGTGAAGGCCAAAATTGGATGTATTAAATTTTTAAAAATTGTAGGTTGGATTTTTTCGACCGGAAGTCGAATCTGTGAATTCTGGAATCAGAAACGGAAAATGTCACGTTTTATTTAAATCAGGGTAAAAAGTTTTGTAACCGGCATTTTCTGGGGTAGAAAATGCGACTTGAGAACGATAGTGAAGGCCAAAATTGGATGTATTAAATTTTAAAAAAATGTAGGTTGGATTTTCCGACCTCAAGTCGAATCTGTGAATTCTGGAATCAGAAACGGAAAAAGTCACTTTTTTTTAAAATCATGGCAAACAGATTTGTAATCGGCATTTTCTGGCGTAGAAATTGGATATATTAAATTTAAAAAAATGTAGGTTGGATTTTCCAAGTGGAAGTCGGATCTGTGAATTCTGGAAGGCCATTTTATTTACTACATGTCACTTTATTAAATTTGTATCACAGAATTTGAAAACCACGAGAGTTCGTATAAAATCTCAATATTTAGATAAAATATTCTAAAAAGAAATGACTATTACTTAAAGAACATAAGTAACATGGATAATGATGGTTGACTTTATAACTTCAGTTGGGTTAATCGAGGTTCTACTGCATTTGGTTAAATGGTCTCAAATAAAGACAAACTAGTCGAAATTTGCGAGAATAGAAGTCTGAAAAAGAAATGCAAGACTATTGTTGTGATTTCGCGTTCCCTTTTCAAAGTATCTCTGGCTCGCGTTACGCAAAAAAGAATTGAAAAGAAAAATAAACGCAATATGACGAAATCATGTAACGATTTGTGTCTGGCGTGTTTTTGTAGATCTTATGAAGATGTTCGACGAACTGAGGCCCGTGATCGGCTTTGAAAGTGAGTTTTTCCACTCTCGCTATCCCCCCCACTTTTTTTCCATTCATTCTTGTGTTATTCGCTATATTTATTCGCGTGAGCGATTTTTTTTTGTCAAGTCAGTGATCGATATTTATATTCACGTGGTATTTCTTAAAAATATTATGATGTTCGTGTTTCAGAAAGCCTCGACGACAGGAGGTTGCAGCAGCTTTCAAATGACGAAGTAAGTAGAGATTATTTCATTTTTCTCAACCACTGAAAACGCCTGCTTCGGATTAACTGAGCTCGATGCATCTATAAAATTTTGTTTTCTAATAAAACAATTTAGTATACAAATTTTCCAACGACTAATTCATTATTTAATAACATCTTTCTCACTTTTTCGAATTCACACGTAATCTTATTTTCTTTTCATTTAATTTTTTCCCACTAATAAGCGATGATATGAATTTTACAAAAAGCCTCCAAGACGAATTGCATATTTTGTTTCACCTTTTCTCAATTTATCACGAAGAATAGAAGGCAATAGAATAGAAAATGCGCAATATTTCCCACAAAAATTCTATACGACCCTTGTTAGACTTAGTCGATAAATCAGCATACCCCGTAATTAGTTTTCTCCTTACAGCAAATCGTCAACGAGGAGCTGAGAAGAACTCACATGCAGCTGGCCAACAGTATGGAATTGCAGGGTTCTCAGCTTGATGGGCTCGAACGAGATTTAGAGAATCCGGTGTTTCAGACTCAGCTCTTCAAGCCTAGAGAAAGATTGACTGAACTGCGGGTAATTATCGTAATTCAATAAGGGGAAGGAGTCATGTCAAAAAAATTGATTTTGGAAATTCAATATCATCCAAATCCTATTGCATATAAAAATGCCCAACGCACTATATTGTTGGTACTCGATGAAAGGATTTTTTACTGTCATCTGACTTGCATATGCTTTTCAATATTATCTTAAGCAAAGTTCTTAGGTTTTCCATTCTGCGCCTAATTCAGATCAAACTACTAGGCAGATTAGAATGGTTGACGTCTCATGTTCTTCTTCATGAAAAGATACACCGGCTAAATGGAGCAAATGCTAATAAAATGTAATATTTTTTAAGTGACATAATTATTAATAAACAAATTTTATGCTATTTTCTAAATCAGTGATTAACTTTGCTTTCTGAATGAAAAAAAAATAGTTTGCTCCATTTAGCCGGTGTATCTTTTCATGAAGAAGAAAATGAGACGTCAACCATTCCAATCTGCCTAGTAGTTTGATCTGAATTGATCAGATCAAACCAAACTGTCAAAAAAATTGATTTTGGAAATTCAATATCATCCAAATCCTATTGCATATAAAAATGCCCAACGCACTATATTGTTGGTACTCGATGAAAGGATTTTTTACTGTCATCTGACTTGCATATGCTTTTCAATATTATCTTAAGCAAAGTTCTTAGGTTTTCCATTCTGCGCCTAATTCAGATCAAACTACTAGGCAGATTGGAATGGTTGACGTCTCATGTTCTTCTTCATGAAAAGATACACCGGCTAAATGGAGCAAATGCTAATAAAATGTAATATTTTTTAAGTGACATAATTATTAATAAATAAATTTTATGCTATTTTCTAAATCAGTGATTAACTTTGCTTTCTGAATGAAAAAAAAATAGTTTGCTCCATTTAGCCGGTGTACCTTTTCATGAAGAAGAAAATGAGACGTCAACCATTCCAATCTGCCTAGTAGTTTGATCTGAATTGATCAGATCAAACCAAACTGTCAAAAAAATTGATTTTGGAAATTCAATATCATCCAAATCCTATTGCATATAAAAATGCCCAACGCACTATATTGTTGGTACTCGATGAAAGGATTTTTTACTGTCATCTGACTTGCATATGCTTTTCAATATTATCTTAAGCAAAGTTCTTAGGTTTTCCATTCTGCGCATGATTCAGATCAAACTACTAGGCAGATTGGAATGGTTGACGTCTCATTTTCTTCTTCATGAAAAGATACACCGGCTAAATGGAGCAAATGTTAATAAAATGTAATATTTTTTAAGTGACATAATTATTAATAAACAAATTTTATGCTATTTTCTAAATCGGTGATTAACTTTGCTTTCAGAATGAAAAAAAATAGTTTGCTCCATTTAGCCGGTGTATCTTTTCATGAAGAAGAAAATGAGACGTCAACCATTCCAATCTGCCTAGTAGTTTGATCTGAATTATGCGCAAAATGGAAAACCTAAGAACTTTGCTTAAGATAATATTGAAAAGCATATGCAAGTCAGACGACAATAAAAAATCCTTTCATCGAGCACCAACAATATAGTCCATTGGGCATTTTTATATGCAATAGGATTTGGATGATATTGAATTTCCAAAATCAATTTTTTTTACATCTATTTATCTTTTTTATCGATAAAACTTTAATACATTTTTTTCTTTTTTTTCAGGCCGAACAGAAGAAAAATACGCGAATGCTCAAAAACATACAACAGGATCACCACAACATGCAAGTAATCGTGAAACAGAATATCGGTGTTTGAGGGCGGCTTAACGATGAGGATGTGTCGTAAGAGACTCTCACTTCCTCAATCTTAAGCCAAAATTTTATAGCCCACAAAGCGAATTTCCCTTCAACGACAGTGAAAAAACCGTGTTAAAAAAAAAGAAAAAAAAAGTTTCGTGTGCTTGCAGCAATCTTGAAAGTTTTCACTTCGTGTCGCGTATTTCACGCGAGATTCGCTGGCTGTTTTATCCCGTGCCTGTGTCCGAGAATGCCGCAAACCAGTGAATGAACAGTCAACGTCGCGAGTCGAGTGAAAAAACAACAAAAAAACTCTCGGCGTGAATCTGCGATAAGAAATTCGTGCAAACACCGATTCAACGACGAGAAATTCACAGTGTGTCTTGACCGACGACAAAATAATTGCAGAGTCGCGCTCCACGTGACAAACAGCAACAAGATAAATTGACACTTCAATCTCTTTAAAATCGTACATCGATAATCGGTTCGAAAAATAGTAGAAAGAAAGAATGAAAAATAAGCAAAAAAAAATCGTGTCTGGCCGTTGAACGGCTCGCGAAAGTTAAGCTGTCAAGTTTTTTTCTTCCGGAAAAACAAAAACTCGTGTGTTAGTCAATGAAAAAGAATGTCGAGCGTTAAAAGATAACGAGAAACGAAAAATTATTAATAAATTGTGCAATCGACGAGTTCTTTTTTTTTCTTTTTTTTTTTTGCCTTGCGCGAGTGCAGCACTTTTCGGCGAAGATTTCGCGGCAATGTTTTAGATAAATTCTCGATGACTAATGAGCCGCGGATATCTCTGTCCCACGACTGCGATTTACACGATTTATAAATAGAAGTAATCTCGGAATTTATCGAGCGAACGATTTACCATTGCCAATTTTGGCAATTTAAACATTTTATTATGATCACTAAACTCGCGAAGACTGTAGAAATCCGATCGAGCTCGTTCCCCGTGAGTTACTGCATGTAACATTAAATCCTCTTGTCCCCCGAAAATTACCCCCCTCCCCCTTTAACCCCTTCGCTCCCAAAAACTTGGACGTGGTACAAAATTTTGAATGCCTAATACCTAAAAATAGAAGAATTGTACCAATTAAAATAACTTGCTATCTAAGATGCTAGACTCTTTTTAATTCCAAAAATCGCTATGTCGAATAATTGTTTGTTTGGCAATTTAATTAATATATATTATATTCGAATAAATGAGTGTTTGAATAATTAAATTCGAATATTATAATATATATATTATTCAACATAGTGATTTTTCCAAATTAAAAAAATCAACCAACTTATCTTTCGTTATCTTAATTTTCACAATTCTGTAATTACTAAATATTAATCATTCCAAATTTTGTAATCCACCCAAAAATTTTTGACTCGTTCGTTTATGCGGCCGAGCTAAATTACGAGCTACCACGATGCAATGAATATGCCTATGGGATAATAACGCGGGGGACAATGAGAGGTAAAATAAGAGAATGATAAGCGAACATTTATTAGGCAAGAAGACGTTAAGACTAATTTACGAACGAACATAATGAAATCGTATAATTACCATATACATATATAAATATATTATATATACACATATTATATATATACATATTATTATTATTATTATTATTATTACCATCATTAAGATTCTTGTCGCCCGACGACGGTAACAAATAGACGTAGAATGACGTTGTTCAGAGTTCGGACTATCCCGGGACACGGTACTAAATAAAGAAAAAAAAAAAACAAAAAACCAGAAGGAGACAAAATGCAAATAATGTCTGACATGTCTACTTGCCACAAAATCACCAAAGCGTATCGTGAATTAGCAAAATCTAGTTTTCAAATCAATAAAATAACGAGAAAAAGTGTTATTCGAATTCTCGGACAAAAGTTTTTATTACCGGAGTTTTATTCTGTACGAATCCGAACTCCTTTTCAGACATCTTTTTTTTCTATTTCCTCGAAACTGAAGATTATTTTACGACATTTTCTAAACTTCTAAATCCCATCTAGTTATGCTGGAATGAATTTTTTTCCATTTTTGTATTCGAGATATTGAAAGAGATATCTCATTGATTCGACTAACGCGTAGCAGGAGCGATTATCTTAATATCTTCAGTATATATTATTGTAAAGTTTCAATTCGATGACGATAAGTTCGGAATTTTCGACAATAATTACATTTTGTTCGATCAGAAATCTAGATTTTGCGTTTTCACGAAACTGTGAATCGGCTTGGTATAATGTCTAACATGTCTACTTGCCACAAAGTCACCAAAGCGTATCGTGAATTAGCAAAATCTAGTTTTCAAATCAATAAAATAACGAGAAAAAGTGTTATTCAAATTCTCGGACAAAAGTTTTTATTACCGGAGTTTTATTCTGTACGAATCCGAACTCCATTTCAGACATCTTTTTTTTCTATTTCCTCGAAACTGAAGATTATTTTACGACATTTTCTAAACTTCTAAATCCGATCTAGTTATGCTGGAATGATTTTTTTTCCATTTTTGTATTCGAGACATTGAAAGAGATATCTCATTGATTTGTCTAACGCGTAGCAGGAGCGATTATCTTAATATCTTCAGTATATATTGTAAAGTTTCAATTAGATGACGATAAGTTCGGAATTTTCGACAATAATTACATTTTGTTCGATCAGAAATCTAGATTTTGCGTTTTCACGAAACTGTGAATAGGCTTGGTATAATGTCTAACATGTCTACTTGCCACAAAGTCACCAAAGCGTATCGCGAATTGGCAAAATCTAGTTTTCAAATCAATAAAATAACAAGAAAAAGTGTTATTCGAATTCTCGGACAATCGTTTTTATTACCGGAGTTTTATTCTGTACGAATCCGAACTCCTTTTCAGACATCTTTTTTTTCTATTTCCTCGAAACTGAAGATTATTTTACGACATTTTCTAAACTTCTAAATCCCATCTAGTTATGCTGGAATGAATTTTTTTCCATTTTTGTATTCGAGATATTGAAAGAGATATCTCATTGATTCGACTAACGCGTAGCAGGAGCGATTATCTTAATATCTTCAGTATATATTATTGTAAAGTTTCAATTAGATGACGATAAGTTCGGAATTTTCGACAATAATTACAATTTGTTCGATCAGAAATCTAGATTTTGCGTTTTCACGAAACTGTGAATAGGCTTGGTATAATGTCTGACATGTCTACTTGCCACAAAATCACCAAAGCGTATCGCGAATTAGCAAAATCTAGTTTTCAAATCAATAAAATAACGAGAAAAAGTGTTATTCAAATTCTCGGACAAAAGTTTTTATTACCGGAGTTTTATTCTGTACGAATCCGAACTCCTTTTCAGACATCTTTTTTTTCTATTTCCTCGAAACTGAAGATTATTTTGCGACATTTTCTAAACTTCTAAATCCTATCTAGTTATGCTGGAATGAATTTTTTTCCATTTTTGTATTCGAGATATTGAAAGAGATATCTCATTGATTTGAATAACGCGTAGCAGGAGCGATTATCTTAATATCTTCAGTATATATTATTGTAAAGTTTCAATTCGATGACGATAAGTTCGGAATTTTCGACAATAATTACATTTTGTTCGATCAGAAATCTAGATTTTGCGTTTTCACGAAACTGTGAATAGGCTTGGTATAATGTCTAACATGTCTACTTGCCACAAAGTCACCAAAGCGTATCGCGAATTGGCAAAATCTAGTTTTCAAATCAATAAAATAACGAGAAAAAGTGTTATTCGAATTCTCGGACAATCGTTTTTATTACCGGAGTTTTATTCTGTACGAATCCGAACTCCTTTTCAGACATCTTTTTTTTCTATTTCCTCGAAACTGAAGATTATTTTACGACATTTTCTAAACTTCTAAATCCCATCTAGTTATGCTGGAATGAATTTTTTTCCATTTTTGTATTCGAGACATTGAAAGAGATATCTCATTGATTTGTCTAACGCGTAGCAGGAGCTATTATCTTAATATCTTCAGTATATATTATTGTAAAGTTTCAATTAGATGACGATAAGTTCGAAATTTTCGACAATAATTACATTTTGTTCGATCAGAAATCTAGATTTTGCGTTTTCACGAAACTGTGAATAGGCTTGGTATAATGTCTAACATGTTTACTTGCCACAAAGTCACCAAAGCGTATCGTGAATTAGCAAAATCTAGTTTTCAAATCAATAAAATAACGAGAAAAAGTGTTATTCAAATTCTCGGACAATCGTTTTTATTACTGGAGTTTTATTCTGTACGAATCCGTACTCCTTTTCAGACATCTTTTTTTTCTATTTCCTCGAAACTGAAGATTATTTTACGACATTTTCTAAACTTCTAAATCCTATGTAGTTATGCTGGAATGAATTTTTTTTCCATTTTTGTATTCGAGATATTGAAAGAGATATCTCTTTCAGCAGGAGTGATTATCTTAATATCTTCAGTATATATTATTGTAAAGTTTCAATTAGATGACGATAAGTTCGGAATTTTCGACAATAATTACATTTTGTTCGATGAGAAATCTAGATTTTGCGTTTTCACGAAACTGTGAATAGGCTTGGTTTTTGAGGACTGCAAAAGAATGAAGAAAAGCTCTTAGCAGCTCATCATCCGATGTAAAAAACAAACAAATGCTGAGTTGTGTGCGCGAAACGTTTGTCACGTTTTATGACATGATTGTAGCTCATAAGCATTGTAATAATATATTTACGTACAATGATATTTACCGTGAATCATCATCAATCATCAGCGATCGTTTTTACAATCCGAGAAAAATGCAAAAGGTCATTTTCATAATTTTACATAATAATATTGCATTTTTTTAAATTTCTACTCGATTGTAAATTTGTAAGTGCGATGAAACGACGGATATAGAAATCGAAAATGCAATATTTTTTCTGCCAATTTGAAAATGAGATTTTTGATGTTTAAGGTTTACGAAAAAGTCAAGTTTTGCAAAAGTCGCGACGGGCTTCGCGGCTATCGACGGCCTAATGGTCATTTTTACGATCGGAATCATTTTTTTCGAGACTCAAGACTCACGATATGATTTAATGTGCGACAAAACAAAATTTCACAATCTCGACACTTGACTCTTCGCCCTAAAACGATCGTCGTATGGTTTTCATCTTTCAGAAAAAAAAACGAATTGCAAGCAAAAAAATAGAACATTGTGCATAAAGCATATGCATAAAAAATGTCAAATTAGTCTATATGATGTAAGAATGATAAAAAAAAAAAAAAAAAACGGAAGCTATGTTACAGCGAAGTGAATCGCAGCCCTCCCCGACTCCGACAAATGTATAGTACAAATTATTTAAAAAAAAGAAAGAAAAAAAAAAGGAAAATCCAAACTGTCTGTGTTCAATGTAATTCCTCTAGATTATCGGGTTTTTCTTCGAAACCCCGCGATTAAATATTCGAGAAAAAAAAACAAATGGATTCAAAGTCGCGTTAAAATATATGTTTAAGACAAAAATTTGGAATAAAAATAATTTTAATGAGAAATTTAACATTTGGAATGTTGACTTGTCCAAGAGAATAATACGAAATTCGTGTTCGAAAATTACTTGTGGTGTAGAATAACGATACGATGTACCGAATCGTGTCTCTGATATCATCGTAAACAGTTGGCAAAATCTATATTGTTTGTCTTTTGTGGGGAGGCAGCGCTAGATACGAGGAAGGAATTCATTTTCACGTTTGCGTGAAGTCATTTTTATTGCAGCTTCCTCAGCTCGTTTTCAGCGCCCACGTCTGTTGAAGTAATTGTAAATAATTAACCTTACCGCTGCTGAATAAAACTTCGCGATCTGTATCTTTGTGAGCACAGATCAAGATTCGCAGAATCCAATTTTTCAATTGACACCGCAAAGTTGCAATTTTTTTCTGAAACATCTAATTGCTAGACGAATTTGTTGGTAGATGGAATTTGTAGTGGAAAAACTGTGTTGTGAAGTTATATGAAAATTGTAATTAGGCAAAATGTGCGGAAATTGTGATTGCAATTTTTTTTTTTTCGAAAATTCATTCGAAAAATCGGATTTTGTGAATACGAAAATACTGTTCGATGTCGCCGGAGATAATAAGGCTAGAATAAATTCAATGTGGTTAAATGGCCTTTTTTTTCGTTTCACCGTTCGCAAATGTCAAAATTTGATTGATAAAAAAGAAAAACAATTATAACTCCGAATTCTCTTGGCCTTTTTAAATTCTTACGACACTGGCGCCGCATTATAAATCAACGATTTACCACAAGTATGCACCGCGCAAATTGTCTCCGAGATAATAAGAAAGTTGCATCGAATTATTTGCCAATTGATTTTAAATAAACTCGTAATTACAATTAATAAAAGTTGATTATATATTACTTAATTATGGCGGACTTAATTCTGAATGGCATTCAATTTTATATTAAAATTATCTTTCACTTATTTGGATAAAACAAAGATTCGAAAGAATTACAAAAAGTTAATCGCGATCTTGACAAAAAAATGTATTTAAAATTAATAATCGTGTGAATTTATTAATTTTGCGAATTTTTTACAAAAATGCAACTTCCTCATTAAACGTTGGACTCACTATAGAAAACGGCGAACTTTGAGCCCATAAATTCAGTATACATGAGTGACACAGACAGACGGCCCAACAGCACTGCATAAATGAATATATATATACATATATATATATATAATTATGTAAAAACCTATAAATATAGATATTAATTTACATAAAGTCTGACTTTATAATACTGTAAATACGTTATTATATTTTATACTTTGTTGATCGTATATAAGTGGTTTTTAATTTCTCTAGTGGTTGGCACAAGCCTTCCCAGCCTGATTTGCGTTATGACACTCGAGATGAGCAAAATTCGACGAAAAGTACAAGTTAAAAAAATTGCGGGCTAATTGTTTCAAGTAAAATTAGTGATATCCGACTGAAAGTACTTCTCTTAATCCTTTTATCGTGCAATTGAAAAGAAAAAAACATTAATTTGTTGCTCTTTCTCTTTTTTAATTTTTTTCAAAGAATATTCGTGAAATTTCATAATCCTCGTTTAACATCAAAGTTCCTTGTATTTTATTTCTCTTGTTGAATCTGTTATGCAATTACTGATTTTTTTTTCTTTTTTTTAATTATTGAAATGAATTTGATTTTTGAGAGCGTTAAAGTATTGAAATTACAGGCCAGATCGAATATTTCGCTAGAGCAATTAAAAACGAAACATCCAATAATGTTACAAAAACCTGCATTGCAATATATGGGTCATCAATATTTGGTGTGAGGTTCGATCCTCGGATTTACTTAAGATCTGTAGTGTAAATCCTTCAACGACTATAATACAATATGTGCACCGTTTTTATTTCCAAGGTACCGAAAATTTCGTTAATAATAATGGATAAACTCGTGCAGTTTATGCTATTGATAGCCAAAAATTCTTTTTGGTTTTTTATCTTGGATAAAACTGGCTGGAATTACAGAAAAAAGATAAAGATGATACATACCTTGGAAATCTACGGTTTTGGTTATTATTTGAGGGACTTTTCAGAGTGTCGAAAATATTGTATAATCATCGCATAATGGATATCAACACGTTTGAAAAAAATCCTTGGCCCACACGTGTATAACGGAGATGAATTGAAGTTGCTCGTCGACGAGTCCTGTTGCCGTTAAATACCGAATCCACGTATATAACGTATGACCGAATGCGACACGTCGTTAAAATGCGTATAGATTTTTGTACATATTTCATATTTGTAATCTCAGTGTTTTCGCTACTATTAAACTACCGCCTGAATTCCATACCTCAATGATAAAGATAAATAATAAACAGAAAATCATTAAATTTACTGTGTCATTCTCCTTAAAAAAACAACCGTCTCTTCTGTACAAGTTAAAATAATGAAATATGTAAAGGTTTTTCAGGTTTTGCATCCATACTTGAATTTTTTTTCAAATTTTCAGACAATTCGTAAGCCAAAAGCTTTAAGGAGGTTGAAACGCTCCACACTAGTCAAATCAGTGCTAAATTTTTAAAAGCGTTTCTACAATTTCAGATGGTTTAATAATCTGTTCCAAGGTGTTAATCACATAGCAGCATTATTTCTTGATATTCAAATACATTCACAGCTGTCATATGAACAGTAAATCGATCAATATCTCCAAATTTCCGATGTCATGTTTTTTCATCCAGTTTTGTTAAAGGGTAAACCGTAATATCAGTCCGATTATGACGAAACATAGCTCATTTTGATCAGTGGAAGATCCTTAATCGATTGACCGTCCGGATTTTCTATAGTATCAGGCGTTCAAAAGTTACAGCCATTTGTATACTTGATGTTAGGTTATGACAGGATAAACAAACGGTTGTATCTTTTGAACTACTAATACGATTTTTAAAAATAGACGGCCAGTCGATAGAATATCTTTTAGTGAACAAAATGAGCTATTGGTCGTCATAATCGGACTGATATTACGGTTTACCCTTTTAAAAAACTGGATGAAAAAACATAACATCGTAAATTTGGAGATATTGATCGATTTACTGTTGATATCACAGCTGTGAATGTATTTGAATATCAAGAACTAATGCTGCTATGTGATTAACACCTTGGAACAGATTATTAAACCATCTGAAATTGTAGAAACGCTTTTAAAAATTTAGCACTGATTTGACTAGTGTGGAGCGCTCCAACCTCCTTAAAAGTATAATTCTAAGTATAAACAAGAATATAATTAATGTTTCTCAGACTGTAAAAGTTTCAGAGGAATAAACGAAGATAATAATTTATTAATAAACACCGCACGTTTAGGTTGAGAATATCAAGATTTTAAGTGGCCATAAATTCGGTCATATTTGACCAATTCACGTATTTATATGAACTTTTAAAAATAACTGATGTGGATAAAGAAATTTAGTTTCACGTACCGTATAATCCAAAATTGTGCTCGTTGTTTTTGTTGTCTAGATAAATTTAAAAAATCAGGAAAGTAGATAATTGCAAAAATTGGGATGAGTGTTTTCTCATTTCTTTTTTTTTTTTTTTTTTTTTTTTTTTTTTTTTTTTTTTTTTTTTTTTTTTTTTTTTTTTCAAATTCTCACTTTTTTTACGAGCACGTAACGACTTAACTTAAGGAGGTTGGAGCGCTCCACACTAGTCAAATCAGTGCCAAATTTTTAAAAGCGTTTCTACAATTTCAGATGGTTTAATAATCTGTTCCAAGGTGTTAATCACATAGCAGCATTAGTTCTTGATATTCAAATACATTCACAGCTGTGATATCAACAGTAAATCGATCAATATCTGCAAATTTCCGATGTTATGTTTTTTCATCCACTTTTTTAAAAGGGTAAACCGTAATATCAGTCCGATTACGACGACCAATAGCTCATTTTGTTTACTGAAGGATATTCTATCAATTGGCCGTCTATTTTTTAAAATCGTATTAGTAGTTCAAAAGATACAACCGTTTGTTCATTCTATCATAACCTAACATCAAGTATACAAATGGCTGTAACTTTTGAACGCCTGATACTATAGAAAATCCGGACGGTCAATCGATTAAGGATCTTCCACTGATCAAAATGAGCTATGTTTCGTCATAATCAAACTGATATTACGGTTTACCCTTTTAAAAAACTGGATGAAAAAACATAACATCGGAAATTTGGAGATATTGATCGATTTACTGTTGATATCACAGCTGTGAATGTATTTGAATATCAAGAACTAATGCTGCTATGTGATTAACACCTTGGAACAGATTATTAAACCATCTGAAATTGTAGAAACGCTTTTAAAAATTTAGCACTGATTTGACTAGTGTGGAGCGCTTCAAACTCCTTAAAAGTATAATTCTAATTATAAACAAGAATATAATTAATGTTTCTCAGACTGTAAAAGTTTCAGAGGAATAAATGAAGATAATAATTTATTAACAAACACCGCACGTTTAGGTTGAGAATATCAAGATTTTAAGTGGCCATAAATTCGGTCATATTTTACCAATTCACGTATTTATATCAATTTTAAAAAATAACTGATGTGGATAAAAAAATGTAGTTTCACGTACCGTATAATCCAAAATTGTTCTCGTTGTTTTTGTTGACTAGATAAATTAAAAAGATCAGGAAAGTAGATAATTGCAAAAATTGGGATGAGTGTTTTCTCATTTCTTTCTTATTTTTTACTTTTTTCAAATTCTCACTTTTTTTACTAGCACGTAACGGCTTAAGGGGAGGGAGTCAGGTCCAAAAAATTGATTTTGGAAATTCAATATCATCCAAATCCTATTGCATATAAAAATGCCCAATGCACTATATTGTTGGTGCTCGATGAAAGGATTTTTTACTGTCGTCTGACTTGCATATGATTTTCAATATTTTCTTAAGCAAAGTTCTTAGGTTTTCCATTCTGCGCATGATTCAGATCAAACTACTAGGCAGATTGGAATGATTGATGTCTCATTTTCTTCTTCATGAAAAGATACACTGGCTAAATGGAGCAAAATATTTTTTTTTCATTCTGAAAGCAAAGTTAATCACTGATTTCGAAAATAGCATAAAATTTATTTATTAATAATTATGTCACTTAAAATATATTACCTTTTATTAACATTTGCTCCATTTAGCCGGTGTATCTTTGCATGAAGAAGAAAATGAGATGTCAACCATTCCAATCTGCCTAGTAGTTTGATCTGAAT
This sequence comes from Ephialtes manifestator, assembly GCA_963970395.1. NCBI lineage: Eukaryota > Metazoa > Arthropoda > Insecta > Hymenoptera > Ichneumonidae > Ephialtes > Ephialtes manifestator. Next base: position 27,128,433 of record OZ019978.1, read on the forward strand.
CATGCGTAGAATGGAAAACCTAAGAACTTTGCTTAAGATAATATTAAAAAGCATATGCAAGTCAGACGACAGTAAAAAATCCTTTCATCGAGTACCAACAATATAGTGCGTTGGGCATTTTTATATGCAATAGGATTTGGATGATATTGAATTTCCAAAATCAATTTTTTTACCTGACTCCCTCCCCTTAACTTAATCCAATACAAAATAAATCCTATTCGAAAAAGTTGGTGGCTCGAGATTCAGTAATAAAAAATAGTAGGAACTCGCAAATAGCTAAGAAGCAATTAGTTGAAAAAACACAATTCAGAAAATGGCAATTATAATATTTTTAATCGACGAAGTGTATAAATGCTATAGTTATTATTACTCCTACGATCATCAAGTCAATAATACATAGAGTCAATTTCTGAGAGATACAGTCTCAAAATTCGAGAATCAGAAGTTCAATTTTTTTTTAAATATTATAATGCTTGCTATTGAAAAAATGCACTGATAAGATTGGAGGGTAAATTCAGAAATAAAAATTCTTGTATTTGGCGTGTGACCATGTTTATATTTTGACGTTTTTTTTTTCAGCCGAATTTCTTTACACACGTACAGTGCGATGCCGCGTAATATTGTTTTCGATCACTAATAGTTTAACACGTAAAAAAGAAAAAAAAAGAAAAATCAAATTGGCAATGATGCGAGGCATGGTATGTATAACTTAATGGTGTAATAACGCGCGTTCGCTTGTATCAACATAGAATACATCATAAAATGTCTACAGCCTAATTCGTTAATATGTCGCCTTCAAAAAATATGAAAATACATGTTGATATTAATATCTCGAGTTGTAATTATGATTACATTCGCTTTTATTTGCGTCCCTAATTATCTTCCGTCAAAAGCGACAAATATATTTGAGACAAAAAAGCAACAAGAAAAAAACAAAAACAGAAATTAATCGATTCGTAATACTGACAGTTTTAGTGATTTGCCAAAATTAGCTGGGGCTTCCGGTGACCTTCGATTAAATATTGCAAGAATTATTAAGATTTTGCAAAAAATTATTATCATTTTTTCTGGTTTTTATTAATTGATCAGAATATTAAGGATCAATTTTTTTTTTGCAAATCAGGCCACGAACCTGGAATTGCTATTTTTTTTTATTTGTAATAAAACATTCAACGAATCATAAGTGCGTGTATTCGTACAGTTTAGTTATTATAAATAAAATAAAAAAAACAAAGATCGCTTCACGAAGATTCCCGATGCTACTTGGGCATTTATCTTTTTGGGTGTTTGATTCGCGTTTATTTATTTATTTATTATCTACAGCTAGTTTTGGGCCATTTATTTACAAGGGTTGGTTGGTTCCGGTTCACGAGGAAATAATCGTCCGCCGATCTCCAAGATAATATTATTATTATTATCGTAATTACTCAATATAGATGTCCTCTATCGGAAAAGCAGTCTCAATGAATTTGGTATAGAATCGGTGGAAGGCTCGTCTGTAATTAAAAAATTGTCATTTATTTCTATTTATAATTTATCAAAAACAAAGTAGATAGAGTGACTAAAAAAATCATGGAACTTAAATAGTGCTGCACATATAACATTTTTTACTCAGATAATTTATTTTTTTAGTCAAGTTCAACAATGGAAATTATTTTTTTAATAAAAAAAAATATTTGCCCCGATGAACTTATTAATTAAAAAATATATATATCTATATATAATTATTTTGTACTTAGATAATTTATTTTTGTAGCTAAGTTCAACGATGGAATTTATTTTTTTAATAAAAAAAAATATTTGCCCCGATGAACTTATTAATTAAAAAAGATATATATCTATATATAATTATTTTGTACTTAGATAATTTATTTTTTTAGTCAAGTTCAACGATGGAAATTATTTTTTTAATAAAAAAAAATATTTGCCCCGATGAACTTATTAATTAAAAAATATATATATCTATATATAATTATTTTGTACTTAGATAATTTATTTTTGTAGCTAAGTTCAACGATGGAAGTTATTTTTTTAATAAAAAAAAATATTTGCACCGATGAACATATTAATAAAAAAATAAAAAAATATTTATATATAATTCACATATTGTGTCTGTATCGTTGTATTTTTCTAAATCAAGGCAAAAGATTTAATATCTGCAATTCAAGCACCATTTGATTTTCATGATTTTTAGGACACTCTTTAATAAATTCAATTTAATATATATGTAAATTGAATATATCAATTTGAGTAATATTTTTCTTTTTTCCTCTGTCATAGTAATTACCCGACAGCTTCAGCAACTGGTCTCGTCGAATCTTGGCCGATGAACACATGACATGCGAATCTTTGCAATGTTGGATGCTTTGTGATGAATCCTAGGTAACGATGGTCACGTGGATGAAAGGCGCAGAAGGATACGTTCTTCAACGAGTAGAAGTAGTCGTGACATGGGCCTTGATTTTTCCGCTTTATCATAAAAAAGATTGTCATATTGTGAAAAAAAAATTCGAAAGAAACAAAATTTTTTAAAATAATTATAATGCCAAAAATGTATTGACAAGTTTTAGTTAAAATTGAAAATTTTTACTATATTCCAGAAATTATTACTTTTCATACTTATGAAATAAATTTACTTATTTTTTCGATAATTTTGGTAGGATAACATTTTTTTTAAATTTATTTACCTACATGATTGAAAAGTCACGAATTTTGTATATTTTTATTTATTGTTCCAAGCGACTATTTTGTATCTAATTCAATATTTTTCATCTGAATCAAAATAGACATAAAAAAAACATAAAAATAGTAATTAGAGCCGAAAATAAATAATTGTCACTTAATATTTGACAAGTTTATTTATTTCTCTCGGGTAAGTAAAACTGTAATTTTTATAATTCCAAAATTTCAAGATGATTCCAGCAAAAACTAATTCGTTATTTCTCTAATAATTTGTTAAATCGTCGGTTTAACTGTGTCTAAATATGACATAATAAATATTGTGTTTTTTTTTTAAATTAATTAAATGACTAGTTAAATGAAAAATGTGAAACTAACCGGACGTTTACTTCTGTCCACCATGCGCAGGCCCTGATCCGAAACTTCCAGGATACAACTCTGAGACGTAGGCGAATCCTGCGACGAATTGCCGACGATCCTGCGAACAGCTTGGCAAACAACTCCTGTGCCTTTGTGGGCGAGAGTCTCAACCGATCCCAAATATCCCAATAAATAACGTTCCCTCTTGACTTTTGGCGTCGATGGATCAAAGTCACTGTAATCCATGTCGACTGCATAGGCCGAGGGAAATATGCCTTGGCGACCGGTTCGTAGATTTACACCTGCAGTAATCCATCGCACATAAGGTTTCGAATAACCATAACCGATATTAGATAACGATATCAATAAGTTTAATTTAATGAAAAAAAAAAAAAAATTCACGATTTTCTAGTCAGGATTTTCAGAATGGTCCAAAACATCGAGAATAATTTTTTTTATTGTGGGACGCCAAAAAAGAGTATTTTTTAATTAACTCTAATTCTTATTCGTTCAATTCCATTTATAACATTGAAGTAATAAAAAATTATTTTGCTTATTTTAGAGTTTTTGTTTCGATCTCGTATGGAATTGGAGGAAGTAGAATTCAAATTAAGAGGATCACGCTTGTTTTTGACATTTTTTTACATTTTTTTTTTCAGTGGATGTATAAGTATTAAGGTGGTTCATAGGTGGATTTCTTTTTCTAATCTGAAAGCCTATCGAGTATCGTGTGCTTTTTCGTTTTCAAAAGTCGTTCGTGTCTGTTATGGATTGAAAAAAAAATTGATTACTCGAAGACCTTGAAAATCAGAAAAAAATCCATTTTCGTGAATTATAAAATGAAGATATCTGGCTGCTCTTCTAGATTAATATTCGTTAATTCAATAAAAAACTGTTCTGTTGAATCATAAGACTGCGATTTTTTTATGAATTGTAAAAAAAAAATTTAATTTATTTAATGAATCAATCAAGGTGAAATTTGCAACGAACCTTCGCACCACAAATCGTCAGCCTCTTTTTGCACGTAGATCGGATCACCGATTTCAAGGTCGATCTCGTCGTGGTGTCGAGGCACAAACTTGTGCAATCCTCGATGGGTCGCCTCCAGAAGTTCCAATTGCGTAAAGGGTACACCTCCGCTCCCTTTAAGTTTTATGAATAAATTGTATAAAAAGTTATATTCAAAAAATAAATAAAATAAATAAAATAAACAAAATAAACAAAATAAACAAAATAAACAAAATAAATAAAATAAATAAAATAAATAAAATAAACAAAATAAACAAAATAAACAAAATAAATAAAATAAATAAAATAAATAAAATAAATAAAATAAATAAAATAAATAAAATAAATAAAATAAATAAAATAAATAAAATAAATAAAATAAATAAAATAAACAAAATAAACAAAATAAACGAAATAAACAAAATAAACAAAATAAACAAAATAAACAAAATAAACAAAATAAACAAAATAAACAAAATAAACAAAATAAACAAAATAAACAAAATAAATAAAATAAATAAAATAAATAAAATAAATAAAATAAACAAAATAAACAAAATAAACAAAATAAACAAAATAAACAAAATAAACAAAATAAATAAAATAAATAAAATAAATAAAATAAATAAAATAAATAAAATAAATAAAATAAATAAAATAAACAAAATAAACAAAATAAACAAAATAAACAAAATAAACAAAATAAACAAAATAAACAAAATAAACAAAATAAATAAAATAAATAAAATAAATAAAGTAAATAAAATAAATAAAATTAATAAAATTAATAAAATTAATAAAATAAACAAAATAAACAAAATAAACAAAATAAACAAAATAAACAAAATAAACAAAATAAACAAAATAAACAAAATAAACAAAATAAACAAAATAAACAAAATAAATAAAATAAATAAAATAAATAAAATAAATAAAATAAATAAAATAAATAAAATAAATAAAATAAATAAAATAAACAAGTAGCAAAAATAAATAATATAAAAACATGTATAAAACCGGGGCTGAAGGACTTAGGTCGATGGCCCATTGGCAATACAAAATACGTAAAGCTCAGCGCAGTAAACTTGTATAATAATGTGTACACAATAATGTATTGTCAATAAATGTACTTTTACTACTACTACTACTAAATAAAATAAACAAAATAAATAAAATAAATAAAATAAACAAAATAAACAAAATAAACAAAATAAACAAAATAAACAAAATAAACAAAATAAACAAAATAAACAAAATAAACAATATAAACAAAATAAACAAAATAAACAAAATAAACAAAATAAACAAAATAAACAAAATAAACAAAATAAACAAAATAAACAAAATAAATAAAATAAATAAAATAAATTTTTGCATATTTACCTGGAGTACTACTAGGTGATACTGAGTCAGTATTCTGCAGCGTATTGCAAGGAATTGGTGAAACACTTTTGGGTCCATTATCGGGTGAGTGAGCAGTGCTGTGTCCACTATCGGTTGCCATTCGCTCGCTATCCGGCGAACTGTCCTCGTGACGAAACCGTGGATGACACTTTCGTAGTACTAAGTGAGGTCGACTTGAGCCTGTTGCACCTGCTAGCTCGTCGGCCAACGATATCGAAGTATGCAGGGAAGCGTGTTGTTGGCCACCGTTCAACGCTGCCACGAGAAATCGATCCAACACATTAATAAATAATTCCTTAAAGCTATATGGATATAAAATGCCGTCAATGATTTATGTACTTTTTCAGGGGAAGCTGTAAAAAACTATATTAACTCCGTTTTACACTAGGCGTCTACTAAAGGTACAGACAATATTGTTTTTACTGATGCGACATAATGGATCGTTTTTCTTGCGGTTGCCAATGTGGTTTTATACGAGAGCAGATTATAGTGCACCATCTTATATTATCGGATTACTCTTTGCTTTAACACATCTGCTTCTGTGATTATTTAATTTTTCATTTACTAATAATAAATATATTACATTTCCTAGTCACCGTGAGTGAAATTTAATTAATTTCGACCGATCAAAATCGGCAAAGCGATTCCAGTTTTACGAAATTTCGATATTTTCTTAAAATTGACCGAAAAAAAAAGTTGCATCGATTAAAAATTAATAATTGTCACTTGGTGGTAAACCAGGACTTTCATAATTTCTATGAGTGTCCCTGGTAAAAATGCACGATAGAAAAGAATTTTTTTAAATCCGAATACAGATTTTGATTCGCGAATTTACGAAGTGATATCGTAAATTTATGATCGAAATCCTATATGTTGTTTCCATATCCTATAATATTGTTATAAATAATACAATTTTTGTATTAAATTTAATAATAAAAATATACGATCGTAGGAGTAATATTAATAAAAAAAGTGTCATCTACAAATTTTTTAATTCAAATATTTATTATATTCAAGATTCATTATGATAGACTTTCCATAGCTGTGAAACGATGAGAAGAGAAAGGAATCAATCAGCATGAAATTATTGTATTAATGATAGAAAACTGTTTAATTTATATTAGAATTTTACGATAGATCATAATAATTCTTTCAGTCTAAACACATCCGATTTATTCCGATATACTTTCTATATAGATTGCGAACGATTAATGTTGAATCATATATTTACGATATAACACGATACACCACAAATGGATAAAAATTAAAAAATGACGAAACATAAATTCATTTTATGTTTCGATATATTATTTCATTTTATCAACTCATGAAACTCTTTTATGTTGTCAACATAAAATATTATAAATCCATTTGGTGCACCATACGTACCAATAAGGATATGTTGTATTTAACCCATAGAAAATGAAAACTATAGGAAATTAATAACAACGATTCCAATTTGTAGAAATTTATCAAAGTTCGAATAGATGGAGATGATAACATACGATTAAATCTCATTGAAATTCTATCGATCTGTATGAGTCTCGATAATTTATTTTTACCAGAGTTTACTTCTACGGTCGTATTTTAAATATTAAAAATATTTATTATTGAATTTAATACTAGAATTATATTATTTATAATAATATTATAGGATATAGGTATATCCTATAAAATTTCGATCGTAAATTTAGGATAATACTTCGTTAAATCGCGAACCAAAGTTCGTATTCGGGACGAACTTTAAAAAAAGTTGCAAGGTAGGACTTTGCATATTGCTTCCTCATTAATTATCACTTTTCACAAAGCCACCTCTATGAGTAAGCTTATTTATTAATTTTGACTTTCTCATAGAGGAAGATTTGTAAAAAAATGAGAATTAAAGAGGAAACAATGTGTAAAATTCTACTTTACAACTTCGTTACCTATATAGTTTTTGACAAATTCAAAATCACGTAAAATCCAAACTGCTTTACCGATCAGGACCAAAATTGGTAGGTAGCAGGGCTGAATGTTATTTTTTTCATGAAAATAAAGCTTTTTCTATGCGGAAGCAAAGATCGTTTTTTACACGGAGAGAAATTTCTGTGTTGTGAGAACATAAAACGAGGACAACAAAAATCGTTACGTTAGGCTGGCAAATTTTTTGTTCGGCTGACAAATCAGTTTGGCTATGCTGACAAATTAGCTTAACAAAAAGATTTTTATTGTCACCGTTTTATGTTTTCACGACACAGAAATTTCTCCCCGTGCATCATTTAGTTTTACCAGGCCAGGATTTTTAGGTTTACCGATCAAATACACATGTAGTTTACACTCACATTTTTTATTCTTCGGTATTTCCGGTAGACGTCTTCGTCGACGCTCATTACCGCTGCTACCCGATCGGTTGGCTGGCACATGTTCCGGTGTAGCCCACGAACCAAGACTCGAGCACGAGTCACCAACATCGCTCACGACGCTGTCACGTCCTCCATTATTATTGCCGATCGTTCCACCCGATCCTAGTCCTGCATAACCGCCTGCCGATCGACCCCTGCTGCTCAGTCCACCGAACAAGCTAATGTCACCCAAGGTAGTCGGTATAGTTAAAACTAAACTACTGTTAATCTCTCATGCCGGTTATCACGATTACGAAAGCGTTCAACCTCAGCATCGTCATCTGAAGCCCCATTGTCACTATGGTCGATTAATAATCGTTAAAAAAAAAGCATGTTCACAGGACGCAACAAATTCCACAAGGAAATACCAACATATTTCCACAAAAAGTTGCATACTTTTTTTTTTGGAGGAATTATTTAATATTCAAAAAACGGTATATTTTTATTAATTTCGTAATAAATATGATTTTTGTAGGTCTCATAAATCATTTGTTAATCAGAGTCGGGTGATAATTCAATACAAAAGTCAATTAGTTAATTTGAATAACAGTGAGTCTATTTTGAGAGCGATACAAATATTGATTTTTTTTATTTGTTTGAAAAGTTTACTAAGCAATTTTATTGAAAATGAATATTTTTTGCAGCAATGCAAAAGATTACACATCATATTATAATCGCAGCATGTTATTATTATGAAAATATAGTCACAAATTCAATTGTACCATCCACTTTATTTCTGAAACAATTGGAAATTCACAACTCTGCAAATTCAATTCAATGCATTTTGTAAATACGTAATTAAATGGAATGTTAAGTACTGTGATTATCATTCATCAAAGTACAAGAGCCAGTATTTTGCTCAAGTCCTTTTTTTTTTTGAAACATAAAATAGTATAGAAATATTTGGAGATGTTTATGAGAACATAATCACAAAGTCAATTGTATCATCGACTTTATTTATGAAACAATTGGAAATTCACAACTCTGCAAATTCAATTCAATGCATTTTGTAAGTACGTAATTGAATGGAATGTTAAGTACTATGATTATCATTCATCAAAATACAAGAGCCAGTATTTTGCTCAAGTCCCTTTTTTTTATAAAAATAAAATAGTATAGAAATATTTGGAGAGGGCCTACATGCAAATTATAATTAACAGGCAATATGCTAAAATTATATTTAAAAAAAAAAGATTCGAGCGTTACCAACCTAAAATCACTGTCAGCTACGATCGACGAATGTTGGTCGAGATCTTCACTGTCGTCACCGGATGTATGACCACTTTGATTGTCGTGTCGATGAACGGCTGCCCCCTCCTCGTCCTCGGAGTCGCCACCGATACCTGTGCATGATCTACCGATCTCAGGGTCACTCGCTTGAGACGACGTCGGGGAATCGTCGACCATAACATCATGAACGAGCCTGGACAATATATATAAATTTAATATAGTAATCTTTAACATATATGTGTCCATAGCTACATGGAGAAAAATTTCTGTGTCGTGACAACATAAAACGGTGACAACAAAAATTGTTTTGTTAGGCTAACAAAACAATTGGTCAGCATAGCAAAACTGATTTGTCAGCCGAACAAAAAATTTGCCAGCCTAACGTAACGATTTTTGTTGTCCTCGTTTTATGTTGTCGCAACATAGAAATTTATCTCCGTGTATTACATTTGTAGGAGAGATGGGGGCAAAACGGGCAGGGGGGCAAAACGGGCAGCTCCATTAAAAATCGGGATTGGGGGCAAACGGGCACCGTCTCAACTTTCGTAAAAACGATTTGTCTCAGTTTTTTTCGTTCCTTAGATAGGAAAAGTGCGGAAAATACGTCAAATTGGTGATGAAAAAAAATTGATAATCTTCATCAGATCAGAATTTTTTTAACCATCCGTTCAGAACTTTTTTTCGATACTTTGTTGAGCAAAGAAAAAAAATATAGTCAAATGAATTTTTCAAAAATTTTATAATCAAATTAATTCTTTGAAAAAAAAGTCGGTATATCATAAAGAAATCAATTAGAACGAAATTCTCATTTTATGATTTGGTGCCAATTATGACCCCGATACTTATATTTAGCCGAGATGCCTGTTTTGCCTCCCTGCCTGTTTTATTGACACCACCAATTATTTTCCGAAATTTTCAAGTAAGAAATGTCAGGAAATTGAAAAAAAGTCGTGTTTGAAAAAGTTGAAAGGATGCCCGTTTTGCCCCCAATTGTCATTTTCAGTCGTGATGCCCCTATATAAATATGTCGATAAGTAGGATTTAATGTTGAGACGGAAGCCTCTCTTCATAGTTACAATATATGTCAAGATTTATTCGGTCAATTATTAGTGACACCTCGTTGACGAAAATCCTCAGTAACCCAATCTCAGATTGTCAAAATTAATTATTCGTGGAACATTGTTTGACAAAAATCCTCAGTAATCCAATCTGGGTTTGTCACAATCAAATCGTCACGTTCGGATATATATATTTTACGTATTTTAAAGATACATGAAGAATAAGGCTTGATAGAAATTACCAAAAACTCACAATAATAATTTAAAATTGTTATTAAGAATTACTGAAATAAATAATTGTTCAACATAATACCCGTCAATCTAATTTTTTTTTGTAGAAATGATTTTTTAATTTTTTTTGCATACGTACGAATTTTTTCAGAATTTTGTGTGATTGTTGAAAATTGCGTTTTTTTAAATGTTAAAATAAAAAATGTTAATAACATTTTTTAATTATTATTGTGCCAAAATAAACTCTGGCACCTTTCATATGCTTGATTTTTTCTCGAGATTATGGGACGTCAGACAAGACGCTCATACTACCTTAATATAACCAAGAATTTGGTGAGTCAACCAAATATTTGGTACGCCTAATCAATGACTTTGTTGCCTACCAAATTTTTAACCAAGATCTTAGTAGTCTTTTTTTCGGTGTACAAGAAACTTTGATGTTAGGGGGAAAAAAATTCGGTTTTACGATTATTAATTTTTTTATTAATTATGATTAATTCATAATTCACTTAGAGATAATAGAGTACATAATGCTACAAGGGAGGGAAATGCATGTTTTTCGCCCAGCAAGGGCTAAAATCACACGATGTAAAAAAAGCCCTGTGTAGCATACTATACTTTTTTCTGGCTACGTTTAAAAAAGTCTATTTATCCCTGTGGCAAAAATGTGCTGCGGCACTTTTCCACCCGCTGCACCACTTTTCCTCCCGCTGCGTTTTTTTTTCATCCCGCCGTTCATAAATCGACAACTTTTCTCCCGCGTTGGAATATGGTCTTTTTAGCATAGTCGGGAAAAAAAGTCTATTTTTTATTTCTTGTTTCTCCAAATTTTATTCGATAAATTATTATCAGATCAGAATTATTTCCATCATGCTCATTTTAAATTACACGAGCTGAAATCTTTTTTCCGACTCCATTAAAAAAAATTATATTTTTATGCCTGTGGCTTTTCATCCTGCCGGTCATAAAACGTCAACTTTTCTCCCGCGGTGCAGGCGTGGAATGTGGTCTTTTTAGCGCAGTCGGGAAAAAAAGTCTATTTTTTGTTTCTAGTTTCTCAAAATTTTATTCTATAAATTATTATCAGACTGCTCATTTAAAATTATATAAACGACGAGCCTATCGTTTTCCTAACTACGTTAACTGCCAGCTCAATTGATCTACCGTTAGCACAAGCACGTACGGTGCACACGACGGGACTAGATACACGAGTGTGTCTATCCACCTCTGTTGGAGGCTGCTACGTCGATTGATTTTTAATTTAGCCTGCGAGAAATTGCAGGGTTTGCCTCTCTGCGCTCTGTCAATTAATAATTCGATCGAATTACCGGTCCATCGACTGGAATTGTTTGACCTGTTACCCTTAGGCAAATCAACAAACACTGCGATAGTGATTAAACATTAAGGTGTCTGCATTAGCTCTGGGCCGAAAAACGGGTTGTTTTTCAATATTTTTTTCTGATGACAGTTTTAGAATGACAAATACAAAATTTAATGGACAATTGATAAATAGTCATGCCAACTTTGAGTTTTTTTTATATTGCAAAATATTGATAAACAATTAATTTATTATTATTCAAACAAAATGCTGTCGTAATGCTTAAACAAAGTAACGGTGAATAATCTATTATTACGATTTTCTTCAAATTCGGATACAGAATAGTTTATAACATTTTCTATCGTATTCCCAGATATTTTAATGAAATTTTGAAAATTATGAAAATAGCAAAGTGTAGAAAAATAAGTTCGATATTTGAACAAGAAAAAAAAATGCTTTAATTATTTTTTATTCACAAGTAAATAAACATGTTAAAAAATACTATACGATAGAATATGCTATAAACTTGAAGTGAATCGAAGAAATAAATTTTTCGGCGAAAATTTGAATAATATTTGTCACTAAGCAAAAACTCTAAATTCGCAAATAAATATTCGAATTATTAATTTTTGAAAAATTCAAATGTCCTATTACTTTAAATATTTCCTTAAGTCAATAAAATTTGTTTTTTTTTCTCGCAAAATGTAGAAAAATAATTTCGATATTCGCCAAGAAAAAAAATTGCTTTAATTATTTGTTATTTACAAGTAAATAAACATGTTAAAAAATACGATACGATAGAATATATGCTATAAATTTGAAGTGAATCGAAGAAATTAATTTTTCGGCGAAAATTTGAATAATATTTGTCACTAAGCAAAAACACTAAATTCGCAAGTAAATATTCGAATTATTAATTTTTGAAAAATTCAAATGTCCTATTACTTTAAATATTTCCTTAAGTCAATAAAATTTGTTTTTTTTCTCGCAAAGTGCAGAAAAATAATTTCGATATTCGCCAAGAAAAAAAATGCTTTATTTCTTATTTATAAGTAAATAAACATGTTAAAAAATACGATACGATAGAATATGCTATAAATTTGAAGTGAATCGAAGAAATAAATTTTTCGGCGAAAATTTGAATAATATTTGTCACTAAGCAAAAACACTAAATTCGCAAGTAAATATTCGAATTATTAATTTTTGAAAAATTCAAATGTCCTATTACTTTAAATATTTTCTTAAGTTAATAAAATTTGTTTTTTTTTCTCGCAAAGTGTAGAAAATGCAAAGTGTAGAAAAATAATTTCGATATTCGACCAAGAAAAAAAATGCTTTAATTATTTCTTATTAAACTTGAAGTGAATGAAATAAATAAATTTTTCGGCGAAAATTAGTTTGAATAATATTTGTCAATAAGCAAAAACACTAAATTCGCAAGTAAATATTCGAATTACTAATTTTTCAAAAATTCAAATGTCCTATTCCTTTAAATATTTCCTTAAGTCAATAAATTTTGTTTTTTCTTTCTCGTTGCATTTCGTTGCACTCTTTAGCGCATTACACAATATATGACAATGCAGTCAGCCTCTGCGGATGTGACAAAAAATAATGGTCGCCTTGTGTTGCAACAGATACGAGCAAAAAAAAAAAGAAATGGAACAGCACATTTTTTTAGGGACGTTCTATCGGACACTTCCGCTTGTACCCTCCGCAGTATCGACGTTCGCAAGGGATAAAGGTCGGCTTCACGTTGCACTTTCTGGCCACGCAGATATGTGAGAGTGGGAGTGAGATCAGATATGTTAAGCGTATGAAAATTTCCATGAACAATCTTCGATCATCACACAATTTTACAATTTCATTTATCAATATTGTACAACACAATTTTTTTTTCAATGAACGCTATTCATTCACTTATCACATTAATGAACCACCAGCTATAATAACAATAGCACATTTATTTAAAAAAAAAAAAAATTGTATCAACCAGTAAAAAAGAAAAACGTAGTAAAATAATTAATAAACGTCCTTAATGCGATCAATAAACGACAACTAAATTGATTTATCATCGAATAATCATCATCCACATGATATAATTATTTTCACAAGTGCGGATAAAATCTGCGTTGCAAATAAATGGAAAATGTCTACCCTTAAGTAGATGCAACTTAAAAAAATCGTATTGAAGCGTAGATTGTAGATATATGTAGAGTCTTGACTACAGAAGATTGACTATATAAATAACGAATTCAACAATTACTTTAACAAAAATCCGAGTATTCCTTCGCACGATATTTGAAAAAATGTTTAAAAATCAATTTCAACGACATTGCAAAAGTTGATTATAAAAAAAATAAAAAGAAATCAGCAGCACGCTTTTGTCTGTCCCAGATCGTATTTAAATGACCCACATGCCATTTCTCCACAAAAAATTCTTTCCTGGCATCGACAATTTTTTTAAAATCCAAAATCGCATTCTTAAAAAAATATTATGCAAGATCTTGAGAATTTTGATAGTGACAGTTTTTTTTAAAATGGTAAAAACTAACCAAAGGTGTCGACTCAGCAGTGTGTGTTGACTCCCTTAATGGTGTTTTAGTCACTGTTGAAAAATGGATTGTGCAAAAAGTCTTGGTAATAATAAATTAAGGCGACTCACGTGTAGTTTGATATTGGGGCCTTAAGGTGTTGGGGCAGACGCTCAAAGTAGTGCCGAAATTCTTCGAACTCCGTGTCAGCCATTCTTGACAACGAAGACGACAATTGACGTCGACGATGGTCGGATCTTGGCGGTGGCCGACGGCGGAGGCATCCACCTTCTCAACGGCAGTGTCGAGGAGGCGCTGCTGCTGCTTTAATGCCCTTATTGATTCGGGGGTGGTTTTGCACGCAGGCGCGCAACCCCCGCGAAACTCTAAGCGCGCGCATCCTGTCCCTTGGAGAAAATCGAGCATCCCAGTCGAAACGGGACGAAGAGGAGGAATGAAAGAAATATGAAGCATTCTCTTTCAGTGCAGCAGCCACTTTTTATTCCTACTCTCTCAGATATTGCTCATAATTGGTTGGGTTTTAGGGCGCCTTTAAAGTTTGAACTTTTTTTTTATGGATTCTTGTAGGTTCTTTTGGTTGCATTATTTTTTTTTTATATGTTTTTGTAACTTGGAAGTGGAAAGAAGGACACTAAAAGTGGTAATGTAAAACTAAAATGTTTAGTGGAATTTTGGATAGGTGTTGTTGCTTTTGCAAAAAGTATATTTAAAAAAAAAATTTCGTTTCGTTGGACGTCGATTATTTTGTAATTTTTTTTTTTTTAAGGGATCGAATTTTGGCCTTCATTATCGTTCTCAAGTCGCATATTCTATTACAGAAAATATCGGCTACAAGCTTTTTTATCACGATTTTTAAAAAAAGTGACTTTTCCGTTTCTGATTTCAGAATTTACAGATCCGACTTCCAGTCGGAAAATCCAGACTAAATTTTGTTTTCTTCAAGATATCGAATTTTGGCCTTTACTATTATTATCAAGGCACATATTCTACCACAGAAAATATCGGTTCCAAGCTTTTTTATCACAATTTTTAAAAAAGTTACTTTTTTCCGTTTCTGATTCCAGAATTCACAGATCCGACTTCCAGTCGGAAAATCGAAACTAAATTTATTTTTCTTCAAGATATCGAATTTTGGCCTTCACTATCATTATCAAGTCACATATTCTATCACAGAAAATATCGGTTACAAGCTTTTTTATCAAAATTAAAAAAAAAAAGTAACTGTTTTCCATTTCTGATTCCAGAATTCACAGATTCGACTTCCACTCGGAAAATGCAAACTAAATTTATTTTTCTTTTAGATATCGAATTTTTGTCTTTACTATCGTTCTCAAGTTGCATATTCTACCACAGAAAATATTGGTTATAAGCTTTTTTATCACGATTTAAAAAAAAAGTGACTTTTTTCCGTTTCTGATTCCAGAATTTACAGATCCGACTTCCAGTCGGAAAATCCAAACTAAATTTATTTTTCTTCAAGACATCGAATTTTGGCTTTCACTTTTATTCTCAAGTTACTATTCTGTCACAGAAAATATCGGCTACAAGCTTTTTTATCACGATTTAAAAAAAAAGTGACTTTTTCCCGTTTCTGATTCCAGAATTTACAGATCCGACTTCCAGTCGGAAAATGCAAACTAGATTTTTTTTTCTTCAAGATGTCGAATTTTGACCTTCACTATCATTCTTAAGTCACATATTTTATCACAGAAAATATCGGCGAGAAGCTTTTCATCACGATTTAAAAAAAAAGTGATTTTTTTTCCGTTTCTGATTCCACAATTCATATATCCGACTTCCAATCGGAAAATTCAAACTAAATTTTTTTTTCTTCAATATATCGAATTTTGGCCTTCACTATCATTCTCAAGTCGCATATTCTACCACAGAAAATATCGGTTACAAGTTTTTTCATCACGATTTAAAAAAAAAGTAACTTTTTTCCGTTTCTGATTCCACAATTCATATATCCGACTTCCAGTCGGAAAATCCAAACTAATTTTTGCTTTTTCTTAGATATCGAATTTTCGTCTTTACTATCGTTATCAAGTCACATATTCTATCACGGAAAATATCGGTTACAAGTCTTTTTACCATGATTAAAAGAAAAAAGTAACTTTTTTCCGTTTCTGATTTCATATTCACATACCTATTCAAATATGGCAATATCTCAGACGATTTGGACAAAAGTGGGTGAACCTACAGAGAATGCCCCGTATATAGATACATGGTGCAGATATACCAATATATACACGGAGAGTTGTATGTGCATCGCAGGCATCGCACTTTGGAGTACGAGGGGAATGAAATGCATTTTTTACAACAACCTACGTGGACTGTATACGTATTCGCCTGAACTTCAGGCTAGCGATGTACGACAGGAAAACATTATGGAGGCATTCGGGAGTGTAAAAGTGGGGTGCAGCTTCTGAGTGATGGGTCCAATCACCTGTTGGACTTCAGCCTCTGAAATATCTTATATAAAACACGTTATCGTAGTTGTAGATTTTTATCGATTTTTTTTTTCACTCATTCACCAAGAAGCCATTCAAGGGTTACGTGTAACTGTATATCTATCAAAAAAGGGCTCGCAAAGTGCAGATACGTGCAAGTTAAATAAAAAAAGCATGTTAATCTATTTTGGCTTCCTCATAGAGGAAGCTTTGTAAAAATCCAACAATAATGAGGAAGCAATTTGCGAAGTTCTACTTTGCAGCCTTGTTTAAATCAATTTTAAATGGCTTTAGTTTTGAACCCTTTGACAGATTCTCGCCAGATTTGAACTGATGCTTAGTTTACCCACACTCTACTTGTGGACCAAATTTGAGCCCGATATCTTAAAAATTGCGGAATTTAGAGCACGAACAAAAAATTCAAAATGCCATAAATTTTAAACCCCTTAACGAATTGACGTCAAATTCACTCCCAAACCTTATTTAATAACAGTCCACTTGTGAACCCAATTTGAGCCCGATGTCTTAAAAATTGCGAAAGTTAGAGGACGAACAAAAAATGTCAAATAATGTAAAAATGCCATAAATTGTGAACCCCTTAACGGATTGACACCAAATTTAATCCCAAACACTATTTGATAACAGTCCACTTCTGGTCCAAGTTTGAGCCGGATGTCATGAAAATTGCGGGAGTTAGAGCCCGAGCTGACATTCTCCAAAAAATTCAAAATGCCATAAATTTTGAACACCTTGATGGATTAATTCCAAATTCAATCCCATACCTTGTTTAACGACAGTTTACTCGTGGTTCAAATTTGAGCCCGATATCTTAAAAATTGCGACGGCTATCGTGCTAACAAAAAATTGTGCACATACGCACACACACACACACATACAGACATTTTTTCTAAACCACTTTTTTCGACGTTTTAGACCATTCTGAGTGTTCTGACATGAAAATCTCGAAAAAAAAAATTTCACGAAAACAATTACCGATTTTTGTGTAAATTGTATATAAAGCTATATATTGTTATTATAACGATATATTTTTAATATAGAGTTTGGAATTCAAAAAACTTTACTGAATGTAGATTCAAGTATATTTGCCTAAACTCGTGAAGGTGAAATTTTTAAAATGGCGGCCGATTTTTTTAAATCTCCACTCGATTTCTATCGCTTAAATAAAATTATATTAAAAAAAATTGAAGAAAATGTTTAAAAAATTTTTAAATATCGATTTTCTCGAAAATGGAACAAATTTGTTGTCGATCGTGAATCCCTTGATAGTTCGATGACTAAATGGCATGAAAGTGCTCGTTTTATAGGAATGAAGAAAAAAAAATTGGTACGACGCGTTTCCTACAAATCTATAGTTCCCTTCTTACCACTACCCGATCGAAGCATTTTCTTTCGAACGTATAGCGGAGCAACCCTTTATTCGTGCCGAGAGGCAGCCCCGAGAGGATCCCTGTGTTTGCGAACAGTGAATACCCATCTTCTTGTACCCAGCCCGTCCCCTTTGCATTTTATTATTCCCCTAAAGGAGATGAGTGGCTTCATTTCATTCTTGTGTTGAACAACTTCGATGAGTTGTGCTTGTAATTTACTACCAAGGGCGACACGATATGGTAATGATTAAACAACCAATAATCGGTCGTTTGCCCTTTTTGGCAAAAAATTTATTATTTATCCAATCATAATTCAAATTTCTATCTATCTCGACGTTTTCTAACGGTCACTTTTTTTTTGTATACAAATAATTTCAGTGTCAAGAATGTTACTTTTTTTTTAAACAAACATACACTTTTGTAAGAAAAATGTAGGCGAAAAAATCACGAATAATTCGCAGACCATAAGAAATATTTTTGCGGTATAAACTTAGTTATTTTTTAAATTAAAAAATATTATTTTAATTTAAAAAAACGTTGAACTTACGTAGTTTTATTTTTTAAAAATTCTGTACTTATATTCTTTTAATCAAAATAATTTATGAATTTATATTTTGTTAATTAAATTTTTTTTTTGAATTTACATTTTTTTGAATAAAAGAAATTATGAACTAACATTTCTTTACAGATTTTATAGTTACATGCTTTTGCCATAGAACAAAAATAAAAAAATTTTGTTTCAGGTTTCCAAAAAATTTTTTAAAAATTCTCAGCAGATAAACAAGTAAGCTATTTGTCAATGGATATCAGCCATTTGGGTCTGACTTCCGTCCCCTTAAGGTAGGAAAATTATTAGATGTTTCATATTGAATATTGAACAGGATGTAGGAAGCGGATTGTGATTATTCTTGTCATTCCGACAGAGAGTTTCCTTTTCATTCTCTTCTATGTCGTTTCTATTCTCTCACTATTTCCCAATGAATGAGTCGATATGCTGGCAGGCCACTGCGGGTGGTAAGTGATTGCGACGGCAGCCCCACAAAGCGGATGTCCTCTCCGTTAAATCTCTCTGCTCTTGTCTTTACGTGCAATTTGAAGGAGGGACAAGATAACGCCCACAACTTTAGGATCACTTGGGAAGAAACTCTATCGGTTGGAATATTTTTTGATTATTAGCAATAATATTAAAGAATTAAATTACTATTTGCATCGATTACTTACAATTTTGCTTTAGAGGAAGCTTTGTTTTCGTAAAAAAATTTTTTTTTTGAGATTTTGCTTCCTCGTAGAGGAAGCTTTGTTTTCATGAAATTTTTTTTTTTCGAGATTTTCATGTCAGTATGCTCAGAATCACCTAAAACGTCGAGAAAAGTGGTTTAGAAAAAATGTCCGTATGTATGTATGTGTGTGTGTGTGTGTGTGTGTGCTGGGCTTCGAAAATTCAATCTCCTCTCACTCGGTAACCGTTCGAGCGATCCGGCTCAAATTTGGCACGCAAGTAGAGTAGCTGCCCCTCTTTGAATGTTGTGATTTTTGCCAAAATATGTGAAGTCATTAAGATTTTATGTTGATTTTAATTTGTTGAAAAAAGGGCGTGGTCGCTCTAACTTCCGTAAAAGTTCGCCGATTTGGCTAAATAGTTCTTCATAACTGAAGATACGTTCAATGTTGTATGGTATTGAATTTCGACGAAATCGGTAAAGCGGTTCGGATTTTACAGAATTTTGAATTTTTCGAAAAAAATAGATTTTGATCTAAATTACGTCGAATTTCAACAAATGAACAGAAATTTTGTACAGACGAAAAATAACATTCAGAAATGCCATGTACCAAATTTGGTGATGATCGGTAAAGTCGTTCGGATTTTACACCATTTTTCATTTTAAAAAAAATGTAGATTTTCGCTATAACTTCCGGAAAAGTTGAGAAAGTACGACAAAAATTTGTATCTAATCAAAATTAGATGTAACGGTGTTTGCAGAGGTGATTTATAGCTGTATAAAACACCTCTGCAAAAGAGACACAAGGTATAAAAAAAAAGATGCAAAGTAGAACCTTGCACATTGCTTCCTCATTATTTTTCGCTTTTTACAAAGCTTCCTCTATGAGGAAGCCAAAATTGAATAACATACTGCTTCCTCACAGAGGGAGTTTTGTAAAAAGCGAAAAATAATGAGGAAGCAATGTGCAAGGTTCTACTTTGCATCTTTTTTATGTCAGGACACTCAGAATGGTCCAAACCGTCGAGAAAAGTGGTTTAGAAAAAATGTTCTGATGTATGTATGTATGTATATGTGTGTGTGGCACGCTTGTAAAATTTAAACCGCTGCATCTCGAAAACGGCTTTAACAATGAAGGTGAAATTTGGCACGCTGGTAGAGGAGCAACGGCCCTTCCTATGTATACATTTTCGAAAAAATTGAAAAAAAAATTCAGAATTTATAAGCCTTTCAATTTTTCGAAAAATGTCTGTATGTTCTCTAGCTTCCGCAATTTTTTAACTAATGAGCTAAATAGTTCTGCACAAACAGAGAAATGATAAATGAAGGTCGGTATTGAATTTGAGCGAAATCCATAAAGCGGTTTGGATTTTATAAAATTTTGAATTTTCGAAAAAATTTTGTTTTCGTTATTATTCAAGTTAAGTCCGACCAAACCTGCTCAAATCTTTTGCAAGGTAAAATTAACATCCAGTTGTAGTAGATATCGAATTTGGTGAAGATTGGTAAAGTGGTTCAGATTTTATAAGACATTGAATTTTTCAAAAATTCTCGGTATGTTCTCTAGCTGCCACAATTTTTTAGATAATGAGCTTAAACAGTTTTTGATGAATAAAGCAATGAAAAATGACGATCGGTATTGAATTTAAACGAAATATATAAAGCGGTTTGGATTTTATAGAATTTTGAAATTAATGAAAATTTTTCTTTTCGTAATTCTTTAATTTGTATTTAAAATAAGGATGCAAAGTTGAACTTTGCACATTGCTAAGTCAATAATTTTCATCTTTCGCAAAGCTTCCTCTATGAGTAAGCCAAAAATATAATAAAGAAACTTTCTCATAGAGGCGGCGTTGCGAAAGATGAAAATTAATGAGGAAGCAATGTGGAAAGTTCTACTTTGCATCCTTTTTCATATTGGTATCTTTTTAGGGTATCTATTATATTAATAGGACACATTTTGTTCCCAGTGAATAAAATGAGCAAGTTTTTAAAATTTCGTTGTGTATGTTTTGAAATGCAGAAATTTTTTAATTTACTATTTTTTACCTCAACTGAAAAGAGGTTTTTCTGAACGCTTTTCGCTATTTCTACTTAAATATACTTCAAATAAACGCTAGACGATGTCGGAAATATGATTTTTTTAAATGAAATCGCAGGAAATACAATTTTCCAAAATAACAGCATGTTCGTTCTTTTATATTCTTCTTGGCTATTTTTCCGATTTTCACAATTATTTTGATAAATAAATGAAAAAAATAAAATCTGCATTTAAGCCGGAATTATATATCTTGTACCGTGGATTTTTTTGGCATTATCCAATTACCGATTTTCTTGTAAAAAATGTGACAAGTGTAAAAAAGCATTAATTTATTTTAGGTTATTCATAAAAGCTCTCGGTAAATACAAAAGTATTAATTGCTTGAAAAAAATATATATCTGAATACGAAAACCACTAATTTTGACCTTAACTGTATTCGTGAAAATAAATGACATGTTTAAAAAAAAAAGTAAAACAGTGCAACGTAAAAAAAAATAGTCGGGCATCCGTCCGTTCTATTTCTGCACTTTCTACTTCCAAACGCGTTCAGTAGGTGGCTGAGTGAATCGAGGATCAATCTCTACCTCGCCAGAGCAATTCTTTTAGTGTCAGGAATAACACTCGGTATAATTTAGCGAGGCTAGGGGAAGTGCTACAAGATAGTGGTAAGTGATGGATCCTGGTAATGTGCTGCATCTGATTTGACCGTTGCGTGGCAAGAGTGCGAAGGTAGAAAAGAAGACCCTCGGGCAATACGAGCTTTTATTAACAGTCGTCTTGCTCAGGATTTCAGAAAAACTTTCTCTCGACTTCAGAGTTTTATCATCCAATGACAAAATCGTAGTTCATTCAATACCAAGTCTGTTCTTAATTAAAGTAGGGATGACGCGAAAGGCAAGAAAAAGGAAACGAGACGAGAAAAAATCAGTCGAAAAAGACTCGAGACGAAACGAGAGCCAAATATTTCATTTATCGTTTTCTCGAGACAAAACTGAGAGAAGTTACACGAAATTTCGAGAATTTCGACTTATCGAAATAGTAAACCATAGTTTATCATAATTCGGAAATGTTGGTCCATCAGTTGAAGACATTTGCAGAATAATATTTTTTTTTATTATATATAAACTTATTTTGGCATTTTTGTTAATTTACAGAATAATATTTTTTTTTATTATATAAACTTATTTTGACATTTTTGTTAATTTCTGTTTATAATTTAATGTATGTATCTACAAACTATTGATGTACTTTAGCTTTTATCATGGACGTATATGAACTTTGAAATGACGAATTTAAACATTTTTTTTTGCAATCTCCACCCCCGACGTAATTTAAGCATAGGGAAGTAAAAAGGTTTGAAATGAATGTGATTATGTAGAAAGAAAAGATATTTAAAATGTATGAGATCTTGAAGAAAGCGAAAAAATAGGGGATGAATGAAATTTTTTAGATTGTTATAAGATTTAGAATAAATGAGATTTTGAAGAAAGTGAAAACATTGTGAATGAATGAGATTTCAAAGAAAGCGAAAAGATTTTGAAGGAAGTAAACAAATTTTGTTTTTCTTCACAATCTCATCAATGCAATGGTTTTCGCTTTCTTCAAAATCTCATTTATTCAAAATCTTTCGACTTTCTTCAAAAACTCATTGATTCAAAATCTTGTCACTTTCTTCGCAATCTCATTAATACAAAATCTATTTTATTCCTTCACAGTTTCATTGATTGAACATTTTTTCATTTCTTCAAAATTTTACTCATTCAAAATTTGTTCGTTTTCTTCAAAATTTTATTAATATAAATTTTATTAACTTTCTTCAAACGTCAATAATTCAAAATCATTTTGCCTTCTTCAAACCTGATTAATTTAAATTCTTTTTACTTTCTTCAAAACGTCATTCATTGAAAATCGTTTCACTTTCTTAAAAAATTTCTCTGGAGATTCGAGAATATTTCGAGACGAAAGAAAAAATTTCTCTCGTCGTTCGAAAATATTTCGAGACAAGAGGACATTTGTTTTTCGACCTTTGAATTTCAAAGGTACTTTGTAACGATGTTGAACGATTTTTTTTTCTGTAATTAAATAGTGAGAGAATCTTTTTGCCTTTGAAAAATAAATGTTAAAGTTGCAAAAAATCCTTGCGATATTTTTTATCGAATCTATTGATATAATTCTAATTTTCTGTCAAAGACTTTATTCATTCAAATATATTACACTCAGAATTATAATTACAAGCAAAAAAAGCTTAAGTCACACTTTTGCACAATCATGAAACGTTGACGCATTATAATATATACTTCCGTAGGGCCAAACCCGCGCGATTCATGGTTAACGACGCGTTTCTTAAATCATCGTTAGACTATAGAAACTTCGACATCGGAAAGTTCTAACAGAAGGAAAATCCTGACTCGCAGTGATCCAGGTCACTGAGTAAAAGGTCCTTCGTGATTCTGCACACTGTGGCCACTTTCAATCGTTGCAATGTATCGTATCCATGGTGTCCTTGAAAACCCCATCTATATATACAAAAAACAATTTTACAAAAATATAAAAACTCCCGACTGAAAAAATAAGTATAATTAATAATAAACAAATTAGGTAAATGAAAAATGGTTAAACAAGAATAATTTTGCAGGGAATTTTTTGTCCCCAAGATATTTTTTCACAAGATTTTTTTTGCTTGCAAGATATTTTTTATCAAGGATTTTTTTGTTTGCAAGAGATTTTTTAGCAAGAAATTTTACAAAAATATAGAAACTCCCGACTGAAAAAATAAGTATAATTAATAATAAACAAATTAGGTAAATGGAAAATGGTTAAACAAGAATAATTTTGCAGGGAATTTTTTGTCCCCAAGATATTTTTTCACAAGATTTTTTTTGCTTGCAAGATATTTTTTATCAAGGATTTTTTTGTTTGCAAGAGATTTTTTTTAGCAAGGAATTTTACAAAAATATAAAAACTCCCGACTGAAAAAATAAGTATAATTAATAATACACAAATTAGCTAAATGAAAAATGGTTAAACAAGAATAATTTTGCAGGGAATTTTTTTTTCCCAAGATATTTTTTCAAAAAATTTTTTTTGCTTGCAAGATATTTTTTATCAAGGATTTTTTTGTTTGCAAGAGATTTTTTAGCAAGAAATTTCACAAAAATATAAAAACTCCCGACTGATAAAATAAGTATAATTAATAATAAATAAATTACGTAAATGAAAAATGGTTAAACAAGAATAATTTTGCAGGGAATTTTTTTTCCCCAAGATATTTTTTCACAAGATTTTTTTTGCTTGCAAGATATTTTTTATCAAGGATTTTTTTGTTTGCAAGAGATTTTTTAGCAAGAAATTTTACAAAAATATAAAAACTCCCGACTGAAAAAACAAGTATAATTAATAATAAACAAATTACGTAAATGAAAAATGGTTAAACCAGAATAATTTTGCAGGGAATTTTTTTTCCCAAGATATTTTTTCACAAGATTTTTTTTGCTTGCAAGATATTTTTTATCAAGGATTTTTTTGTTTGCAAGAGATTTTTTAGCAAGAAATTTTACAAACATATAAAAACTCCCGACTGAAAAAATAAGTATAATTAATAATAAACAAATTAGGTAAATGAAAAATGGTTAAACAAGAATAATTTTGCAGGGAATTTTTTTTCCCCAAGATATTTTTTCACAAGATTTTTTTTGCTTGCAAGATATTTTTTATCAAGGATTTTTTTGTTTGCAAGAGATTTTTTAGCAAGAAATTTTACAAAAATATAAAAACTCCCGACTGAAAAAATAAGTATAATTAATAATAAACAAATTAGGTAAATGAAAAATGGTTAAACAAGAATAATTTTACAGGGAATTTTTTGTCTCCAAGATATTTTTTCACAAGATTTTTTTTGCTTGCAAGATATTTTTTATCAAGGATTTTTTTGTTTGCAAGAGATTTTTTAGCAAGAAATTTTACAAAAATATAAAAACTCCCGACTGAAAAAATAAGTATAATTAATAATAAACAAATTAGCTAAATGAAAAATGGTTAAACAAGAATAATTTTGCAGGGAATTTTTTTTCCCAAGATATTTTTTCACAAGATTTTTTTTGCTTGCAAGATATTTTTTATCAAGGATTTTTTTGTTTGCAAGAGATTTTTTAGCAAGAAATTTTACAAACATATAAAAACTCCCGACTGAAAAAATAAGTATAATTAATAATAAACAAATTAGGTAAATGAAAAATGGTTAAACAAGAATAATTTTGCAGGGAATTTTTTTTCCCCAAGATATTTTTTCACAAAATTTATTTTGTTTGCAAGATATTTTTTATCAAGGATTTTTTTGTTTGCAAGAGATTTTTTAGCAAGAAATTTTACAAAAATATAAAAACTCCCGACTGAAAAAACAAGTATAATTAATAATAAACAAATTACGTAAATGAAAAATGGTTAAACCAGAATAATTTTGCAGGGAATTTTTTTTCCCAAGATATTTTTTCACAAGATTTTTTTTGCTTGCAAGATATTTTTTATCAAGGATTTTTTTGTTTGCAAGAGATTTTTTAGCAAGAAATTTTACAAACATATAAAAACTCCCGACTGAAAAAATAAGTATAATTAATAATAAACAAATTAGGTAAATGAAAAATGGTTAAACAAGAATAATTTTGCAGGGAATTTTTTTTCCCCAAGATATTTTTTCACAAGATTTTTTTTGCTTGCAAGATATTTTTTATCAAGGATTTTTTTGTTTGCAAGAGATTTTTTAGCAAGAAATTTTACAAAAATATAAAAACTCCCGACTGAAAAAATAAGTATAATTAATAATAAACAAATTAGGTAAATGAAAAATGGTTAAACAAGAATAATTTTACAGGGAATTTTTTGTCTCCAAGATATTTTTTCACAAGATTTTTTTTGCTTGCAAGATATTTTTTATCAAGGATTTTTTTGTTTGCAAGAGATTTTTTAGCAAGAAATTTTACAAAAATATAAAAACTCCCGACTGAAAAAATAAGTATAATTAATAATAAACAAATTAGCTAAATGAAAAATGGTTAAACAAGAATAATTTTGCAGGGAATTTTTTTTCCCAAGATATTTTTTCACAAGATTTTTTTTGCTTGCAAGATATTTTTTATCAAGGATTTTTTTGTTTGCAAGAGATTTTTTAGCAAGAAATTTTACAAACATATAAAAACTCCCGACTGAAAAAATAAGTATAATTAATAATAAACAAATTAGGTAAATGAAAAATGGTTAAACAAGAATAATTTTGCAGGGAATTTT
This sequence comes from Ephialtes manifestator, assembly GCA_963970395.1. Classification (NCBI taxonomy): domain Eukaryota; kingdom Metazoa; phylum Arthropoda; class Insecta; order Hymenoptera; family Ichneumonidae; genus Ephialtes; species Ephialtes manifestator. The sequence continues at coordinate 27,155,036 of OZ019978.1, forward strand.
TTTTCCCCAAGATATTTTTTCACAAAATTTATTTTGTTTGCAAGATATTTTTTATCAAGGATTTTTTTGTTTGCAAGAGATTTTTTAGCAAGAAATTTTACAAAAATATAAAAACTCCCGACTGAAAAAATAAGTATAATTAATAATAAACAAATTAGGTAAATGAAAAATGGTTAAACAAGAATAATTTTGCAGGGAATTTTTTGTCCCCAAGATATTTTTTCACAAGATTTTTTTTGCTTGCAAGATATTTTTTATCAAGGATTTTTTTGTTTGCAAGAGATTTTTTAGCAAGAAATTTTACAAAAATATAAAAACTCCCGACTGAAAAAATAAGTATAATTAATAATAAACAAATTAGGTAAATGAAAAATGGTTAAACAAGAATAATTTTGCAGAGAATTTTTTGTCCCCAAGATATTTTTTCACAAGATTTTTTTTGCTTGCAAGATATTTTTTATCAAGGATTTTTTTGTTTGCAAGAGATTTTTTTTAGCAAGGAATTTTACAAAAATATAAAAACTCCCGACTGAAAAAATAAGTATAATTAATAATAAACAAATAAGGTAAATGAAAAATGGTTAAACAAGAATAATTTTGCAGGGAATTTTTTGTCCCCAAGATATTTTTTCACAAGATTTTTTTTGCTTGCAAGATATTTTTTATCAAGGATTTTTTTGTTTGCAAGAGATTTTTTTTAGCAAGGAATTTTACAAAAATATAAAAACTCCCGACTGAAAAAATAAGTATAATTAATAATAAACAGATAAGGTAAATGAAAAATGGTTAAACAAGAATAATTCTGCAGGGAATTTTTTGTCCCCAAGATATTTTTTCGCAAGACTTTTTTTGCTTGCAAGATATTTTTTATCAAGGATTTTTTTGTTTGCAAGAAGTTTTTAGCAAGAAATTTTACAAAAATATAAAAACTCCCGACTGAAAAAATAAGTATAATTAATAATAAACAAATTAGGTAAATGAAAAATGGTTAAACAAGAATAATTTTGCAGGGAATTTTTTTTCCCCAAGATATTTTTTCACAAGATTTTTTTTGCTTGCAAGATATTTTTTATCAAGGATTTTTTTGTTTGCAAGAGATTTTTTAGCAAGAAATTTTACAAAAATATAAAAACTCCCGACTGAAAAAATAAGTATAATTAATAATAAACAAATTAGGTAAATGAAAAATGGTTAAACAAGAATAATTTTGCAGGGAATTTTTTTTCCCCAAGATATTTTTTCACAAGATTTTTTTTGCTTGCAAGATATTTTTTATCAAGGATTTTTTTGTTTGCAAGAGATTTTTTAGCAAGAAATTTTACAAAAATATAAAAACTCCCGACTGAAAAAATAAGTATAATTAATAATAAACAAATAAGGTAAATGAAAAATGGTTAAACAAGAATAATTTTGCAGGGAATTTTTTGTCCCCAAGATATTTTTTCACAAGATTTTTTTTGCTTGCAAGATATTTTTTATCACGGATTTTTTTGTTTGCAAGAGATTTTTTAGCAAGAAATTTTACAAAAATATAAAAACTCCCGACTGAAAAAATAAGTATAATTAATAATAAATAAATTACATAAATGAAAAATGGTTAAACAAGAATAATTTTGCAGGGAATTTTTTGTCCCCAAGATATTTTTTCGCAAGACTTTTTTTGCTTGCAAGATATTTTTTATCAAGGATTTTTTTGTTTGCAACAGATTTTTTAGCAAGAAATTTTACAAAAATATAAAAACTCCCGACTGAAAAAATAAGTATAATTAATAATAAACAAATTAGCTAAATGAAAAATGGTTATACAAGAATAATTTTGCAGGGAATTTTTTTTCCCAAGATATTTTTTCACAAGATTTTTTTTGCTTGCAAGATATTTTTTATCAAGGATTTTTTTGTTTGCAAGAGATTTTACAAAAATATAAAAACTCCCGACTGAAAAAATAAGTATAATTAATAATAAACAAATAAGGTAAATGAAAAATGGTTAAACAAGAATAATTTTGCAGGGAATTTTTTTTTCCCAAGATATTTTTTCACAAAATTTTTTTTGCTTGCAAGATTTTTTTTTTTAGCAAGGAATTTTTTTTAAAGAGTTTTTCAATGAGGAATTTTTCTTGTAATATACTTTTCTATGATGGAATCGCAGAAAATACAAAAATAAGGGTTTGATTCCCTTAATAATAAAAAATTTAATTAGTTACATCGTCGATTAATTCCAAGGCCATATTTTCCCTCACATTTACTGTCTCTTCGTGGTTCCAGTGTCGTCACGGAATATTCAGTATCTTCTTCCTTAAGGGGGAGGAAGAGTAACAAAAGGGAAACTCCGCTAGAGCCAACACTCGAAGCAAACTCCAACCCCCTTTGCTTCGAGCCCCCATGAAAAGTATAATCCGGCCAATGGGGTGTTTGCAACCCACGAGAAAATGGACCAATCGGGAAGAGATCGTCTTCGGGAAGACGCGGGGTACAGAAGAGGAACCGAGGACTTAAGAAGACCGGGAGACGCGTCCTCGAAGACACTGTGACCTGTAAATCCGGCGGGGGATGTACAAAAATATTTCTTAATTCTATTTCGCTACACTGTCAAAAAAATCTACTTGAAATTTAATGTAATTTACTGGAAGTTTTTATGCATAAACTAGTATATTAAATTTAATATATAAGTCTAATGTAAAATTAATGTATGATACAGCGCATTCAATAATTTCCTTTAATTTTACAGCGAAAGTACTTGAATTTTAATAATTTGCTTTAATTTTACTGGAAAAGTATTTAAATTTTATACCACAATTTTGTATTAAATTTCGATTACGAGTTTATGCATAAAAACTTCCAATTTTTTCTAACAGTGTAGATCTTTTGAAGATATTAAAAACTGAATCTTGACGAGTTAAAAAACCCTCGACGTTTGAAAGTGGATTTCATTTTCTTTTTGTGCGGGGCCAAAAGTTTTTGAAAATCATCATGAGTGGATCGGGAAAAGGTCTTTTGGGAATGTGGCTGTACAGAAGAGGTGAAGAATGGGCGATTAAGGAGGGAAGTCCGATGCATAAGCCTCGGGACGTAAGTTATTAATTATTAATTTTTCATTGCTCATAACCTTTTTCTTTTTATTTTTTTTGGTTGTGAATTTTGAATCTACAACTCTGCCGAAAATTTAAAAAAACGAAGTATTTTCGTGATTATTGAAAGAAAAAAAATCCTTTGTTAATTAGATCCCAATGGTGGAGAAAACTCAGGGCAACGAAACCAAAAATTCTGTTGTCTTCTCGCTGAAGAATCAAGTCGGCGGACTGGCGAGGGCACTCCAAGTTTTTCAAGTAGGTTTAACTTTTATTTCAGATTTAGATAGGCTTCATATTTGAAAATTATTTAATAAATTTTATTTAATCATTTAATATATATGTATTTAAAATTTCTTTTTCAAACATATTAGCACTAAATAAAATTAATTAATCGGAGGGTGCGTCGAATTCAGTACGAAAGGGTTAAAAAAAAATTTGTGCGAATAATTTCATATTCTCTATTTTTTATAACGTTGTTCTGACTATGAGTAAAAAATCTCGGACTGTATTTTTAATTAAATCTATATTTAATAAAAAATACAATATATTTTAAAAAATTAAAAATTTAGAATTTTTTATATTCGGTCCTGGGGTTTTTTTCTATATTAATAAAACACCGTTGCAAACAATCGAGGAAATTTAAATTTTGATTCAAAATTTTTTTTTACCGAAAAAAAAAAATTGAATATGCTATTTTTCGTGAATTTGATATGCACTCCCATTTTTTACTTATTTAAGTTTTTAATTAATCCAAGTAACAATAAAATAAGCTACATTCCCGAGTGAAAGGAATATTTTATTCAAACATAACATTGTTTTATGATTCATACTTATACGAGTGACTTTTCCTCGTAGCACTTGGCATATATCTATTTCAACTCAGCTTAGATGAAAACATTTGAAAACCTCGTAGCATAATAAATTCATTGCCAAGTCGGTCAACCAATGTTTATCACCTAGCGAGTAATAGAAACTCAGATAAAAACGGGTTCACAACACATGTAATACGTAGTTCGCATATATTAACAACGTGTGGATAAAATCTTGTAGTCGTATATTCATTTATCCCCACCTTTGAAAAAATACATATAATGATCTACTTGACTCAGATATGACAATAGCTAAATCTGTTGCCAGCGATACGTGTCAGTCTTGCAGACGATCGCATCTGCACGGGATCACATCCGATCGAATCTCATTTATTCTAAAAATATCTTAAACATTAATATATATTTATATATTATATACATCAAGTTAAAATTATATTAATAAATATATTTACATAATAATAAAGTACACGATTTTTTTAGTATAAATTCAAAGATAACACACTCACGGACACTCATTAACACAAATATGTACACTCATAGACACTCCAACAAAAAAATCTTGTGAAATGGGACTTTAGTCCGTCAATGTCTGCCAGTGTCTTTGAGTGTCTGTAAGTGTTTGTGAGTGTCTATGAGTGTATGTGATGTCTCTGAGTGTCTCTGAGTGTATGTGAGTGTCTCTGAGTGTATGTGAGTGTCTGTGAGAGTCTGTGTGTGTCTGTGAGTGTATGTAAGTGTCTGTGAGTGTCTGTGAGTGTCTGTAAGTGTTTGTGAGTGTTTGTGAGTGTTTGTGAGTGTTTGTGAGTGTTTGTGAGTGTTTGTGAGTGTTTGTGAGTGTTTGTGAGTGTTTGTGAGTGTTTGTGAGTGTTTGTGAGTGTTTGTGAGTGTTTGTGAGTGTTTGTGAGGGTTTGTGAGTGTTTGTGAGTGTTTGTGAGTGTTTGTGAGTGTTTGTGAGTGTTTGTGAGTGTTTGTGAGTGTTTGTGAGGGTTTGTGAGTGTTTGTGAGTGTTTGTGAGTGTTTGTGAGTGTTTGTGAGGGTTTGTGAGTGTTTGTGAGTGTTTGTGAGTGTTTGTGAGTGTTTGTGAGTGTTTGTGAGGGTTTGTGAGTGTTTGTGAGTGTTTGTGAGTGTTTGTGAGTGTTTGTGAGTGTTTGTGAGTGTTTGTGAGTGTTTGTGAGTGTGTGTGAGTGTTTGTGAGTGTTTGTGAGTGTTTGTGAGTGTTTGTGAGTGCTTGTGAGTGCTTGTGATTGTCTGTGAGTGTCCGTGAGTGTCTGCGAGTGTCTGTGAGTGTCTGTGAGTGTCTGTGAGTGTCTGTGAGTGTCTGTGAGTATCTGTGAGTGTCTGTAAGCATCTGTAAGTGCCTGTGACTTTCTGTAAGTGTGTGTGAGTGTCCGTGAGAGTCTGTGAGTGTCTGCGAGTGTTTGTGAGTGCCTGTGAGAGTTTGTGAGTGTTTGTGAGTGTCTGTGAGTGTCTGTGAGTGTCTGTGAGTGTCTGTGAGTGTCTGTGAGTGTCTGTGAGTGTCTGTGAGTGTCTGTGAGTGTCTGTGAGTGTCTGTGAGTGTCTGTGAGTGTCTGTGAGTGTCTGTGAGTATCTATGTATGTATATATGTGTCTGTGAGTGTCTGTTAGTGTCTGTAAGCATCTGTAAGTGTCTATGAGTGTCTGTGCGTGTTTGTAAGTGGCTGTGAGTGACTGTGAGTGTCTATGTGTGTCTCTGAGTGTCTGTGAGTGTCTGTAAGCATCTGTAAGTGTCTATGAGTGTCTGTGCGTGTTTGTAAGTGGCTGTGAGTGTCTGTTAATGTATGTGAGTGTTTGTTTGTGTCTGTGAGTGTCTGCGTGAGTGATTAAGTATCTTCGTTAGCATGGCAATAATGATGTGGTAATAATAGTCGGTTTTCATTAACACTAATGCGGATGTATCGACATTACTGCGCCGCATTCGGAAATTTATTGTTGAATCATTTTCCAGTATCTATCATCGTTAAATACAACACTGAAAGCATGGAAATAATTAAATAAAAATATATTAGCATGTGAAGTTTCTATTTTATGAAGAGTGTATCGGTTTTCGTGAGTTACGACCCAAATAATCGGATCAGAGCAATGGTGACGTACTTCGAACCAGTTGTCCTTGACGCATTGGAGATATGCTTCAGGGCCTACGAACGCGCTACCCATAGACGTAGTACGTATGGCAATAGGATCTAATAACGAGAGCGGAATTCTATTGGAGGAACTCGCATTTACTTCTCGGCTTATATTGTCACTCAGAAAGTTGACTGGTACCGATCCTAAATCCTTGGCACTGTGCGTGGGAGTCTATGGGGGCAATGAGGGTCACACTTGTTCTGACCTTATCTACTAAAATACTTATTTCTAAAAAAAAAAAAATAGCTAAATTACGTATGTAATCATAATTTTTCCTAAGACAACTTTAACTTAAGTGGATTTGAGCATTTGACATTAGTCAAATCATTTCTAATATGTTTTTGAAGTTTTTTAAAATTAATATGACACACACAGAGAAATCGGTTTGATAGGTTGATTTGAGTCTATTTCAGATTAATAAAATTGTAAAACTTAATTGAATGATTACGATTTATTTGAACGAAATAAATTCTATTTGATCAAAATCAAATCCTATTGTGCTAGAATTTGAAAATGAAATGTATTTAATATCTGGCCGAATAGGATTTTATTTCGATCAAACAGATTTTATTGTATAGAAATGAATCATTAATTTTTTATAAAATTAATTTTATTCAAATAAAATTTCTCTGGGTGCACAATTTCTAGTCGTAGAAAGAAATTTTAGGTCTTTCCAAGAGGCACAGAATAATATCTGTCTCACTTTTTTAAAGGACTTGGGCGTGAATGTCGTTCACATTGAGTCGAGAAAGTCTGTACGTCGAGGCTCCGAGTACGAAATCCTCGTAGACGTTGAGTGTGACACCAAGAGGATGGAGCAACTCGTGAGGATGCTGAGCCGTGAGGTAGCGGCCATTAACCTTGCGCAGTACGAAGAGATCGGTACCGTTCCTCATGCACCGACTCTCTCGGCTGCTCCCAGTTTTGGTAATTTTAATTTTTCCTCAAAATTTTCGTCCGACAATAAGAAAAAGTCTTTTCTTAAATAAATTAAAAACTGCATTTCATTTTACTCATCTTCTTGTATCCAAAAATTGATCTACAGAAATTGGTACCTTTCCTCATGCAAAAATCGGTACCGTTCCTCAGTTTTGATCACTTTAGTTTTTTCTGAAAATTTTCATCCGACACTAAAAAAATCTTTTCTTAAACAAATTAAAATCTGCATTTCATTTTATTCATCTTCTTGTATCCAAAAAATGGTTTACAAAAATCGGTATCGTTCCTCATGCGAAAATCGGTACCGTTCCCCAGTTTGGTAATTTTAGTTTTTCCTGAAAATTTTCGTCCGACACTAAAAAAAACTTTTCTTAAATAAATTAAAATCTGCATTTGATTTTACTCATCTTCTTGTATCCAAAAATTGATCAACAGAAATCGGTACCTTTCTTTATGCAAATATCGGTACCGTTCCTCAGTTTTGATCACTTTAGTTTTTTCTGAAAATTTTCATCCGACACTAAAAAAAAATCTTTTCTTAAACAAATAAAAATCTGCATTTCATTTTACTCATCTTCTTGTATCCAAAAATTGATCTACAAAAATCGGTACCTTTCCTCATGCACAAATCGGTACCATTCCCCACTTTTGGTAATTTTAGTTTCCCTCAAAATTTTCGTCCGACACTTAAAAAAAAGCTTTTCTTAAACAAATTAAAATCTGCATTTCATTTTACTCATCTTCTTGTATCCAAAAATTGATCTACAGAAATCGGTACCTTTCCTCATGCAAAAATCGGTACCGTTCCCCAGTTTTGGTCATTTTAGTTTTTCCTGAAAATTTTCGTCCGACACTAAAAAAAAAGCTTTTCTTAAACAAATAAAAATCTGCATTTCATTTTACTCATCTTCTTGTATCCAAAAAATGGTTTCTATTTTTTCTCGTTCTATCAAAAAATTTGTTAATACGTAATAATATGAATGCATTAAAGATTTCAGCGAGGTGGACATGCCATGGTTTCCAAGAAAAATCGGTGATCTCGATCAGGCCCAAAAGGTTCTCATGTATGGATCGGATTTAGACGCCGATCATCCCGTACGTTTATCATGGAATCAAAATCACTAAATCTACAAAATTTGTTAAATTAAAAAAATCATTTAAATGCCTTAATTTCAGGGGTTCAAAGATCCAGTGTACAGGAAACGACGACAGCAGTTTGCCGATATTGCTAACAATTATAAGCAGTGAGTTCAACTATTTATTGTTCTAGATCGAGGTGAAAATATTCATCCAATTTTCTCAGACATTGCTGATCAGAATTAATTAAAATTCCGTCGGACTCCATCACTTTTATGATTAAAGATAAACCTAATTTGGTTTTGTAAAAAAAATTCTGTTTTGTCGAATGAAAAAAAAAGTGTACGCAAGAATATGTTTTTGCATATATTAAATATACTTTTTATGAAAAATTTTATATATTTTATACATATCTTATTATATTCGGCAGAGAAATCCTGATAAAAACATAAAAACATATATTTTCACATAACTCAAATAGTGTTTATTTAACTTATAATTATTTAATTCATTTTTTTTTTTATTAAACAAATTTGTAACTTATTTTATTTAATGATAATTCGATAAAATTGCCGATTTTTCACCGTTTTATGTTTAGTGGTCAACCGATCCCCAGAATTCAATACACGCAGGAGGAAATCACAACATGGTGAGTAAAAAAAACCTATCAGTACTAAAAAAAAATTTATTGCAATTTAAAGTTCGAAAGTCGTGATGATTTTCAATACCTTATCAATAGCCATTGAAAATTTCTTTGAAAATCCTGGATATCTCTCTAGGTTTCTTACATACAGAAACTTCTATCTGAAATAAACACGTGATTTTCAAGCTACGAAGGCAATCAACGAGAAAATCTAAAGTCCTTCGTTTTCCCGAGTTTTCTTACGCGTGGCAAACGATATCTCGACTATTCTCCTCTAGTATATCTTCTTCGTCTCCGAGAATACAGTACATGGGGCTAAACTAGTTCTCGAGTGTAGATTGCTGCAACCTCGTGCTGAACTGCGACCCTCGCGCATTCAATGCACACCTTAATTGCCCTGATTCGATTCACCATCGCTCGGCTGAAACCCTTAACAAATCCTACCGGTTTCACGGATCAATGAAATGTCTTATTTGCGAGAATTGTCGACAAATCGACAGCACTAACTGAAGATGCTTCATGGATGACTCGATTAAATATCTTCCCAAAGCCATTTAACCCCTTAATGGGAATAAACAGAATTTTTGTTGCATTTACTTTCACCTTAAGGGGATGCTGGAGTAGATTTTTTTGCCGATTTTGGTCGGTAAGTTTTTCGATCAGGACACAAGTGGCGCCGAAATAGTCTTTTGGCAACTTTTGGTTTGGTTTACTTTTGGTAAAAGATACTGAATCTTCCGAAAAGCAATATGGCTGCACACGATATGTCAGCTGACCTTTGCCGTAAGATTTAAGGGGAGCCCTAGCGGATCCGAGCAACCGTCATTTTGTGGTTGCTTTACGGTCACATACAAGTAACCGTCATTATGAGGTTCATTTCCAGTTGTTTTACCGTAAAACAACTGTAATGTAACCGACAAAAAGACCGTTATTTTGGAACAAAAAAGAACCCGATTGCAACTGCAAAGCGTCCAATGTTTTAACCAAAAACAAACTTTAAAGTAACGCAGAAGTAACCGACAGTTTGTTAAAAGTTGTTTTTCGGTTATTTGAAAGATCTTCATATAACCGAATAGTAACCCGAAACGGAACATTGAGTTCATTACGGGTCACTTTACGGTTCACTTTACGGTTACCCGCCGGTCACTAGGTTCCTTCTCGGTTATTCTGGAGTGATTTTTTGTTCCATAACGACCGGTCACTCTTCGGTTATTTTGCGGTTCTTCAGATCCGCTAGGGAGGGAGTCAGGTCAATAAAAATTGATTTTGGAAATTCAATATCATCCAAATCCTATTGCATATAAAAATGCCCAATGCACTATATTGTTGGTGCTCGATGAAAGAATTTTTTACTGTCGTCTGTCTTGCATATGCTTTTCAATATTATCTTAAGCAAAGTTCTTAGGTTTTCCATTCTGCGCATGATTCAGATCAAACTACTAGGCAGATTGGAATCATTGACGTCTCATTTTCTTCTTCATGAAAAGATACACCGGCTAAATGGAGCAAACAATTTTTTTTCATTCTGAAAGCAAAGTTAATCACTGATTTAGAAAATAGCATAAAATTTATTTATTAATAATTATGTTACTTAAAAAATATTACATTTTATTAACATTTGCTCCATTTAACCGGTGTATCTTTTCATGAAGAAGAAAATGAGACGTCAACCATGCCAATCTGCCTAGTAGTTTGATTTGAATCATGCGCAGAATGGAAAACCTAAGATCTTTGCTTAAGATAATATTTAGAAGTATATGCAAGTCAGACGACAGTAAAAAATCCTTTAATCGAGTACCAACAATATAGTGCATTGGACATTTTTATATGCAATAGGATTTGGATGATATTGAATTTCCAAAATCAATTTTTTTACTTGACTCCCTCCCCTTAATTGTTTCGGGAAATTAGATATGTAAAATCAGACCGGACGTCAATTCTATGATGATTTCTGAATATTCGAAAACCATCAGAATGTCAAATACACAAGTCAAATCCATGTATAGTTACAAATTAAAATCTGCATTTCATTTTACTCATCTTCTTGTATCCAAAAATTGATCTACAAAAATCGGTACCTTTCCTCATGCAAAAATCGGTACCGTTCCCCAGTTTCGGTCATTTTAGTTTTTCCTGAAAATTTTCGGAAATAATAAATGTGTTATTAATTAATTAATAATCTCATTTAATTAGGGGCACAGTTTTTCGCGAACTCCATCAACTTTACCAAAAGCACGCTTGCCACGAGTATCTAGAGAAATGGCCCAAATTGGTCAAATATTGTGGCTACAGGTAAGACTTAGGACCGTTCAACAATAATTATTCATAATATTTTACATTATTTATTAAAGTATACAATTTATCAATTTGTCTTTCATTGCCTCTTGTCAATATCAGAGAGGACAATATACCACAACTGCAGGACGTGTCTGTTTTTTTGAAACGTAAGTACTGAAATTGACATTCGAAAAAAAAAAAAAATTTTAATTTAAAAACGCAATTCAAATTGATAATTTTTTCTGAAAAATTTTTTTGGTGCTATCTGAAGGAATGACTGGCTTTCAACTACGACCAGTCGCAGGGTACCTGTCACCCAGAGACTTTCTTGCAGGACTTGCATTTCGAATGTTCCATTGCACTCAATACATACGACATTCGTCAGATCCATTCTACACTCCAGAACCGTAAGCGCAGAAAGAATATATAAAATCGAGGCTAGACTGTAATTAAATAAAAATGTTGTACTTATAATAACAAGTTTTTTACACAACATTTTTTAAAACTTTTTGTAGAAAAATTTTGGTTTTACAATATTTAGTTTTACATTTCTAGATGAACAAATGAATGTTGTTCTATTGTTGTAAAACAGGAGAAAGATAAAAAATTATCTATACAATCAATAAAAAGTTTCTATTAAAATTTGTGGATACAAATTTTTAGTTAAAGTTTTAGTTAAATCTTGCGAGACTTGCATTTCGCATGTTCCATTGCACTCAATACATACGACATTCCTCTGATCCATTCTACACTCCAGAACCGTAAGCGCAGAAAGAAAATATAAAATCGAGGCTAGACTGTAAAAATTAAATAAAAATGTTGCACTTTTAATAACAATTTTTTTACACAATATTTTTTTTTTTACTTTTTGTAGAAAAATGTTGGTCTTACAATATTTAGTTGTACATTTGTAGATAAACAAATAAATGTAGTATTATTGTTGTAAAACAGGAGAAAGATAAAAAATTATCTATATAATTAATAAAAAGATTCTATTAAAATTTGTGGACACAAATTTTTAGTTAAGTCTTGCGGGACTTGCATTTCGAATGTTTGATTGCACTCAATACATACGACATTCGTCTGATCCATTCTACACTCCAGAACCGTAAGCGCAGAAAGAAAATATAAACTCGAGGCTAGACTGTAAAAATTAAATAAAAATGTTGCACTTTTAATAACAAGTTTTTTACACAACATTTTTTTAAACTTTTTGTACAATATTTAGTTTTACATTTCTAGATAAACAAATAAATGTTGTTCTATTGTTGTAAAACAAGAGAAAGATAAAAAATTATCTATATAATTAATAAAAAGTTTCTATTAAAATTTGTGGACACAAATTTTTAGTTAAGTCTTGCGGGACTTGCATTTCGAATGTTCCATTGCACTCAATAAGTACGACTTTCGTCTGATCCATTCTACACTGCCGAATCGTAAGCGCAGAAAGAAAATATAAAAATGAGGCTAGACTGTAAAAATTAAATAAAAATGTTGCACTTTTAATAACAATTTTTTTACACTACATTTTTTAAAACTTTTTGTACAATATTTAGTTTTACATTTCTAGATAAACAAATAAATGTTCTACTATTGATGTAAAACAGGAGAAAGATAAAAAATTATCTATATAATTAATAAAAAGTTTCTATTAAAATTTGTGGACACAAATTTTTAGTTACGTCTTGCGGGACTTGCATTTCGAATGTTCCATTGCACTCAATACATACGACATTCGTCTGATCCATTCTACACTCCAGAACCGTAAGCGCAGAAAGAAAATATAAAATCGAGGCTAGACTGTAAAAATTAAATAAAAATGTTGTACTTTTAATAACAATTTTTTTACACAATATTTTTTTTAACTTTTTGTAGAAAATTTTTGGTTTTACAATATTTAGATTTACATTCCTAGATAAACAAATAAATGTTGTTCTACTGTTGTAAAATAGGAGAAAGATAAAAAATGATCTATACAATTAATAAAAAGATTCTATTAAAATTTGTGGACAAAAATTTTTAGTTAAAAGAATAAAAATGACAACTTAATTTTTACTGCGCACAACATTTTTTTTTTTTGCACTTTTTATCGCTGGGAATTATTTCAGCGACTGTTGCCACGAATTGTTGGGACATATGCCACTTCTAGCAAATCCGAGCTTCGCCCAATTTTCTCAGGAACTTGGACTTGCATCTTTGGGTGCATCAGACGCGGACATTGATAAGCTTGCAACGGTTTGTTAATTAGATTATCAACAAGACTCTTAAATTTATTTATGTATTTATTTATTTGTTGGTGTGCCTAATTAATTTAGAGAACTATTGATTTAATAATTAATTTCATTGCAGTTGTACTTTTTCACCGTGGAGTTTGGTCTTTGCAAGCAAGACGGAAAAGTCCGAGTTTATGGTGCAGGATTGTTGTCTTCGGTCGCTGAATTGAGACACGCCGTTGAGGCTACCGAAAAAACCTTCAGATTCGAACCCGACGTCACTTGCAAGCAGGAGTGCATTATCACTGCATTCCAGAATGCATACTACTATACTGACAGTATCGAAGAAGCCAAAGAAAAGATGAGGTAAATTAACTTCACCATTAGACTGCCTATCGGAATTTTATTAATTTAAGATTTAAACTAGCGAATAGAAAAAAAAATCTAAATGTTACTTCTTATTCAATTTATTATATCTCGCTTTGGTTTTTTTCAATCAATTGTATGATTTGTGTGTATAATAATATATTACATTACAATTTCTCAAAATCGATTTTTTTCTAATACGATTTTTTTCTTATCCGATTTTTTTCGAATATGATTTTTTTCTTATTCGATTTTTTTTTAATTTTCGAATTTTCGAACAGTTTTTTTTCCAATTCGATTTTTTTCGAATTTTCGAATTTTCGAACAGATTTTTTTCGAATACGATTTTTTTCTTATCCGATTTTTTTTTAATTTTCGAATTTTCGAACAGATTTTTTTTCGAATACGATTTTTTTCTTATCCGATTTTTTTTTAATTTTCGAATTTTCGCACAGTTTTTTTTTCAATTCGATTTTTTTCTTATCCGATTTTTTTCTAATACCATTTCCTTCTTATCCGAGTTTTTTCGAATTTTCGAATTTTCGAACAGACTTTTTTCAAATTCGATTTTTTTCGAATACAATTTTTTTCTTATCCGATTTCTTTTTAATTTTCGAATTTTCAAACAGATTTTTTTCCGATTCGTTTTTTTTTTTCTAATTCGATTTTTTTCTTATCCGATTTTTTTTTAATTTTCGATTTTTCGAACCGATTTTTTTCCAATTCGATTTTTATCTAACCCAATTTTTTGGTCATGTATTCGTGGCAAAAAAAATCAAGAAAAATAAAACTTAATTCCACTGTAAAGTTATTGATCTATTTTTTTCTTCAGATCTTTTGCCAATCAGATACAGCGTCCTTTTGGCTTACGTTACAATCCCTATACGCAGTCGGTGGAGGTACTGACGGATGCGCAAAAGATCACAGCCCTCGTGAGCGAGCTTCGCGGTGATTTGTGTATCGTTTCCAACGCATTGCGAAAAATCCATGAGCAGGACGACACAGTTGACGTAGAGAGAATAACGAGCCTGCTGACCCAGGGCATCGACCTTCCGCAGGATATTTCGTCATCGGAGAGCGAGGACGAGGACAAGAGTCCTAACGTCGAGGAGCAGAGAAATATCGAAGAGAGACCAGATGACAACGACGAATATCACCCTGACCTAAATGTACTGACTCGTCAACGTTAAATTGGCAATAAAAAATAATATTAGCATAATATTAGCGAAGCAATTAGCTCGAATCGTAGTAAATATTTGCATTTATCTTGTTGAAAAAAAAATGTCTATATTATCTTCAAGTATATACTATATATATTATCGTAAATGTTGAAAAGCATAGATAAATAATGTTTTCGCCCGTGAAATTATATCCATACATACGGTGTCTTAAAATGTATCCTGTAAAATATAAAAAGGTTAAAAATAGCAACCTATAGAAAATATTAATATTTCCAGCATAATAGTAATTTTTTTTTAAAGTTGAAGCTAAGATTTATTCAAGAAATTATTTTCAAAATTCTTTATTGTGTATCGTAATCCCCCAATTTTTGAATATTAAATTTAATTATTTTAGAATATTAAAAGCATTCATCTTCTGCACAGCTCAGAATTATTTCAGAATTTTTGACCTACGAATTTTCTTATAAATATATGCAGAGTGAAAAAACAGCAACAATATTTTATATTTAGGATAATAACAATAATGCAAAATCGAATCTTGCACTTAACTTTCTCATTATTTTTAACTTTTTGCGAAAAGTATTGACTGTAAATTTCTGAGATGCAATCAGTGTTTATCGTTTTTGTTGCTCAAAATATTAATTGTGACCAAGAATAACGATTTACAGTTTTATTTACCGACTGAGAAGTTGTACATCTCCTTAAAACAAGGTTAAAGTGGCTCCTTACGCCACCTGGTGTTTTTTCTTATGTACACTCATCTAACCATACATCACTTGGTAAATCATAAATTGATTTTTGGATTTACCTAAGGGGATATGAAAGTTTTCTTTTATTGGCAATATTTCGAAAAAAAGCGGAAAGTTTTCAGGTAAAAACAAAACTATAGAGAAACGATGAAAATATCTTTCAAAATAATCTTTAAGCTTTTTCAACATTATTTCCATCATTTTTAAAAATCTTACAAAATAAAAAATAGTCATTTAGAATTATGTGATTCTAGTTTATGTACTTATCTTTTTTTAAATCTGTTTTGTATAATCTGGAATTTTCAAATTATATACCTTATTCTAAAAACTTATAAACTATGTAAAAGGAGAAATCTGTTAATAAATAATAATAATAATAACAATAAAAATCAAAAAGAAAACGATTTTTTTCCAAATCCCTCACGTTTTCCCATAGAATTTTGGATAATCTTTTCATTTTGAGGTTACTTATAAAATTTCTTAAATTTCGCGGAAATATCTCAAAAGTCCATTTACACTTTTAAGGGATCTTTACAGTGTGAAAAAAAAAATCGATTTTTTTTTCTTATCACTCATCTACTCATATATCACTTGGTAAATCATAAGTTGAGTTTTGGATTTACCGAAGGGGATATGAAAGTTTTCTTTTATTGGCAATATTTCGAAAAAAAGCGGAAAGTTTTCAGGTAAAAACAAAATTATAGAGAAACGGTGAAAATATCTTTCAAAATAATCTTTAAGCTCTATGAACATTATTTCCTTCATTTTACAAAATTTTTAAAAATATAAAATAGTCATTTAGAATTACGTGATAATATTTTACCGACTTATCTTTTTTTTTTATCTGTTTTGTATAATCTGGAATTTTCAAATTATATACTTTATGCTAAAAACTTATAAACTATGTAAAAGGAGAAATTCGTTAATAAATAATAATAATAATAACAATAAAAATCAAAAAGAAAACGATTTTTTTCCAAATCCCTCACGTTTTCCCATAGAATTTTGGATAATTTTTTCATTTTGAGGATACTTATCAAATTTCTCAAATTTCGCGGAAATATCTCAAAAGTCCATTTACACTTTTAAGGGATCTTTACAGTGTGAAAAAAAAAATCGATTTTTTTTTCTTATCACTCATCTACTCATATATCACTTGGTAAATCATAAATTGATTTTTGATTTACCTAAGGGGATATGAAAGTTTTCTTTTATTGGCAATATTTCGAAAAAAAGCAGAAATTTTTCAGGTAAAAGCAAAACTATAGAGAAACGGTGAATATATCTTTCAAAATAGTCTTTAAGCTCTTTGAACATTATTTCCTTCATTTTACAAAATTTTTAAAAATAAAAAATAGTCATTTAGAATTACGTGATAATATTTTACCCACTTATCTTTTTTTAAATCTGTTTTGTATAATCTGGAATTTTCAAATTATATACTTTATGCTAAAAACTTATAAACTATGTAAAAGGAAAAATCCGTTAATAAATAATAATAATAATAATGAAAATCAAAAAGAAAACGATTTTTTTCCAAATCCCTCACGTTTTCCCATAGAATTTTGGATAATTTTTTCATTTTGAGAATACTTATCAAATTTCTCAAATTTCGCGGAAATATCTCAAAAGTCCATTTACACTTTTAAGGGATCTTTACAGTGTGAAAAAAAATCGATTTTTTTTTCTTATCACTCATCTACTCATATATCACTTGGTAAATCATA
The DNA here is from genome assembly GCA_963970395.1 of Ephialtes manifestator. Classification (NCBI taxonomy): domain Eukaryota; kingdom Metazoa; phylum Arthropoda; class Insecta; order Hymenoptera; family Ichneumonidae; genus Ephialtes; species Ephialtes manifestator. The sequence goes on from OZ019978.1 coordinate 27,172,253, forward strand.
AGTTGAGTTTTGGATTTACCTAAGATGATATGAAAGTTTTCTTTTATTGAAAATATTTCGAAAAAAAGCGGAGAGTTTTCAGTTAAAAGCAAAACTATAGAAAAACTGTAGAAATATCTTTCAAAATAGTTTTTAAGCTTTTTCAACATTATTTCCTTCATTTTACAAAATTTAAAAAAATAAAAAATAGTCATTTAGAATTACGTGATACTAGTTTATCTACTTATCTTTTTTTATCTATTTTGTATAATCTGAAATTTTCAAATTATATACTGTATGCCAAAAACTTATAAACTATGCAAAAGGAGAAATCCGTTAATAAATAATAATAATAATAATAATAATAATAAAAATAAAAAAGAAAACGATTTTTTTCCAAATTCCTCACGTTTTCCCATAGAATTTTGGATAATTTTTTCATTTTGAGGATACTTATCAAATTTCTCAAATTTCGCGGTAATATCTCAAAAGTCCATTTACACTTTTAAGGGATCTTTACAGTGTGAAAAAAAAATCGATTTTTTTTTCTTATCCATTTGTATATACGGTCAAAAACATCCTCTTAAATTTTCTAAAGCGAATTTCAAAATACTTCGCTGGCATAATTTATGGACCTGGCATCACCGATTACACCCAAAATTTATGATGAATTCAACTATACACATATTTCGCGTAGACGACAACTATGCTTTTATGGTTGCTGTAACAATAAATAATGTATCTAGCAACTAAATTATGGCACGTTTCATTATTGTTATAGTAGAACTCACTATATTTAGCAAGTTGTCGCATTTATTTTTCTCAGTGTAGTCGTAAGTACACAATTTAGGTATATGAAATTTCTACAATCGAAACTTTAAACGCGTTTTTCTCGAAACGACCCACATGGAAATAGAGATATATGCACGATATATTCGACGTATAGAACTTTTTGGCGCTAAACGTATATGAAATATATTTTACATATATTCCATACATATATCTCATATATTTTGAATATATTTTTGCACACATATGTGCAGAATATATGCAGCATATAGAACTTTTTGGCGCCATATATTTAACGTATATGTTACATATATATTTTTCTATGTGGGGACATTTTTCAAAATGTTGGACATTCTCCAGGGAAAATTTTTCAAGCGATCGTTTTCAAATTTTAGGAGAACATTCTTCACGCTACTCTCTATCGTGCTATGGAAGCTTTTTTTTTTAAATCTTCCCATTTTTTTGAATAGAAAAACTATCGAAAAAAACGGCTAAATTCGGTACTTTTTGTTCAAATCGCCGCCATTTTGTCAATTTTGATTTAAAAAAAAGCCTCCATAGCGCGATAGCCAATCGCATACTAATTAATAATCCTTTGGGTTTTTTTTTCAGATCAAATTTGCGATCCCTAGAATGTCCACCATGAGGCTATCTTTTTATCAACATTATTTTCAACAATTAAAAAAATATATTTAAACAATAAAAATCGTCTTATAAAAAATCATTTTCTGTCATTCATGATTCCCTTAATATGTCCTAAAAATTTCAGATTGATCGGCGTATAGTAACCGTCCGAAAAAAAATCGTGAAAATCGTCTATTTTTCGGTCCGTCACACTGGAAAGATCCCTTAAAGGAAACTTTTGAATGGAAAAGGGGCAGCAAAAATAAAAATGTTTTTGCATTAAAAAAAAATTCTAAATTAAAAGTACTCCTTTGGAGTGTAGTTGACATTTATTTGGATATCATACATGTAATGCATTGCGCCTATACAATATATATATATAATTTCTACATCTGCCGCCTACACAGTCAAGGGATCTCAAAAAAGACACGCCATATTTGTAATTCGCATTCAGATGGTGCTTATCGTCCGCTTAGGTGTGTTATTTTTCATAATTTTTTTTATTATTTCTCTCTCTCTCTCTTAAACGTGTATTTCTTAAGGTATATGAGAATTCGCTTTCGTTTTGCAAGTTTATAAAATATATATATGTATATTTAATTATACTTTATATATATTGTGTATAGACTGTGCTGATCGTCCGTGTCAAACGGTATCGATAATGATTCTTTTTGTACGCCTCTATAAACTATATATATATATATACTATATTTTGTATGTACACATATATACATATGAATTTATTTATTTATATATGTATATATGTATATATATCTCATCATTTAATCGCGACATTTTGCAGTCGTGATTCGCCTGAAAATTGTCGACAACATATTATCTTAATTGTTTTTCTTTCATTGGCTTTTTTTTTCCGAAGTTGACATGGACCAGCAATTTTTTTTTAAATTTATTTATATTACACTTAGATACTTTTCATCGTCGTTCTATATTCGCCTGGCATACATTTATTACTAATCCAACAAGAGGAATTATCATAATGATTGATCGTCGTGATTGATGTGCAGTTTTTTTTTTCTTTTTTTTTCTTTTCTTTTCTTTTTTTAGAACGCTCGATTAATTCACAGTTTTTTGCGTCTTCTCTTCCTTTTATTTATTCTTTCAGTGTCGATTGTCTGGTGCGCAAGAAATATGATTCACTACACTTTAGACAATTGAGAAGATGATTGTACTTTTTTTTTTTTTGCAACTGGTATTTTTAGCAATTGTAAATTTTATCCTGATATTCGGAAAATTTAACGCTTTAATTAAAATCGAAAAATAATTGACATTAATGTGATAAACTAAGTTAATCGAGTAAACTTAGTTTACAAGACTTAGAAGTTTAATTCTAAAATTAAATGTACAATTAAATAATTACAAATATTTTGACAGTTAAATCCAAAAAAAATTGTTTAAAATTCTAAAATTGGCATTACCCAATTTCTTTCTTTGCAAATAGGAAAATAATTGTGCCGATTAATAAAAATAATTAAGTAAATTAAATAAACTCAATTTACAGAAATTAGAAAATGAGTTTTGACCTTTTTAATATTAATCAGAATATTGCAATAATTATGAATAATTTAATACGTGTTAAAAAATTAATATTTTTGCGCCGAATAAAAGAAAGTAAAAATATTTCGTTAACGAGCCTCTAACGAATTGATTGTCGCTGATTGTCAAGGAGGCCGGTATTATTTTATTTTTGGATGATACACGGTCTAGACTGTTCTTAATTTCACTGGGTTTTTTTTTTTTTTTGTCAAACGCGTCAAGCCGTTCTATATATTTGTCCTCAAACGCGTTAGCATCGTGTTAGCCAACTCTTAAATTTTAAGGACACTTAATTTTGTAATTTTCAAAATTATGATATATTGTTATACCACATGAACTATTCTGTGTTTTTTATTTTCTTCTCTCAAGATCGCAATATCTTAAGACGTGGTTGAAACCACTTATATCATATATTAATATGTATATCTATATATCTCACACATGTATATAATTATACTCGTGTCAGCTTTTCTCTCTTTTTTTTTTTTAGTTTGTTAAATCTCTCTTCAATATCTTATACAATACTATTATTCCATTTCTCTTAAATATAACATATCTTTACGCTTTGATATCTTACACAATAACGAGCTTATTTCGTTTCTTTTTTCAATATTTTTCTCGTCGACTATTCTATCTCTTTTATATCTATAAATATTTTGTAGAATAAAAGATGTGAATTGCGCATTTGGTTGACAAAAGTATTGCAGGATGATTCCAACTTGTATGCTTCTTTTGATGATATTAGTTGTTTTTTTTTTAAATAGTTGCAAAAATGAAAAGCGAAAAGCTCAAAAGTGATTTTAGTCAAAAGTTTTGGTGCACAATTTCGGTTTTTTTTTTTTGCATCAAAATGCACGAAATCTACAGTGCGAATATCCGACTATTGATTTTATTAGATATCAATTTGAAGAGATTTTAGTGCCTTGGAGATAAAGAAGAGAAAGAGTAGGAATAAGACGAAAATACTTGATTATCTCACACAAGTCGGCATCAAGTGTAGAGTGCTTTAAAAAAATGCTTTATTTTTTTTTTATTCAACTAGTCATTGAGATTTTTAAGATTTTGCACCGACCAACACGTTAATTCAAAAGGCTAATCATAAATATTTTTTTCTACTGATTAGAAATTTAAAAAAAAATTAATAATGTGTTTCTAATTATTCGAACACTTCTCGATGGAATAAAAATCTGAAAAAAATCAAGTATACGAAAAGTGCGGAAAAGATTAATTGTGCATATTAATAATTGCAAAATGTTATTAACAAATAGGTGAAAAAAAAAATTGTTCAACAAATTATCCGTCAACCTAACTTTTTTTTCGAATGAAAATGATTCGTTAATTTTTTCCGAATACGTATGAATTTTTTCAGAATTTTTTCTAATCATCGAAATTTCGTTTTTTTGGAATTCATTTTTTTTTTTAATGCATCTTAAGTCGCGAATTTTTCATATGTGTTTCATATGTGTCAATTATTTTTTTCACCTATTCGTTAATAACATTTTGGAATTATTAATATGCAAAATTAATCTTTTTCGCAACTTTTGTATGCTTGATTTTTTTCAGATTTTAATTCCATCGAGAAGTGTTCGAATTTCTCTCTGAAATCTCACTTTTCAGAAAGTTGAACACCCAATCGCGCTCCTACATCCTTAAGAACTTGCTTGTATGTAAAAAAAAAAAAAAACGTTAGTATAAACTAGTTTTTTTGAGTGAATTTTTGTAACAAGGAATTAAAATCTCGATGAACAGTTAAGGCAAAAAATAATGCATTTTTTTTTAGCCACTCTAGGATCCATCGATCCATAGAGTAGAGCAAAAGTACAGTTCTTGGCCAGGTAATTAAGGTCGATTGAACGAATTTTCATAAATTTACAACTATCTTCTTTCATTTAATACGATTCACCGTAGAATTTACGATTCAGTCATTGGCCAAAAACGGTACTGTTTGCACTGTATAGGTACATACAATAATTACCCGCAAAATTTGTAGCTCTCAGAATGAATCGTTTCAACAAAAAACGTTTCCACCGATCGCTTAACAGTTTCCGTTCTCTTTTTTTTTTTTTCTTTAAATCTTCATTACTCATCTTTTACAATATGTATTAATGTAATAAGGTAGATAAATAAATATCTATCTCTATATTGCAGGTACAAAAAGCCGTTTTGGAACGCGCCTACGGTTTCGCAGATTGCCAAGTTTTGAAGGCTGTCGGAGGATCTAGGCCTGCGAGATCACTCTCGCTAAAATTTAAAGCGTGATAATAATACAATGTTAGTAATAATGATGCATTATAGTGTAATCTTATGTATGCCCTCAATTTCATTTCCTGTATTTGCCAGGGATGAGCATATTCGAAAGAAAAAGTATTTAAATACACCATTTAAATACTGAATGATTATTCATTCATTATTTATTTTCGCTTAAAATAATAAGTGGTTTTCCACTCATAATTTATTTCAAGTTTAAATAATTAATGGATTTCCACTCATGATTTATTTCAAGTTTAAATAATTTATGGATTTCCACCCATAATTAATTTCAAGTTTAAATAATTAATGGGTTTCCACTCGTAATTTATTTCAAGTTTAAATAATTAATGGATTTCCAATCATGATTTATTCCAAGTTTAAATAATTAATGGATTTCCACTCATAATTTATTTCAAGTTTAAATAATTTATGGATTTCCACCCATAATTAATTTCAAGTTTAAATAATTAATGGGTTTCCACTCATAATTTATTTCAAGTTTAAATAATTAATGGATTTCCACTCATGATTTATTTCAAGTTTAAATAATTAATGGATTTCCATTCATAATTTATTTCAAGTTTCAATAATTAATGGATTTCCACTCATAATTTATTTCAAATTTAAATAATTAATGGATTTCCACTCATGATTTATTTCAAGTTTAAATAATTAATGGGTTTCCACTCATAATTTATTTCAAGTTTAAATAATTAATGGATTTCCACTCATAATTTATTTCAAGTTTAAATAATTAATGGATTTCCACTCATAATTTATTTCAAGTTTAAATAATTAATGGTTTTCCACTCATACTTTATTTCAAGTTTAAATAATTAATGGATTTCCACTCATAATTTATTTCAAGTTTAAATAATTAATGGTTTTCCACTCATAATTTATTTCAAGTTTAAATAATTAATGGATTTCCACTCATAATTTATTTCAAGTTTAAATAATTAATGGATTTCCACTCATAATTTATTTCAAGTTTAAATAATTAATGGATTTCCACTCATAGTTTATTTCAAGTTTGAATAATTAATGGATTTCCACTCATAATTTATTTCAAATTTAAATAATTAATGTATTTCCACTCATAATTTATTTCAAGTTTAAATAATTAATGGGTTTCCACTCATAATTTATTTCAAGTTTAAATAATTAATGGATTTCCACTCATGATTTATTTCAAGTTTAAATAATTAATGGATTTCCACTCATGATTTATTTCAAGTTTAAATAATTTATGGATTTCCACTCATAATTTATTTCAAGTTTCAATAATTAATGGATTTCCATTCATAATTTATTTCAAGTTTAAATAATTAATGGATTTCCATTCATGATTTATTTCAAGTTTAAATAATTAATGGATTTCCACTCATAATTTATTTTAAGTTTAAATAATTAATGGTTTTCCACTCATAATTTATTTCAAGTTTAAATAATTAATGGATTTCCACTCATAATTTATTTCAAGTTTCAATAATTAATGGATTTCCACTCATAATTTATTTCACGTTTAAATAATTAATGGTTTTCCACTCATAATTTATTTCAAGTTTAAATAATTAATGGATTTCCACTCATAATTTATTTCAAGTTTAAATAATTAATGGATTTCCACTCATGATTTATTTCAAGTTTAAATAATTAATGGATTTCCACTCATAATTTATTTCAAGTTTAAATAATTAATGGATTTCCATTCATAATTTATTTCAAGTCTAAATAATTAATGGCTTTCCACTCAAAATTTATTTCAAATTTCAATAATTAATGGATTTCCACCCACAATATATTTCAAGTTTAAATAATTAATAGATTTCCACTCATAATTTATTTCAAGTTTCAATAATTAATGGATTTCCATTCATAATTTATTTCAAGTTTAAATAATTAATGGGTTTCCACTCATGATTTATTTCAAGTTTAAATAATTAATGGATTTCCACTCATAATTTATTTCAAGTTTAAATAATTAGTAGATTTCCACTCATAATTTAAACTCGAAAAGAATTACGATTGGTTTTTCACTCACAATTTATTTTAATTTTAAATAATGATTTTTTATCCACTCATCATTTTTTTTTAGTTTAAATTATGAGTGGAGGGAACCGAGTCATTATTATTATATTTTTCTTCAAATATATTTTGCCCATCTCTGGCATGTGCCTCTGTAATAAGAATTTCATCGCTATATGTCTTACTAAAGTACGAAGATTCATCGATTTTTTATTTATTTTTTTTTTTCATTGATGAAGAGAGAGATCAAGATTGTATCACAGCAAAGAGAATAGAGTATATAGAATACGTATTCGAACTAAATGTCGATATATCGACAAGGTATATCTTGAATTATATGCATTAATTGATTGATTTGCATAATTAAATAGACGTAGTATAATAGATATTAGAAATGTTTATATATACAGTTTGGGAATTAAAAATAGGTATTCGTTCGATAGAGACTAGCAATAATAGCAGCAGGTTCATTTTTGCAGGCTTTAAATAAATACATTAATTTATATACTGAAATTTTTTTTACAGAGACTTAAAGTTAGTAAAATTAAGACAAAAACATTGTAATAAAAATTATATAAATTAGAAAAAATATTTTAATTGAATTTGAAATTATTAACAGAATTGAATAAAATTTCGATAAAATCATTTTTATCTGCAAGAATATTTTGTCTTTAGGAATTAAAAAAATTAATTCAAACTCTATCAATTTTATATACTGAAGTTTTTTTTACAGAGACTTAAAGTTAGTAAAATTAAGACGAAAAAAATATTATAAAAATTATATAAATAAAAAAAAAATATTTTAATTGAATTTCGATAAAATCATTTTTATCTGCAAGAACATTTTGTCTTTAGGAATTACAAACAATTAATTCAAACTCTATCAATTTTATATACTGAAGTTTTTTTTACAGAGACTTAAAGTTAGTAAAATTAAGACAAAAAAATTATTATAAAAATTATATAAATAAAAAAAATATATTTTAATTGAATCTGAAATGATTAAACAGAGTTGAATAAAATTTCGATAAAATCATTTTAATCTGCAAGAATATTTTGTCTTTAGGAATTACAAAAAATTAATTCAAACTCTATCAATTTTTTTAAGTGGTTGAAAAAACAACCAAAAAATTATTTGACGAAAAATCCACAAAGTGCATTTTAATATAATATATATAATTGTAACGAAACTTTTTTTTCCGCATCAATGAACCTGCCATAGTGAGCTCTTAAATGTTGAGAACACATTATAATTGATGCACAGGGGGTTAACGATCTTACGATGACGATGGATCGTTCGGCCCCGAATTTAAAACAGCGCAGACATTCGCTGGTATAAAAGCTACATCTTAATAAGTAATGATTGTGTTGATGCAGTTAATTAGAAGTTACAGCAATTGACGATCATACACCACTTAAACACGACATAATCATAATTCATTATTTCATTAATTAATAATAACAATAATAATGATAATAATAGTGATAATAAAAATAATAATAATAATAATAATAGTAATAATAGTAATAAGCTTGGCCGTCAGTGGGATATACAATAAACACGATCATCTTTCGCGATTTCTTTTTTTTTTTCATTTTCCTTCGCAGCGTTTCGATCGTTTTATATATAGGCCGTTCCAAGTCGAAGGTACGCGAGAATTTATTTCGTAGCTTTAACTGTATTTCCGCATCTATTATTATTATTATTATTTTACGTATATACCCTCGACTCATACACGCTCAGCTATGCTGGCACAAAAAATACTTTATCTCTCAACGAGGCCGAGGATATGTGTATACGAGCGTTTTATACGCAATTATCTTCTTCGTTTCAAACCCTTATTTGTGTGTTTTTTTTTGCTTCCTTCGTCGCTCTATACAGTACACTAGTAATTGTTTCGATTGTTTTCGCTCGATAAACACATTTTCTTTTGTTATCTTCTTCTTAAATTCTATATTAATATTCATACTTCGTAAACGAGGCTTTCGACTTTGTTACATTGCGAGAATTTTTTTCTCACGATAAATACTTTAATCCCCTCACTTCCAGCTATTTTTATTAATGCTCTCTTCGAAAGACATATTTTTTATTATTTATTAAACCCACGAGAAATCGGATATTTTTCAAATTCATATTTCACATTCATAAGAAAAAAAATGTTATAAAAAATGAGATAATATGTCATACCGAAAAAGTCTATAATATAAAAAGTTAATGTCTATAATAAATGTAAACACCAGAAAATATTATAGACATTTACTTTGGTAAAAAAAAAGAGATGACATTTTTTTGTAAATTAAAAACTTTGAATTCTGCATTTAAAATATTAGGATAAAAGTATTTATGGGCGACTTCATAGAAATTAATAATGAAGTGAGGGGTTTAAATGAGGCTAAGCAGCTCGACAGTTTATCGAGGGGAAGGGAAACACGATTTCTTCGGTGAATTCGCGTTCATCGTCATTCATACATCGTTTACATACTTGGCACGTTCCATTTATCTTCATAATCTCAACTCGGTGTCCCCCTTCGTCTCAACCCACACTCACGCTTAAAATGAAATTTTTATACGTTCGTTTTTGTTTTTTTTTTGTTGCTGTTTTCATTGAATTACTTTCACTTCGTTTCTTGAGTCAGTCGTCTAGAGTGGCGTGATAACTACATTTTCTTTATGTAACAAATGCACGAAAAGACCCACTTTTCGTCCCTGTAACGCGTGGCGAAAATGGCGTTTTTTAGCAGGGGATGCAAAAAAAACCAAAATATTGTAAATACTTTTGTACAGACTTTTTTCGGTGTAGATTTTTTCGTGCACACTTATCTTGCCTGTAGCTTTACTTTTCCGCACGCTTTACAGACACGAAAAGCGGGACTTTTCGTGCATTCGTTACAAAAAGTATTATCTGATACTAATACAAAAAACGGTCTTTTCGACGGTGGTTGGGAAACAAGCAGCACTTTTCACCTCTCGAGCTACAAGTTCGTAGCTCTCGATCCGACTCGTGAGGCCAACTAAGTAACTTTCGTCGAAATGATCGCTTTTTCGCACTAGTATCGCAAAGTACGTTTTTTTGTCGTTTATACTTCTTTATAATATACAACATTTAGACGACGGTTTCGGCTACTCGATAATCAGTTATTGCGTCCGAATTGCCGGCAATAACTCTATCTCGATTACAATAATTGCTTGATACAACATCGTGCAAATCAACCCTGCAGCCAGCTGCAAGGGTTGACAATCCCTTTGCGCCGGAATAGTGAACGAGTGTCTCATGTTTTTTCGTCGCGATGAGTTCAGATCCGGATGATGACGACGTCAATGATGACGATGATGATGAGAATGATGATGATGACAACGATGAGAATGATGATGATGATGATATTGATGATGTTGATGATGATAATGGTGATTTTGAAGATGATGCCAATGGCACTGCCGTTTTGTCATCGATTGTCTTGGTTCGTCCGATGGACGATGATTGCAGAATATTATTATCTCGATCCTTAGGCGCGCGTAATGAACAGCCGTAGATACGACAGCCGAATATCGAATTTACGAGACGCCACGTGAGGATCCAGAGATTTTCTTCGCCGGATCGTTCGTTGATAGACAGTTGTTTATGAACGTCCAGAGAACAGTTGACACTGTAACAGAACATAAAAAGAAAACCATACACAATTCTTAAGGGATCACTTAAAGTTGTACGGAGATATATATATATTTTTTTTAATCTACCCGCTAAGTAAAAAATGTTGAATAGACTAAATCTGCGTTTACTGACGTCCAACAGAATTTTTCTTCATTTCTCTGTGTAAGTGTAAGTGTAAGTGTAAGTGTAAGTGTAAGTGTAAGGGTAAGTGTAAGTGTAAGTGTAAGTGTAAGTGTAAGTGTAAGTGTAAGTGTAAGTGTAAGTGTAAGTGTAAGTGTAAGTGTAAGTGTAAGTGTAAGTGTAAGTGTAAGTGTAAGTGTAAGTGTAAGTGTAAGTGTAAGTGTAAGTGTAAGTGTAAGTGTAAGTGTAAGTGTAAGTGTAAGTGTAAGTGTAAGTGTAAGTGTAAGTGTAAGTGTAAGTGTAAGTGTAAGTGTAAGTGTAAGTGTAAGTGTAAGTGTAAGTGTAAGTGTAAGTGTAAGTGTAAGTGTAAGTGTAAGTGTAAGTGTAAGTGTAAGTGTAAGTGTAAGTGTAAGTGTAAGTGTAAGTGTAAGTGTAAGTGTAAGTGTAAGTGTAAGTGTAAGTGTAAGTGTAAGTGTAAGTGTAAGTGTAAGTGTAAGTGTAAGTGTAAGTGTAAGTGTAAGTGTAAGTGTAAGTGTAAGTGTAAGTGTAAGTGTAAGTGTAAGTGTAAGTGTAAGTGTAAGTGTAAGTGTAAGTGTAAGTGTAAGTGTAAGTGTAAGTGTAAGTGTAAGTGTAAGTGTAAGTGTAAGTGTAAGTGTAAGTGTAAGTGTAAGTGTAAGTGTAAGTGTAAGTGTAAGTGTAAGTGTAAGTGTAAGTGTAAGTGTAAGTGTAAGTGTAAGTGTAAGTGTAAGTGTAAGTGTAAGTGTAAGTGTAAGTGTAAGTGTAAGTGTAAGTGTAAGTGTAAGTGTAAGTGTAAGTGTAAGTGTAAGTGTAAGTGTAAGTGTAAGTGTAAGTGTAAGTGTAAGTGTAAGTGTAAGTGTAAGTGTAAGTGTAAGTGTAAGTGTAAGTGTAAGTGTAAGTGTAAGTGTAAGTGTAAGTGTAAGTGTAAGTGTAAGTGTAAGTGTCATGGGTCTAAATAAAATTAATCCTTAATAAATACAGAAGGATACGACTATCAGGCTGAAACTTTGCAAATTCAATGAAAATTCGTTGTTTCCTTTATGTTTTATCACATTTTTATTCGAAAACATCTTAAAGTATTAAACTGAAACTTATTTGGGAGTATTATCTACATTTTGTTTTGCTCTACCAATCAAGATAATCTAGTCGAACGTCAGCAAACGCCGATTCAAGATAACTTTATTATCTTTTTTTCTTTTCTAGTGCAAAATGGAAAATAACGTTGAGTTTTACGACGAAAGGTGCTATAAAATCGGAAACGATATCGTACAAGCTGAGAGTAGTAAACACCAAAGGAGTCTGAAGGGTGAATGTCCCAGTTAATGATACACTTAAATTTAAAAAAATGATTTCATAAAAATAATATAATAATAAAATAAAAAAATGAGCAAGGCTTCACACAGATTCTTTCTAAAGTGTTTTTGGAAACACTTTGTAAATTAAAATATATAGATTTTACACTAAATTTCCTATGCATGTGGTCAATAACTGGGCCATCCATATTGAAACGTAAAATTTCATCCTTTCGTTACATCTCCTCGAACCGTCGCATCCTTAACGTTAGTATATATATTTTCTACAACGTTACCTGAAGCTCCTCGTTTTTTTCTTCGGGAACGCTAAAAGACATCACGCGCACAATGCAGCAAATCGATTTTCCCATAACTCGAGAATCAAGCTAGTATCCATTGAACGAAAAATTCTATTCACACTCACACCGTAGTTTTATCGCTTTCGGATACAGAATATAAATTTGCGATTCGCTGCATCGTCGGCAATAAAAATAATAAGGTTGCCTGCAGAGGCAGAAACCGAGAAATAGGCAAAGAGATAGAAAGCAGGAAAGCAAATCTAAAGGCAGTGTTAAGGATGTTTCGCATATACGTTTCCAATGAAAAATTAGATTCGATCAGAATTTAAAGTAATTTGCAATAAGATGAACATTCTGAGAAAATCATTAATATTGAACTAATCGCTAAGTGTAAAAAAGATATTTCATCAACTTTCCAAAATTTGATAATTTTTCCAAATACTTTTGCAAAATAATTTTTTCATTTCAGAAATTAATAGGAGAAAAAAAAATTGAGTTTGTTTTGAGGAAACTATTAATTGAATTACTCTGAAACTCAAAGTACAATAAAATAAAAGAAAGTTTAAAGCGAGTTTGCAAATAAATTATATACTTTCGGAAAAATCGCTGAATTAAATATATATTGAAATTAAAGTTTTCTGAAAATTTTCTAACAACTTATTTCTCAGTAATATAATTTAAGTTATTATTATTTAAAAATTAATATTCTTAGAATCTACAATATGAATTCTTTTCCCTCAAGTTCTCTTATCACAAAATATTCATACTCTGATCGGAAACTTGGTAAAAATATTACTCTGAAAATCTCAGAAACATAGATGAGTTTTCAAAATTACTGTGCACATTTCTGAAAATATAAAAAAAATTTCATTCGGCTACTCTTAAAATTTATAAAAATCTTCAATTTTCTCCAGATGTTTCGCTTTATATTTTAAACTATTTCTCTGAAGAATTGAAATTAATTTCCACTAAAAAATATCAGATACGAAAAAAAAAGTCTTTTCAATATTCTGCAGATGACAATAATTTAATACTAATTTACTAAATTAGTATTAAATTATTAATAATAATAATAAATTAATACTAATTTATTAAATTAGTATTAAAATATAAATATAATAAATATAATATAAATATAATAATTTTAATACTAATTTAATAAATTAGTATTAAAATTTATTAAATTTAATAATAATTTAGACGTTGAAAATAGCTAATCATTTTACAAAAATAACATATCTAAATGCTACAGAATATTTTCCAAAAAAATGTCCAAAAATATTTGATAAAATTGATAAATTCAGCAAATATCTTGAAAAAAATGTTGATAAAAATATCGAAAAATACAAAAACCTGATTTTATGATTTTTCAGAGAAATTCTTGGAGAATTATTTTCACCTTGGATCTAATATTTCTCGGGACGCTTAAGCGACACATCCTCAATATGTCTCGCTTAAGAATTTTGTTTTAGATTTTTTTTTTTTTTCGGGTCGAGTAGGGAAAAACCTCGTCAACGAGATATTAAGGTCATCAGAGAGGAGCATAGAGATCCTTACACTGTAACCAAGGGTCAGTGGGAATGCTGTCCCGATGGCTGGAATGATGGAGAGAGTGTTGGTGGTGGTGGTCCATTGAGGTTGAGGCAGATGGGGGGTAGTTGTCTTACCATGCCGGTGCCGAGATGCTGTAGGATGCCTTGTCCTTGCTGGGACGACGTCGAGGACACGGATGGACGTCTCGATCCACGAATGCTGGTCAAACTTGTGCTCAGAAGAAACGGTACGCTGCTACTTGTTATCGGCATACCACCACCCTGGGAACATAAGTTAAATCGAAAAAAAAAAAAAACGTGTTAGTAAATTTTGCAAATTAACCCTTTGAATTAATGCTATCATTTTTGGAATCACCAAAAACACATCACAACAATAAAATCATTGAATTTTACTATAATCTCATATCTTCAAATAATCACTTTATTGTATTTATAATTATTTAACGATTATTATTTTTTTTTGTTAAATAAGAATAATAAATATTTAAAAAATTAAAAATTAAAAAACTACAATTTTTATTTTTATTTAAAAACAATAATAGTAATAAATATAAGTATAATAAATAATTTAAAAAATTAGATTTTTTTAAGTTTATTTTTTTTTAAATAATAATAATAAATATAAAAATAATATAAAATAAAGAAACTACAATTTTTATTTTTATTTAAAAACAATAATAATAGTAAATATAAATATAATAAATAATCAAAAAAATTACATTTTTTTAAGTTTATTTCTTTTTTGTTAAATAATAATAATAAATATAAAAATAATATAAAATTAAAAAACTACGATTTTTATTTTTATTTAAAAACAATAATAATAATAAATATAGATATAATAAATAATTTTTAAAAATACATTTTTTTTAAGTTTATTTTATTTTTTTGTTAAATAATAATAATAAATATAAAAATAATATAAAATAAAAAAACTGCAATTTTTATTTTTATTTAAAAACAATAATAATAATAAATATAGATATAATAAAGAATTTTTAAAATTACATTTTTTTAAAATTTATTTCGAGGGTTTATGAGAGAATAATTTGAATTAATGGTAAATAATGCTTTTGTTTTATATTAAAATATTGGAGATTCCTTTTTGTTAGCAAAATTTTTGTTCAAAGGGTTAAACAATTGGGTAAGACTTTTTTTTTATTAATTAGTAGGAGCTGTAGAACCGCACTTGAGGTATTACCGTTGGAGGTGAAAGATTGATATTTGATCCTCGTCGTTCCTGTGGTCCTGTGCTTGAGTGACGACGAATAGGCAAACCACCGGATGGCGTACCACCCGGTGAACTAACACACGACGACGCTATCTGTATCTTTGGTGTCATCAGAGTATTGTCGGATAGACGACGTGTCGGAAAAGCGCTCGACACTTTCAGGTAACTGCCTTCATTCGCTGATGACGATGTACCAAACCATCCAAATCCACCCAAAAACGCTGTCATTGCAAAAAAGATGTAGCAAATTCGTAGAGGAAACAGAAAATTGCATGTCATGCATGGAGCAATCAAGTCCCGATCACTGACTTTTTACAATTCAAAACGTGCTGCAAAATGCACAAATGAAATATTCGATCATAAGGGATCTTTCCAGTGTGAAAAAAAATCGAAATTTTTTTTTGTCTTATTTCCTATATACGATCAAAAACATCCTCTCAAATTTTTAAAGCGAAATTCGAAATACTTCGCTCGCATACTTTATGGACCAGCCGATTAGTCGTAAGTACACAATTTAGGTATATGAAATTTCTACACTCGAAACTTTAAACGCGTTTTTCTCGAAACGACATTTTTCAAAACGGTGGACATTCTCCAGGGAACAGTTTTCAAGCGACCGTTTTCAAATTTTAGGAAAACATTCTTCACGCTACTCTCTATCGTGCTATGGAAGCTTTTTTTTTTAAATCTTCCCATTTTTTTAAAAGAAAAACTGTCGAAAAAAATGGCTAAAATCGGTACTTTTTGTTCAAACCGCCGCCATTTTGTCAATTTTGATTTTAAAAAAAGCCTCCATAGCGCGATAGCCAATCGCATACTAATTAATAATCCTTTGGGTTTTTTTTTTAGATCAAATTTGCGACCCCTAGGATGTCCACCATGAGACTATCTTTTTTATCAACATTATTTTCAACAATTAAAAAAATATATTTAAACAATAAAAATTGTCTTATAAAAAATCATTTTCTGTCATTCGTGATTACCTTAATATGTCGTAAAAATTTCAGATCGATCAGCGTATAGTAACCGTCCGAAAAAAATTAAGGAAAGATCCCTTAATACCAAAATACCTCTGGACTAAAATTGTAGCCATTCATTAGTTGCAAATTTACTCGATTTTTTAAATCTGTTTAATGAATAACTATTTATTGATATATTTTAGAACCCGCTGCCATATATTAGTAAATAATAAATAAATGTTTTATTGAAATTCAAATCAAACATATTTTCTCACAATAATAATTTATTTTTAAATTACACAAAAATCGAGCATGTAATGGACCATTATTTGCGTATTGTCCATGATTTATTACTTTTCTTTTTAAGACTTTTTTTCAACGAAAGTAAGTAGAATTTTTTAAAAATCAATTGTTTATCATTTTTTTACTAATATGGTAGGCTATTAAATAAATAAAACAATAAATTAATGTTTAATTAAAAGTAAAGTCAAACATATTTTCTCACAATAATAATTTATTTTTAAATTAAACAAAAATCGAGCATGTAATGCCTATTGTCCATGATTTATTAATTTTCTTTTTAAGACTTTTTTTCAACGAAAGTAAGTCAAATTTTTAAAAAATCCATTGTTGATCTTTTTTTTACTAATATGGTAGGCTATTTAATAAATAAAACAATAAATTAATGTTTAATTAAAATTAAAGTCAAACATATTTTCTCATAGTAAAAATTCATTTAAAAATTACATAAAAATCGACTATATAATGGACCATTACTTGCATATTGTCCATGATTTATTACTTTTTTTTAAAGACTTTTTTTCAACGAAAGTAAGTCGAATTTTTAAAAAATCCATTGTTGATCTTTTTTTTACTAATATGGTAGGCTATTTAATAAATAAAACAATAAATTAATGTTTCATTAAAATTAAAGTCAAACATATTTTCTCATAGTAAAAATTCATTTAAAAATTACATAAAAATCGACTATATAATGGACCATTACTTGCATATTGTCCATGATTTATTACTTTTTTTTAAAGACTTTTTTTCAACGAAAGTAAGTCGAATTTTTTTAAAATCAATTGTTTATCTTTTTTTTACTAATATGGTAGGCTATTAAATAAATAAAACAATAAATTAATGTTTCATTAAAATTAAAGTTAAACATATTTTCTCATAGTAAAAATTCATTTAAAAATTACATAAAAATCGGCTATATAATGGACCATTACTTGCCTATTGTCCATGATTTATTACTTTTCTATTTAAGACTTTTTTTCAACGAAAGTAAGTCGAATTTTTTAAAAATCCATTGTTTATCTTTTTTTTACTAATATTGTAGGCTATTCAATAAATAAAACAATAAATTAATGTTTCATTAAAATTAAAGTCAAACATATTTTCTCATAGTAAAAATTCATTTAAAAATTACATAAAAATCGACTATATAATGGACCATTACTTGCCTATTGTCCATGATTTATTACTTTTCTCTTTAAGACTTTTTTTCAACGAAAGTAAGTCGAATTTTTAAAAAATCAATTGTTTATCTTTTTTTAACAAACATGGTAGGCTATTCAATAAATAAAACAATAAATAAATCTTTCATTAAAATTAAAGTCAAACATATTTTCTCACAATAATAATTCATTAAAAAATTCCACAAAAATCGAGTAAGTAATGGGACATTACTATTACTTTTCTTTTTTCTCCTTTTTTCAACGAAACAGCGTAATTATTTTATTTTTATCACTCGTTCACAATTTTTTTACTATAATTTTTCAACTAATCCAGAGGTATTTTTTCCGAAGATAAAAATTTTCATATTTGCAATTGCAGGTCTATTTAATTTTCATCAAGTATCAAGAGCCTCGGTTCCCTTAATTAAGGGAATGCCTAATTAAGGGAGGCCTGTCGAAATTTTGCAAACGGTCAATAATTGGTTCAATCGCCGTAAAATCATGAGAATTCAAAGTGTTTCTAATCTACAAAAGTTTCTCTAAGATAATCCACTACAATCTCACCGCCAACCGAGTTCTTCCTACTCATATTCTCCGCAGATGCTGCCAGCGACATGGAACCTGCGTTCGAACGAGAGTGCCATTGAGCTTGTGGGACAAAGAGACGTGTTGAAAGAAACCATAAGTGTTCAACTACATTTGCGTGTTCGTAACGTAGACGGGGAGGGCGCATCAATTAAAAGTAGTTTTGTTTTTTTTTTATATATAAAGCATATACAAGCAAACAATATTTTTCTATATGAAATCTAATATCTATTTCAACTACGTGTTCAACTACGGGGTCTACGGCACTACGGCACTTAATCCTACCGATTGAATTCTTTCGGGCCATGTCTTCGGCTGATGATGTCTTTCTTTGATCAATTCGAAGATTCGGTATGTTGAACGGTGGTACGTGCATATTTTCCGTGCTGAAACGATGACGTGGTTGTCTATTTCTTTCAGGGCTCGGCAACGAAAGATTTTCCAGCTTCAATTTGCTGCTACGATTCCTGTACGTAGCACAAAATTTTTAGAGAAAAAAAAGAAACGTGAAATTTACAATTAATAAAAATATATTCCTTTGATCTTTGAATCAATGACCTTTCTATGCAATTTAACATTTCCTGCAAGACTTCGATTAGCAGAGAGAACTGGTCGATATCTAGGGACGGATTTACAGTCACCGGAAGCAATTGTGGCATCACTTTCGTAGCCATCAGATGCAGTGTTAGACCGTATTTCTTGTTGCTCATCAAAACATTGTAGATGTCTGAAATTTAAGATTTTTCAAAAATCTTCATTTGTGAATTTTTTTTTTTTTTTGAGAATTAATCAGAGTTGCAAATGCCTAATAGTTATAGAAATAATGATGATGATACGATCAGCTCTATAATTATGATTTTATAATAATAACATGTAGCGATTGTAATACGATTATTAATCTTTGGAATGACTGCAAAAATTATTATTTTTCAATAAAAATTCACGGTAATTCTTTTGAAAAAATGAAAAAAAATAAGTAATGCATTACTTATTTCTTCCATTTTTTCCACTAAGGTAAATGTCCCCATTCCCGTCCATGCTCCCTCTGCCGACCACTTCGATGGAAATAATTATTTACACGAGTGCTGCGCAAAAATAACAACAATTGAGCATAGTACAATATTCCGAGGACCCTATGTGTGAGAGTATTGCAACGTAAAGAGTAAATACAATAACATAATCCAAGTTTTGTTCGTATTTCCAAACGCTTGTCGCGAACTCATCGTATTCTTAACAGTGAGGTTAAGTTGCGTTGACCGCTTCAATAGTCCGTACTGCATCCGGAATTTGTAAAAATCGAATAATTTTTAGTGCAAACGATAGATTATGAGTTCAATTACTGATCCAGCAAAAAAAAGTTATAAATAATTTATTTTTCATTTTTTTTACGGTGGTCGAAGTTAGGCACAACGAAATGCCTGGCTGCCCCCATTACCGTAAACGTTATTTAGGCAGTCAAAAAAATGTCTTTATTACAAGGTTTACTTTCTCAGTGATAAAAAAGATTGATATAATTCAATTCTTACAGGATCGCTGCGAAGGACTTGGACTTTTTTCCCTCACTGATCAAAATTTTGAAATATCTCAATTTTTACAGCATCGCAAAAAAAAAGTGTATGTGGAGACGGAAATGTAACATAAGTTCCGAAAAACGAAGTTTTTTATAATCATGCAATAAAAATATTAATAGTACAATCCCGGATCATGTTTATTTATTTTTTATTTATTTTATTACTCTTCGGAATCTCCATTTCCCTAGTGGTCGAAAATGGGGTCATCGCTGGTCGGGATTGGGCACAGCTGTGTCGGCAGAGGGGACACTAATAAGCATGAATTAATCAGCCTCTATCTGGCGAAATAATTGGCGGAATCGATTGAATAAACCATTTTTAGAAAGAGAATTAACTGAATTTTACAGTGGTGCAAAAAAAATCTCCAAATTTACATTCGTCGCAACGAAAAAAGCCATACAGTTGTCTGGTTGGCCTTATAGGGTACGGGAATGGGGACATTTACCTTATTTCTTGAAATATTAAAGCGAAAAATAGTATTTTTTTCAGCTATTCAAATGTTTACACTCTATTTTATAATCACTACATATTATTATTATGAAATCATAATTACAAAACAAATTGTACTGTAAACTATATCTCATGAATTAATGAAGATTTACAACTCCGTATTAAAATGGAGATTACAACACTCACGTACTGTAATTTTCAAATACTAGTACCGGAGAATTATTATACTATTCTTAAATTAAAAATAAAAATATATTAATATGGAATTCATGTACCTGATTCGTAAATTTCAAATCGTTTTGTATATTAAATTCACCTGCATTTTCAACAGTGTTGAAAACTTTCTTTCCTTAATTAAAATTCATCAAGATTTTCATGACGCAAAGTTGTCTAAAATATTTATTTGAATTGAATACGATTTATTTAAATTAAATAAATTATATTCTATTGAAATAAAATTCTATTAAACTGACTATTTAAGATGAAATTTATTTAACGATCAGCCTAATAGCATTTGCTTGCAATATATTAATTTTATATAAAATTTAGTTAATTCCAAATATATCCAAAAATTTATTCAAATAAACCAATCAGCGAGTCTGAAGTCATTCAACTTTTACTAAATTACAAAAGTCTATCTGATTGAAAATTTCCCGCTGATAACGAAACCAACAGCTAAATTATCTTTGAATAGTAATTAATAAATAATTTGGAAAAGTCAAAAAAAAAATGTGTGGAGAAATGTGAAAAATTTTCTAAAAATATGCTTTTTGTACTTTGCACTTCATTCCAATTGATAGAACCAATTTTTGATTTTTATTGAAATGACAAATTGACAAATCGTTAATATTGTGAGATAAATTCTGTTGACTTACGAACAACTCGAGCCACAACCTCGGGTTCCTGCAGTTTGACCTCCCAGAGCAAGGGATAAACTTCATCGGTAATTTGTTGAGTGTCAAAAATATCCAAAATTCTCTGCAAAGCACTCATGAGAACTCTGAGATCAGTAGCTGTGTTTTCAAAAGCATAAATCAACTTTGGCAATGCTATTCGTCGTAGGGTACCCTCTTCTTGAAGATACTCGGTCACATTCATCATTGCTACGTATGCAGCGTTCTAAAAACATATTTATTGCAGAAAATAAAATAAAAGGAATTGTAAAAAAAATGATTAAGGGGAAGGAGTCAGGTAAAAAAATTGATTTTGTAATTTCAATAGAGGAGATGGGGGCAAAACGGGCAGGTGGGCAAAACGGGCAGCTCCTTTAAAAATCGGGATTGGGGGGCAAAACGGGCACCGTCTCAACTTTCGTAAAAACGATTTGTCTCAGTTTTTTACGTTCCTTAGATAGGAAAAGTGCGGAAAATACGTCAAATAGGTGATGAAAAAAAATTGATAATCTTCATCAGATCAGAATTTTTTTCACCATCCGTTCAGAACTTTTTTTCGATACTTTATTGAGCAAAGAAAAAAAATATAGTCGAATGAATTTTTCAAAAATTTTATAATCAAATTAATTCTTTGAAAAAAAAAGTCGGTATATCATAAAGAAATCAATTAGAACGAAATTCTCATTTTATGATTTGGTGCCAATTTTGATCCCGATACTTATATTTAGCCGAGATGCCTGTTTTGCTTCCCTGCATGTTTTATTGACATCACCAATTATTTTCCGAAATTTTCAAGTAAGAAATGTCAGGAAATTGAAAAAAGTCGTGTTCGAAATGTTGAAACGATGCCCGATTTGCCCCCAATTGTCATTTTCAGTCGTGATGACCGTTTTGCCCCCGTCACCCCTATCATCAAAATCCTATTGCATATAAAAATTCCCAACGCCCTATTTGTCGGTACTCGATGGAAGGACTTTTCACTGTCGTCTGACTTGCATATGCTTTTCAATACTCTCTTAAGCAAAGTTCTTAGGTTTTCCATTCTGCGCATGATTCAGATCAAACTACTAGGCAGATTGGAATAGTTGACATCTCATTTTCTTCTTCATGAAAAGATACACCGGCTAAATGGAGCAAACTATTTTTTTTTCATTCTGAAAGCAAAGTTAATCACTGATTTAGAAAATAGCATAACATTTATTTATTAATAATTATGTCACTTAAAAAATATAACCTTTTATTAACATTTGCTCCATTTAGCCGGTGTATCTTTTCATGAAGAATAAAATGAGACGTCAACCATTCCAATCTGCCTAGTAGTTTGATCTGAATCATGCGCAGAATGGAAAACCTAAGAACTTTGCTTAAGATAATATTGAAAAGCATATGCAAGTCAGACGACAGTAAAAAATCCTTTCATCGAGTACCAACAATATAGTGCGTTGGACATTTTTATATACAATAGGATTTGGATTATATTGAATTTCCAAAATCAATTGTTTTGACCTGACTCCCTCCCCTTAATCGTGGAATAAGACAATGGTTCACCAAAATTTGGATGTTTGGACTGTCAAACGACTGATAGAGCATTGGTAACATGTCTTCGCGAACCACATCACGTGGTGTCTTCTCCAGTACATAGTGCAAGTTTTCCAAAAGTATTACTGTGCCCTGAATTGATCTTGGCGCCGAAAACAATTCGCTGAAATGCCAAATTCGCTTTTAGAGTGATTGAAAAAAAAGTTATACAAGAAAATTCTAGTAATTTAAGCATGATGGAACGGTTTACAAATTGGTACTCATTTTTTTAAACCATTTCTACAATTTGTGGGATTTTTAATTATATAAATATATATATATTTTTTTATAGTGTATGCAGAAAATTCTGAAAAAAATTCGTACAGTCAATTGAACCATTAGAAAATTGTAAAAACGCTTTTAAAATGTTTATTTTCAAGCTTTTCTCAAGGTGCCACTTCATCGAAGAGGCTAACAATGTTGTTTTTCTTTTAAAAGGGCCAAACTCACCGGAATGAAGGTAAAATAATATTTTCGTAATCTTCGACTGTTCCTTGTTGAATAATGTGAAGCATGGGGTGAAGTACGGCGGCGAAGACTTCTTGAGATCTCGACTCAGCTTGCAGATAAGGCCAGATGTGTTGGTACCACAATTTCTGCAAATGTGTAGAAAAATAGTCTGATTAAATCGTAAATTAAAAAAAAATGTTTATAAAATTATTTTTGTAAAAAATCTTTTTTTGCAAAAGTCACTTTTTTTTAATCATCGTAAAAAAAATTGTAACCGGTATTTTTTGTAGTAGAATATGCGACTCGAGAAAGATACTAAAGGCCAAGATTGATATCATAAAGATCACAAAAATTTGGGTTGGATTTTCCGACCAGAAGTCCAATCTGTGAATTCTGGAATCAGAAACGGAAAAATGTCACTTTTTTTATAATCATGGCAAAAAGGCTTGTATTTTCTGTGGATACGACTTGAGAAGGATTGTGAAGGCCAAAATTTGATATCTTGAAGAAAAAGAAAATTAGTTTGGATTTTCCGACCAGAAGTCGAATCTGTGAATTCTGGAATCAAAAACGGAAAAATGTCAAATGTCAATAAAGCTTGTAACGGGTATTTTCTGTGGTAGAATATATGACTTGAGAAAGATAGTGAAGGCCAAAATTCAATATCTTAAAGAAAAAAAAATTTAGTTTCGATTTTCCGACCAGAAGTCGAATCTGTGAATTCTGGAATCGGAAACGGAAAAATGTCACTTTTTTTATAATCATGATAAAAAGCCTTGTATTTTCTGTGGATACGACTTGAGAAGGATAATGAAGGCCAAAATTCGATATCTTGAAGAAAAAAAATGTAGTTTGGATTTTCCGACCAGAAGTCGAATCTGTGAATTCTGGAACCAGAAACGGCTAAAGTCACTTTTTTTTAAATCGCAGTAAAAAGGTTCTAAACGGGTGTTTTCTGTGGTGCAATATGCGACTTGGGAACGATAGTGAAGATTAGAATTCGATATCTTAAAACGAAAAAACATTGGGGTGGATTTTCCGGCCGGATGTCAAATCTGTGAATTCTGGAATCAGAAACGGACAGAAGTTACATTTTTTTTTAAACCACGATAAAAAAGCTTGTAACCGTTATTTTCTGTAGTCCAATATGCGAGAACGATAGTGAAGGCCAAAATACGATATCTCCTATACAAAAACAACATCCTTAGTTTGGACTTAAAATACATAAAAATAAAATCATCCATCAGCCAATTCAATAAAATATCAAAAAAGTATATTTTATTGACCAATTTCTAATATCCTCAAATAAATAGTTAACCCAATATATAAACTCACACGTGGTATAAAATTGATAACTTCTTTGAGTGTCGTCCTGTAGAAGTGAGCCTTCTGATTCGGATCTTTCATATTGATGACGTCTAAAAATTGTAGAGCATGAACTGAGGGATCACTGAAACAAAAAAAAAGAAAAAAAAACACATAAAATCGTGTAAAAAATATATGCAACAGGTTGTTTAAAGAAGCCCTTTCTTCCAGGCTGCGATAAGAACAGCATTAATTATAATTCTAAAGGTGTATATAAGTCAGCAAGTGCACCTGAAGTATTTTATGAGTGAAAGAAGCTGAGCTCGAGGTCTCGCCTCCGGGTTTTTGTCCAGGAGCTTTGAGACCGCTTCCTGAAGCGGCACTGGTACCCTCGGAAGAATATCCTCCACTTGGTCATACAGCTGAAAAGAATCGTGAAACCTCGCTGTCAGTATATATATTCCTCACTCTCTGCTTCACTCACTCGCTTTTCCAAGCCCATCGCAGTATCGCTTCACATTTCTCTTTGATCTTCCGCATGAAGAGGCAAAACATGTGTCTACTATATGCTTGTGATGGATAGAAGCAAATTTTGTACTCACGCCATCCAATTGCCTGATGTAATCCGAGCTACTGTGATTCGCCTGTATCAACGAACGTCCATCGTTATATATTGATGCTATTACCATTCCTAGACTGTACATATCACTGCTTACGCTGCAACACTTGAGCTGCTGTATTTCCGGTGCTGTGAAACGTAATTTTAAACCTATTTAGTCAATCTGCTTAAAGTACTCTAAATAATAAAGGTTCCTTTTTTGCTTCCTCATAGAGGAAGATTTGTTTTCGTGAAAACATTTTTTTTTCGAGATTTATAAGTCAGGACACTCAGAATGGTCTAAAACGTCGAGAAAAGTGGTTTAGAAAAAATGTCTGTATGTGTGTGTGTGTGTGTGTGTGTGCATAATTTCTTGTTAGCACGATAGCTGTCGTAATTTTTAAGATATCGGGCTCAAATTTGAACCATGAGTAAACTGTCGTCAAACAAGGTATGGGATTGAATTTGGAGTTAATCCATCAAGGTGTTCAAAATTTATGGCATTTTGAATTTTTTGGAAAATGTCAGCTCGGGCTGTAACTCCCGCAATTTTTATGATATCCGGCTCAAACTTGGACCAGAAGTGGACTGTTATCAAATAGTGTTTGGGTTTAAATTTGGTGTCAATCCGTTAAAGGGTTCACAATTTATGGCATTTTTTAATCTTTTGAAATTTTTTGTTCGTGCCCTAAATTTCGCAATTTTTAAGATATCGGACTCAAATTTGGTCCACAAGTGGACTGTTATTAAATAAAGTTTGGGAGTGAATTTGACGTCAATCCGTTAAGGGGTTTAAAATTTATGGCATTTTGAATTTTTTGTTTGTGCTCTAACTTCCACAATTTTTAAGATATCGGGCTCAAATTTAAACCATGAGTAAACTGTCGTTAAACGAGGTATGGGATTGAATTTGGAGTTAATCCATCAAGGTGTTCAAAATTTATGGCATTTTGAATTTTTTGGAGAATGTCAGCTCGGGCTCTAACTCCCGCAATTTTTATGATATCCGGCTCAAACTTGGACCAGAAGTGGACTGTTATCAAATTGTGTTTGGGATTAAATTTGGTGTCAATCCGTTAAGGGGTTCCCAATTTATGGCATTTTTAAATTTTTTGACATTTTTTGTTCGTGCTCTAACTTTCGCAATTTTTAAGATATCGGGCTCAAATTTGGTCCACAAGTGGAATATTATTAAATAAAGGTTGGGAGTGAATTTGACGTCAATCCGTTAAGGGGTTCAAAATTTATGGCATTTTGAATTTTTTGTTTGTGCTCTAACTTCCACAATTTTTAAGATATCGGGCTCAAATTTGAACCACGAGTAAACTGTCGTTAAACAAGCTATGGGATTGAATTTGGAGTTAATCCATCAAGGTGTTCAAAATTTATGGCATTTTGAATTTTTTGGAAAATGTCAGCTCGGGCTCTAACTCCCGCAATTTTTATGATATCCGGCTCAAACTTGGTCCACAAGTGGACTGTTATTAAATAAAGTTTGGGAGTGGATTTGACGTCAATCCGTTAAGGGGTTCAAAATTTATGGCATTTTGAATTTTTTGTTTGTGCTCTAACTTCCACAATTTTTAAGATATCGGGCTCAAATTTGAACCATGAGTAAACTGTCGTTAAACAAGGTATGGGATTGAATTTGGAATTAATCCATCAAGGTGTTCAAAATTTATGGCATTTTGAATTTTTTGGAGAATGTCAGCTCGGGCTCTAACTTCCGCAATTTTTATGATATCCGGCTCAAACTTGAACCAGAAGTGGACTGTTATCAAATAGTGTTTGGGATTAAATTTGGTGTCAATCCGTTAAGGGGTTCACAATTTATGGCGTTTTTAAATTTTTTGACATTTTTTGTTCGTGCTCTAACTTTCTCAATTTTTAAGATATCGGGCTCAAAAATTTGGTCCACAAGTGGACTGTTATTAAATAAAGGTTAGGAGTGAATTTGACGTCAATCCGTTAAGGGGTTCAAAATTTATGGCATTTTGAATTTTTTGTTTGTGCTCTAACTTCCACAATTTTTAAGATATCGGGCTCAAATTTAAACCATGAGTAAACTGTCGTTAAGGGGAGGGAGTCAGGTAAAAAAATTGATTTTGGAAATTCAATATCATCCAAATCCTGTTGCATATAAAAATGCCCAATGCACTATATTGTTGGTGCTCGATGAAAGAATTTTTTACTGTCGTCTGACTTGCATATGCTTTTCAATATTATCTTAAGCAAAGTTCTTAGATTTTCCATTCTGCGCATGATTCAGATCAAACTACTAGGCAGATTGGAATCATTGACGTCTCATTTTCTTCTTCATGAAAAGATACACCGGCTAAATGGAGCAAACTATTTTTTTTTTCATTCTGAAAGCAAAGTTAATCACTGATTTGGAAAATAGCATAAAATTTATTTGTTAATAATTATGTTACTTTAAAAATATTACATTTTATTAACATTTGCTCCATTTAGCCGGTGTATCTGTTCATGAAGAAGAAAATGAGACGTCAACCATTCCAATCTGCCTAGTAGTTTGATCTAAATCACGCGCAGAATGGAAAACCTAAGATCTTTGTTTAAGATAATATTTAAAAGCATATGCAAGTCAGACGACAGTAGAAAATCCTTTAATGGAGTACCAACAATATAGTGCATTGGGCATTTTTTTATGCAATAGGATTTGGATGATATTGAATTTCCAAAATCAATTTTTTTTACCTGACTCTCTCCCCTTAAACGATGTATGGGATTGAATTTGGAATTAATCCATCAAGGTGTTCAAAATTTATGGCATTTTGAATTTTTTGGAGAATGTCAACTCGGGCTCTAACTCCCGCAATTTTTATGATATCCGGCTCAAACTTGGACCAGAAGTGGACTGTTATCAAATGGTGTTTCGGATTAAATTTGGTGTCAATCCGTTAAGGGGTTCACAATTTATGGCATTTTTTAATCTTTTGACATTCTTTGTTCGTGCTCTAATTTTCTCAATTTTTAAGATATCGGGCTCAAATTTGGTCTACAAGTGGACTGTTATTAAATAAAGTTTGGGAGTGAATTTGACGTCAATCCGTTAAGGGGTTTAAAATTTATGGCATTTTGAATTTTTTGTTTGTGCTCTAACTTCCGCAATTTTTAAGATATCGGGCTCAAATTTGGTCCGCAAGCAGAGTGTGGGTAAACTAAGTATCAGTTCGAATCTGGCGAGAATCTGTCAAGGGGTTCAAAACTAATGCCATTTAAAATTTTTTAAAACAAGGCTGCAAACTAGAACTTTGCAAATTGCTTCCTCATTATTATTGGATTTTAGAAAGCTTCCTCTATGAGGAAGCCAAAATAGATTAACATCCTTCCTCATAGAGGTAGATTTGTAAAAATCCAACAATAATGAGGATGCAATTTGCAAAGTTTTTTTTATATAGTGGAACATTGCATATTGCTTCCTGATTATTTTACATTTTTTACTTCATTTACATCTATGAGAAATACTGTTAACATTTTTATTTTGTGATATAGAATATTGCATATTGCTTCTTGATTATTTTTCAATTTTTACTAAATTTACATCTACGAGAAATACTTAAAAATTTATTTGAAAATTCATAAAATGTATATGAAGTTTTAAACATGTAGAGTTTATGAATTTTCATTAACCAATGTGCAAGAATATTACTTCACTGGTAAATTGAAAATAATTTAAAAAAATTTTAATATTCACATAGAGAATTATTTTTTATTTATAGTATAGCATATTAATATTTTCACACATTTGTTAATAAGTTAAAATAACTATTAAAATTGTTGCATGGATTAAAAATCTACAGATTTCTCTCAGTGCGTGAATCTCTTGAAAAGAATTTTTGAAAATTCTGAATGAAACTCATTTTTTTTTTTTTTTTTTTTTTTTCATTACCTATATAATCGAGATTCGGTTGACTCATTTTAGACGACCTGTGTGTCCACGATTGGCAAGGTTTTGGTGCGCCATCGTCGTTGGCGCGTTCTAAATACATCAATAAAATAATTCCCAATTTAATTAGAATTATCAACATTAAGAATATAATAAAATAGCAAGATGTTGATTTAATTTACCCATGAATTCGAGGCCAGCGAGTTTCCACGTTCCTTTTTTCGTGATAATTATGCTACTTGGACATACATTTCTGTGGATTAACTTACACGTGTAGTGAAGATAAGCGAGAGCTTCGATGATCTGAAATAATAATTAATAATAAACTTATCTGCCAATTGATCGCCACAGAATATTACATTAAAATTAATTATTATAAAAATAAAATAAAAATAAAAAACATTTTTTTTTAATTAAAAAAAAAAAATTTTAATAAAAAAATATAAATAGCATTTTTTTTTAATTTAAAAAAAAATTTTAAATATGAAAATTAAAAATAAAAATTCAATTATTTCAAAGAAATTGAAATTATTTTCAAATCTTACCTGTAACAGTCCATATTTTATTTCCATTGGTAGCATGTCATATTGCTTTATCATGACTGGACGGTGACCAGGATTCTGATGAGGATTCTGATGTTGCTGATTAGGTACAGAATTTGTTGATTGATTCGCCGATGTCGCTAGTTGTTCCTTATAGGCCAAAACGTTAGCCAAACTGGCCAACACTGGTTCTGTCGCGAAAGCCAAAGTCTCGGCGCATTCTTTCACAGGGCTTATAACCTGAACATCAATTAATAAACATAGATTAATATAGCGAAATAATTCTTGAGACATTTTTTCCATGGGTTCGATTTAAAAATATGACTCAATTTACGTATAGCACTTTAGGATGTCGAAACTCTTCGAGACTGCGTGCACAGCCTCGCAACATTTCCGTGATTATCTCTTTGCGCTTGGGTTTGTGAAGTTTCTCGACTGAGCGCTTCTCGAACACAAAGACCGAAACTTCCTGCGGCAGAAAAAAGAAAAAACAATGAAAACGAAACCGTCAATGAAGTTGCAAGTCATTGACATTGTGATTATTAATCAAATGTCTCATGATTACCATTGATTCCCATACCTAGATTATTCTAATTTCCTCTAGGAAACTCCTAACCAGGCTTAGATTATTTCAAGTCCCACTAGGAGATTTCGACCTGGCCCAGATTATTCTAACTCTACTAGAAGTCAACTTCTAAGCCTTGATTATTCTAACCTCACTGGAAGCCCCCAACCGGGCTTAGAATATTATAATTCTTACTTCTAAGTCCCCCACTCACGTCCTGATTATTTTTCGATATTCAATTATTCGACATGCAATTATTCGATATTCAATTATTCGGTATTCAGTTATTCGACATGCAATTATTCGATATTCAATAATTCAACATGCAATTATTCGATATTCAATTATTCGATATTCAATTATTCGACATTCAATTATTCGACATTCGATTATTCGACATTCGATTATTCGACATTCGATTATTCGACATTCAATTATTCGATATTCAATTATTCGATATTCAATTATTCGACATTCAATTATTCGACATTCAATTATTCGACATTCGATTATTCGACATTCGATTATTCGATATTCAATTATTCGATATCCAACTATTCGATATTCAATTATTCGATATTTAATTATTTGAAATTCAATTATTCGACATTCGATTATTCGACATTCGATTATTCGATATTCAATTATTCGATATCCAACTATTCGATATTCAATTATTCGATATTTAATTTTTTGAAATTCAATTATTCGACATTCGATTATTCGACATTCGATGATTCAACATTCGATTATTCGACATTCGATTATTCGATATACAATTATTCGATAATTAATTATTCGATATACAATTATTCGATAATTAATTATTAGATATTCAATTATTCGATATTCAGTTATTTGATGTTCAATTATTCGATATTCAATTATTTAATATTCAATTTTTCGACATTCAATTATTTGATATTCAATTATTCGACATTCAATTTTTTTTAAATATTCACTGCGAAACCCCTCCAAAATGTTTTCACGTATAAAATGATACTATGACAAGGTCGTGTCCTAAAATACTGAATGTAGTGTACAAAACTTGAAAATATGGTAATTCTTCGAAGCCTACTATTCAAGCAAGCGTAACTATACCAGTTTGTCGCTCTTTCTGTAGGCATCGAAGATCCTCCAGGCATGCTCGGGTCCTGCGGTAGCAGTGGGTGTTTGACTCCGCAGTTCGAATTCTGTCCAGATCGGATTAGACTCTGCGGCGTTCGATGTACTGGCCATACGATTGAAGAAGAACATTTTATGTATACGCTTCCATCCAACGTTTAAACTTTTCTCTTCCTTGAGTATTATCTGAAAAAAAGGCGAAAAACGAATGATATAGACGCAATACGAAACGTTTTGCGAAGGTAATCCTTCAATATCCACTATATAACTCTGCATTATATCTCTATATTATATCATTCTGTATCTTGTGTATCGATTTAAGAGTCTTTTCTGTGTGAGCTCATCTTAAATCCCAGACTCTACGCTCACTTTCCTTCTCTTCTTCATCATATCTTCTAGTTTTTCTTCTTTCGTTGGAGCATTTTTTTTTCTTTTATCGAAGTCTTCGGGCCATGGATGGCTCAAAGAAGGTGCTGCTGGTACACACGAAATTGGAAAGGGTCGAGGATAAAGCGCGTGGATGCCCTTAGGCGCTCACGGGATAAGAAGGGACCAAAGAAAAAAAAACGAAGAAGTCTGGCAAAAAAAAGAAGAAGAGAGGAAAAGAAGAAGGTTGAAGGTATCCTCATCCAACCACCTCAACCTCTTTTAACTATCGTTTATTCATCGTCTGCTTCACTTCACGACAAAAGAATACCATCGAATCTCCACCAACAGGCGTTTCTCTCCTTCTTCTATTTTTTTTTATCACTTTCTACCTACAAACTCTCGGTTTTCTTTTTTTTTCGACAGGTTTTGGGGCGGCCAGTGAAAGGAGGATAGAATGGATTCTTACTCGACCCTGTATCACACCCCAAACGAAAACCTCTGAGGGGTTATCATCCTGTTTCTTAAATAGCTTTTTGAGTGTTCCATTTATCATTTTGACGATAGCTGAAATTTTCGTCGCTGCAGGGAAATAAATAAATATATATGCTATACTCGCGACTTTATTCTCACTCTCGCGAGTTGTTATCGCGTTGTACAAAGTTATAAGTACCTTTGGTATTTCTTTAGAATATCCTCGGAATGTTAAGCAGGATGGTAATAATTTTTTATTACGATTTTTCGAATCTGTCATAAATCTGAATTATTTGTTTATCGCGATTTTAAAAATTGTCAGTCCATTTTTATAGTTGCATTCATTTTTTTAGATTCGGCAAATAGTTAACATGTTTATGGTAATTAAAAAAATATAAATGAGCTTTTTAGTGGCAGTGAAAAAAATTCGAATTTTGAAAAATAGACATTTTCATTTATACATCTAAATACGTTTTTTTTAAATATAATTAAAAAGTGGAATGTATTCATTTTTAATGAATTTCTTTTTATTGAATTGAAAAAAGTAAAAAATGGCTATTAATAAAAAAATGTAATATAAAAAATATGCAAATATAATAAAGTAGGGAACAACAGAGATTTTTTAGTATAAATTTTATATGTATAAATAAACAAGATTGTGATATTAAACTTATGGTATGCATTCATATTTCCGACATTTGCAAGCCCGAAAAAAAGGCGTAAGCTGTTTTGACTTGAGTTGGAACTTCAGATGTAGCTTAATACAATACTAAAGATTGATCTTGAGAGCAATCTTAAGATTGAACTTTGTTCCGAATCTGATTGGGTTCTTAAGCTCAATCTTAAGTTTAAACTTAAGTCTGAACTTAAGTTCGAACTTTCGGTTAAATTGGAGTTCATATACACAAGAAGGGAATCAAATTTGAAAACTCTGAAGTTTTAACCGCAGTTAATGGTTTTTTAATTTTTTTCTTATAAAGTCACGATATACTTGTACAATTACCCGCAGAATTCGTCTTGAGTGTAATGTGAAATGTAGCAAAGAAAACATATTTAATATTATTCGTATCTTTACATCCATTTGTATAAATACGTTTTAGAATGTAAGAAATTGCTGCTCGAACTTAAGACCGAACTTGAGATAGACCTCAAGTTCGATCTTAAGATTGATGTTAAGTGTGATTTCAAGATTGATGTTAAGTGTGATCTCAAGATCGATCTTAAATTCGCACTTAAGTGCAAACGAACTGTGCCGTGTTTTGTTTTTTCGTGATTATCATTTTCGGCCATGTGAATTTCGGCGTTAGGAATGCATACCAAACTTATTATCGTATACATTAGGCTCCTTTTAAATCGTCTAAATTATGTTCATAGTTATATTTAAAACAGTATTTTGTATTTTTATATTTTTTGTTATTTTTTATATTTTATATTTTTGTATTTTCTGTAGTTTTTGTACTTTGTTATTACCTGGAATTTTAAGCTGTGGCTCCATATAAAAAAATCCTATTGTAAATTGTAAGGAGTGATCCGTTAATAAAAATAAAATAAAATAAATAAATTAACGATTGCTATGGAGTTTCTGACGTCGCGTCTCTAAAAGATGTAGTAAAAAGAGCGTCTCAAAGATTTCGCTAAAGCACGATTCGCACTGAGGGCATATACCGAAAATATGATGTGGCAAAATAAATGCCGTGGGTAAGTAAAAGTTTTCTTCTCGACCGTTCGATCGAAAAGTTCTTGTCGAAAAGTTCTTCGAACTTTGAGTTCTAACTTTGAATTTAGAACCGATATTTATCCCTGTGAAAGCAACATCACCAGTTTCATCCAGAATCACGAAAAGGAAAAGCTGCTGGTCAACTTTATACCCTTCTATTTCAGAATTTCAAGACCTTCTTAAAATCCAGCGACTTTTTGACCGTATCGATATTCCAAATATTTACCAATTTACTAAATACGTTGAAAAAAAAATTCCAGAAAACATAGAATGACGTTAAGATGATGAAAAACAGTGGAAAGATACGTTTTTGTTTTCAATTTTTACGTGGAATTGCGTTTATGTTGTAGAAAACATAAAAATAACAATAGATATATTTCCAATAAATATCCACATTGTATAGAATTTTTCCCAAATTTCTTGATTCAAATTTTAAAAGGTGTATTCAAAAACAGCTGTTCTCCCAATTTTTTGGCCAAATCGATATTGTGTATCGATATGATCATTTTGTGCAAATGCGTTTTTATTGTATAAACAATAAAAATTATAAATATCCATAATGTATAAAATTTTACCAGAATTTTTAAATAAAAATTGTACACACAGAAAAATGTATGGTTAATTCTAGTATGCACTAAATTGCCTGAGTTAACAACTAGGTTTTATTTTGAAAAAATCAAAAATGTCCAAGTTTTTGAAAAATCGATTTTTATGTTTATTAATTGAAAATCAATGCTTTAGAGTGGAAGAATTTTTTTAATAAATTTGCATAAAAGTATACTTCAAAACGAAAAGCTTTTATATAAGTTTTTTTACGATACGACTTATATCCAAGAAGATACGTGCATTCGAAAGTTTTTAAACGCAATTATTCGAAATTCAAAAGTGCGCGAAATATGTAATGAAAATTTTGAAAAAAATGGAGCAAGCTTTATTCATTGGGGTGAATGATTTAAAAAAAAGAATCAACTATATTGACAACAGTCATGGTAAAAGGTGGTCCGATCGGTGTATAATCCTCCTTAAGGAGGTTGGAGGGCTCCACACTAGTCAAATCAGTGCTAAATTTTTAAAATCGTTTCTACAATTTCAGATGGTTTAATAATCGG
Source organism: Ephialtes manifestator (assembly GCA_963970395.1). Taxonomy (NCBI): domain Eukaryota; kingdom Metazoa; phylum Arthropoda; class Insecta; order Hymenoptera; family Ichneumonidae; genus Ephialtes; species Ephialtes manifestator. The sequence continues at coordinate 27,207,300 of OZ019978.1, forward strand.
TTCCAAGGTGTTAATCAAATAGCAGGATTAGTTCTTAATATTCAAATACATTCACAGCTGTCATATGAACATTAAATCGATCAATATCTCCAAATTTCCGATGTCATGTTTTTTCATCCAGTTTTGTAAAAGGATAAACCGTAATATCAGTCCGATTATGACGAAACATAGCTCATTTTGATCAGTGGAAGATCCTTAATCGATTGACCGTCCGGATTTTCTATAGTATCAAGCGTTCAAAACTTACAGCCATTTGTATACTTGATGTTAGGTTATGATAGGATAAACAAACGGTTGTATCTTTCGAACTACTAATACGATTTTAAAAAATCGACGGCCAATCGATAGAATATCTTTTAGTAAACAAAATGAGCTATTGGTCGTCATAATCGGACTGATATTACGGTTTACCCTTTTAAAAAACTGGATGAAAAAACATAACATCGGAGATTTGCAGATATTGATCGATTCACTGTTGATATCACAGCTGTGAATGTATTTGAATATAAAGAACTAATGCTGCTATGTGATTAACACCTTGGAACAGATTATTAAACCATCTGAAATTGTAGAAACGCTTTTAAAAATTTAGCACTGATTTGACTAGTGTGACAACCTCCTTAAATGAAAAATAGTTATCACCTACCAGGAAAACAACGATTTTTTGGGAGCTTGAAAAACTTCAATTTCACGTTGAAAAAATAGTGTCGGGACTTAAAGGGATAATCTGTCTCCAATAGCTCGTGTCATTCCAAAACCCAGTGGAGAGTAAATCCGTCGATAGCTAAGCAGACGTGATATCAGAAATCCAACCCGCTGGAATTAAAGTTCGGCTACTCGATAAATCTACCCACTTTTTTTTCCTGCCTCTTCCCCTCGTTTTCAGTTTCCTTTATCCCTTGCCCCCTAAACCCCCTTGACTCCCTCTGAATCCTTCACCTTCCGCGTAGGTTGAAAGTTACGTGTAAGGGGAAGAAAAAAGACTTTTCCTTTCCAATCGCCTTCGCACATCACAAAATAACAGAAAAAGAGGACCCCACCAACCAAGACGACGTTTATTCGCCCTGTGACTGAACTGTAACTTATCTTTAGCGCCCCAGGCGAGGTCGCAATGCGATCCACCGCGAACAAAGTTATAGGCCCTAACTAGAGATCGTGAATGGGGGGAGGGAATGGGGAGAAACAAAAAGGGTGAGCGAGAAAGGGTGCTTGGTTCGACTTCGAGGGTCGCTCAGAACATTTATATGTATATGGGGTATTCCTGGCCAACTCAACAAGCGTTCAACCCTGACCCCTTCCAATTCGCTTCATAATTTTTTCTACTATTCTATATACTAAGATAATATAGAATTCTTTTTTTTTCAATATTTTCTTTACTGGAACTTTTATTTTCATGAATTTTTTTAATAAAAATTTTCCAGCGCAATTTAAAAATTTGAAAATATTCTCAAAAATACATGATTTATTTCATATCGATAAAAAAGGCTTCAGTAAAAATTCTAAAATAATCTTGTGTTACGTATAAATTGTTTACGCAGCAACCGACCATGAACTGCCATCGTATTTCATTTTTTTTCCATTTTCAACGGATTTTTTTTTATGGCTTAAAAAATCGACTCAAACGTTTTGTCCAACTTTGGATTGTAGTCAAAAAATTTTGATATCTAATACCGAACTTTTGTGAATAATTTCAAATTTTTTAATAGGGGCGTAAAATTGATATTTCAAAAATTAATGAAAAAAAAGTTTCAGTTAAAGTAAAAAAAAAATTAAAAGTAGGTTTTCGAGCATTATGAACGTTTATATGTATATGAGGTATTCCTGGCCAACTCAACAAGCGTTCAACCCTGACCCCTTCCAATTCGCTTCAGAATTTTTTCTACTATTCTATATACTCGAAAAACCACTTTATTTTTTTCAATATTTTCTTTACTAGAACTGTTATTTTTATGAATTTTTCAAATAAAATTTTTCCACCATAATTAAAAAATTTGAAATTATTCTCAAAAATACATGATTTATTTCACATCGATAAAAAAAGCTTCAGCAGGAATTCTAAAATAATCTTGTGTTACGTATAAATTGTTTACGCAGCAACCGACCATGAACTGCCATCGTGTTTCATTTCTTTCCATTTTCAACGGATTTTTTTTATGGCTTAAAAAATCGACTCAAACGTCTTGTCCAACTTTGGATTGTAGTCAAAAAATTTTGATATCTAATACCGAACTTTTGTGAATAATTTCAAATTTTTTAATAGGGGAGTAAAATTTATATTTCAAAAATTAATGAAAAAAAAGTTTCAGTTAAAGTAAAAAAAAATTAAAAGTAGGTTTTCGAGCATTATGAGCGTTTATATGTATATGGGGTATTCCTGGCCAACTCAACAAGCGTTCAACCCTGACCCCTTCCAATTCGCTTCATAATTTTTTCTACTATTCTATATACTACGATAATATAGAATTCTTTTTTTTCAATATTTTCTTTACTGGAACTTTTATTTTCATGAATTTTTTTAATAAAAATTTTCCAGCGCAATTAAAAAATTTGAAAATATTCTCAAAAATACATGATTTATTTCACATCGATAAAAAAAGCTTCAGCAGAAATTCTAAAATAATCTTGTGTTACGTATAAATTGTTTACGCAGCAACCGACCATGAACTGCCATAGTGTTTCATTTTTTTCCATCTTCAACGGATTTTTTTTTATGGCTTAAAAAATCGACTCAAACGTTTTGTCCAACTTTGGATTGTAGTCCAAAAATGTTGATATCTAATACCGAACTTTTGTGAATAATTTCAAATTTTTTAATAGGGGCGTAAAATTTATATTTCAAAAATTGATGAAAAAAAAAAGTTTCAGTTAAAGTAAAAAAAAAATTAAAAGTAGGTTTTCGAGCATTATGAACGTTTATATGTATATGGGGTATTCCTGGCCAACTCAACAAGCGTTCAACCCTGACCCCTTCCAATTCGCTTCATAATTTTTTCTACTATTCTATATACTAAGATAATATAGAATTCTTTTTTTTCAATATTTTCTTTACTGGAACTTTTATTTTCATGAATTTTTTTAATAAAAATTTTCCAGCGCAATTAAAAAATTTGAAAATATTCTCAAAAATATATGATTTTTTTTAATATCGATAAAAAAAGGCTTCAGTAAAAATTCTAAAATAATCTTGTGTTACGTATAAATTGCTTACGCAGCAACCGACCATAAACTGCCATCGTGTTTCATTTTTTTCCATTTTCAACGGATTTTTTTTTATGGCTTAAAAAATCGACTCAAACGTCTTGTCCAACTTTGGATTGTAGTCAAAAAATTTTGATATCTAATACCGAACTTTTGTGAATAATTTCAAATTTTTTAATAGGGGCGTAAAATTTATATTTCAAAAATTGATGAAAAAAAAAGTTTCAGTAAAAGTAAAAAAAAATTAAAAGTAGGTTTTCGAGCATTATGAACATTTATATGTATATGAGGTATTCCTGGCCAACTCAACAAGCGTTCAACCCTGACCCCTTCCAATTCGCTTCATAATTTTTTCTACTATTCTATATACTAAGATAATATAGAATTCTTTTTTTTTCAATATTTTCTTTACTGGAACTTTTATTTTCATGAATTTTTTTAATAAAAATTTTCCAGCGCAATTAAAAAATTTGAAAATATTCTCAAAAATATATGATTTTTTTTCATATCGATAAAAAAGGCTTCAGTAAAAATTATAAAATAATCTTGTGTTACGTATAAATTGTTTACGCAGCAACCGACCATGAACTGCCATCGTGTTTCATTTTTTTCCATTTTCAACGGACTTTTTTTCATGGCTTAAAAAATCGTCTCAAACGTTTTGTCCAACTTTGGGTTGTAGTCCAAAAATTTTGATATCTAATACCGAACTTTTGTGAATAATTTCAAATTTTTTAATAGGGGCGTAAAATTTATATTTCAAAAATTAATGATAAAAAAAGTTTCAGTAAAAGTAAAAAAAAATTAAAAGTAGGTTTTCGAGCATTATGAACATTTATATGTATATGGGGTATTCCTGGCCAACTCAACAAGCGTTCAACCCTGACCCCTTCCAATTCGCTTCATAATTTTTTCTACTATTCTATATACTACGATAATATAGAATTCTTTTTTTTCAATATTTTCTTTACTGGAACTTTTATTTTCATGAATTTTTTTAATAAAAATTTTCCAGCGCAATTTAAAAATTTGAAATTATTCTCAAAAATACATGATTTTTTTAATATCGATAAAAAAGGCTTCAGTAAAAATTCTAAAATAATCTTGTGTTACGTATAAATTGTTTACGCAGCAACCGACCATAAACTACCATCGTATTTCATTTTTTTCCATTTACAACGGATTTTTTTTTATGGCTTAAAAAATCGACTCAAACGTTTTGTCCAACTTTGGATTGTAGTAAAAAAATGTTGATATCTAATACCGAACTTTTGTGAATAATTTCAAATTTTTTAATAGGGGCGTAAAATTAATATTTCAAAAATTAATGAAAAAAAAGTTTCAGTAAAAGTAAAAAAAAATTAAAAGTAGGTTTTCGAGCATTATGAACATTTATATGTATATGGGGTATTCCTGGCCAACTCAACAAGCGTTCAACCCTGACCCCTTCCAATTCGCTTCATAATTTTTTCTACTATTCTATATACTACGATAATATAGAATTCTTTTTTTTCAATATTTTCTTTACTGGAACTTTTATTTTCATGAATTTTTTTAATAAAAATTTTCCAGCGCAATTTAAAAATTTGAAATTATTCTCAAAAATACATGATTTTTTTAATATCGATAAAAAAGGCTTCAGTAAAAATTCTAAAATAATCTTGTGTTACGTATAAATTGTTTACGCAGCAACCGACCATAAACTACCATCGTATTTCATTTTTTTCCATTTACAACGGATTTTTTTTTATGGCTTAAAAAATCGACTCAAACGTTTTGTCCAACTTTGGATTGTAGTAAAAAAATGTTGATATCTAATACCGAACTTTTGTGAATAATTTCAAATTTTTTAATAGGGGCGTAAAATTTATATTTCAAAAATTAATGAAAAAAAAAGTTTCAGTAAAAGTAAAAAAAAATTAAAAGTAGGTTTTCGAGCATTATGAACATTTATATGTATATGGGGTATTCCTGGCCAACTCAACAAGCGTTCAACCGTGACCCCTTCCAATTCGCTTCATAATTTTTTCTACTATTCTGTATACTCGAAAAACCACTTTTTATTTTTTTCCATATTTTCTTTACTGGAACTTTTATTTTCATGAATTTTTCAAATGAAATTTTTCCACCACAATTAAAAAATTTGAAATTATTCTCAAAAATACATGACTTTTTTTCATATCGATAAAAAAGGCTTCAGCAAAAATTCTAAATAATCTTGTGTTACGTATAAAATGTTTACGCAACAATCATGAACTATCATGTTTCATTTTGTTCCATTTTCAATGAATTTTTTTTTTTTTGTTTTTTTTTTAATGCCTCAAAAAATTGACTCAAACATTTTGTCCAACTTTAGGTCGTAGTTAAAAAATGTTGATATCTAATACCGAACTTTTGTGAATAATCTCAAATTTTTTAATAGATGTACAATTTTTATTTAAATAATTAATAAAAAAAAAACGTTTCAGTAAAACTAAAAAAAAATTAATAGCGGGTTTTCGAGCATGTAGAATATAACAAATTATGGAGCAAATTGGAAGGCGTCAGGGTTGAACGGTTGTCGAGTTGGCCAGGAATATCCCATATAGAACGACGAAGATACAGAGACGGAAGGAGCGCGGTATATATGGCGACGATCCGCGGAAGAGGAAATTAATTGAGCCTCGCGTGCATGCCCGTAATTCAATTCGATGTGACACGTAAGTGCGAGAAGGACAGATTGTTAGACAGATAGAGATAGATCTATCTCTCTGGGTGGAACCGTCACTCGGACTCGAGTCGAGCACTGACGTTCTACCTCTGGCACCGGATTAAACTGTGCAGGTGTATAAACCTTGTACAACGAGCGAGAGGTTATCTCTATTTCTCTCTTTCTCTCTCATACACGCGCAATTCAGGTGAACGAACAAACTTCGAATAGCGCAAGTTTAGTTTTCATTTGTTCACAGTTCACCAGGCTCAACGACAGGGAGAGAGAGAGAGAAAACTCTTCCATCTCTATCTCTGCTTCCAATTAGAGAAATTCGAAATATAAATTGCTGACGTACGAGGCTGTAGTGCTGCTGGAGTGTATAAATGAACCTCGATAAGCTGCGCACGGTTCTGCGTAAAGCAGTCGAGATTCGAGATAATAATTTACCTTTGAATTCAATTTTTATTAAATATTGGAGCGAAATGGAAAACCTATCACAGGAATTTTATGGGATTTAGGAGTAATGGACGGTATTGTACTTCGGGGGCGAGATTAATTGATTTTTTGCTGTCCCTGTGACTTAAGGTTGAAGTTAGATTAAAATTAGAGATATTCTTTCATTCATATTTCACTTGCCTAGACTGTAAAAAAATTTTGATTGAAAATTAATATACAACCGCGTTGAAAAAAAGAATCTGGCTGAGATTTTTAACAAGATTCTCGCCGAGATTCTCGTTGGGATTCTTAAGAATCTCAGCGAGATTCTCAGCGAGAATCACGGTTGCCCGGTGAACCTAGATTCTTTCAAAATCTATCTGAGAATCTCGCCGAGATTTTAGACAATCTTGCTCAGCTTCTTACCGAGATTCTTTAGTGGGTAGCTGAAAATAAAAAGAATCTCTATCAGAATTTTGCCCAGCTTCTTACCGAGATTCTTTAGTGGGTAGCTGAAAATAAAAAGAATCTCTATCAGAATCTCACCGAGATTCTAGAGAATCTCAGATTTTAGAGAATCTCAGATTTTAGAGAATCTCAGATTTTAGAGAATCTCAGATTTTAGAGAATCTCAGATTCTAGAGAATCTCAGATTCCAGAGAAACTCAGATTCCAGAGAATCTCAGATTCCAGAGAATCTCAGATTCTAGAGAATCTCGGATTCTAGAGAATCTCGGATTCTAGAGAATCTCGGATTCTAGAGAATCTCGGATTCTAGAGAATCTCGGATTCTAGAGAATCTCGGATTCTAGAGAATCTCGGATTCTAGAGAATCTCGGATTCTAGAGAATCTCGGATTCTAGAGAATCTCGGATTCCAGAGAATCTCGGATTCCAGAGAATCTCGGATTCCAGAGAATCTCGGATTCCAGAGAATCTCGGATTCCAGAGAATCTCGGATTCCAGAGAATCTCGGATTCCAGAGAATCTCGGATTCCAGAGAATCTCAGATTCCAGAGAATCTCAGATTCCAGAGAATCTCAGATTCCAGAGAATCTCAGATTCCAGAGAATCTCAGATTCCAGAGAATCTCAGATTCCAGAGAATCTCAGATTCCAGAGAATCTCAGATTCCAGAGAATCTCAGATTCCAGAGAATCTCAGATTCCAGAGAATCTCAGATTCCAGAGAATCTCAGATTCCAGAGAATCTCAGATTCCAGAGAATCTCAGATTCCAGAGAATCTCAGATTCCAGAGAATCTCAGATTCCAGAGAATCTCAGATTCCAGAGAATCTCAGATTCCAGAGAATCTCAGATTCCAGAGAATCTCAGATTCCAGAGAATCTCAGATTGTAGAGAATCTCAGATTCTAGAGAATCTGCTGATATTATATATACAAAAATCCTCCGATATAAATTCAACAATTTAAGACCGACTTAAGATTGGGAAAATGACATGGATTTAAATAGTGATTTTAAAAGTTCTTAAAATACTTGAAATATCAAGAATTTTTAGAAAAAAAAAAAGATAGACTCGTGTCGAAATGATATATTTTATGCATAATAGAGAAATAATTTTCACAGAATTTATTTAACTTAACAGAAATAATATAATGAAAATAAATTTCATTAAAATAAAATTTCATTTTATTTGATTGCAAGCGTTTTTTTATTATTTGAAATAAAATCACGAAAACGATATCGTTTGCTGTGCACCAAAATGATTTTACGAAGTGATTTTTATCTTGTGAAAGTCTAGTTTTCATTTTTCAGGCCACCATTTTTCAGGCTCCACGAGAGAATTATTCTATCTCTGGTTCGGCTTCCAATTAGAGAAATTCGAAACATAAATTGCTGTCCTGGAGGCTGCTGGAGTCGATATGAACCTCGATAACCTGCGCACTGTTCTGATTACTGCGATCGACCTCCAGGCTAATAGTTTACCTTTAAATTCGATTTCAATAATACATTGGAGCGAAAGAGAAATCCGATTATTGGGACTTTATGGGATTTTTTTTAGTAATAGGCAGTATTGTACTAAAGGGAGAGGATTAATTAAAATGCGCTGCATTGTTATGTATCGTGAGATAAAATTGCGGTTCGGCCTTCGAAATTGACTTTAATATCATGAATGCGATGACAATTCTGATGATGTCATAATTTCGAAATTTTCGTTACAATTTCTATATTTTAAGTTACCTTAATCCTCATTGTAACTCATTTTGTGATATCTCATGCCCAAAAATTTAATTCTACACTGTGCACATTTTTATTTAGGCACCGAGTAATTCGCAAATAATTTTGAATCGTGGTGAAAACTTTTCAGCATGAGAATAGCTTTTTTTTCTAAAAATTAGTGCGCTTGTAATTTATTTAAGGCTTTTTTAAATTAACATTTAATTAATTATTTGTTGATCTGCAAAAACCATCTGATGCTCACCGACATTATAATTCATTGAAGGGAATTTCATAAATGCATTTTACAGTATTTATAAATATAAATGCATAATTAAAAGTAATATTTAACGATTTGACGGCGAAGGATTTTCCAGGAAAATCCGCAATATGATGTATGTTCGTTGCTACAGAGTTATTAAATTGTTCATAAGCATTTTTAACTGCTGTCGTCCTGTAGATTCAATTCGAGGAAATTGTAGGGACTCTTGAACTTTTGAACCCTGAACTTTTAAACATGGTCGATAATTTACTACACCATTTGCAAATATTTTGCTTAATATAATCACGATTTATTGTCAATTTTTATTTTTATTAAATATTGGAGCGAAATTGTAATCCTATTATGCAATAAACATTATTTTTTAATAAACTTTCATTTCATGAATTTATTTTGGAAACATGAAGAAAAAAAAGTAAATAATAGAAATACAATTTTTTATATTGAATCCCCAAAAATATTTGTTTCAGTTCTCTACACAATTCTCAAAATATTTAGAAAAATATAAATGAAGCAAACAGTTGTTGGTGTACATTTCTCCGAATTTACAGTCCCTGTTTCTACTGTTTCACGTTATTTATTATTTATTCAGTAGTAACGGACATCAATGGTCAGACACGTTGTAGTCATATCCGACCAACCAACCTGACCTGCGTCAATCGATTCCCTAAATATTCTGCTTTTTATAATCATAATTTATCTTCAAATTTAATATTTATTAAATATTGGTACGAAATTATAATGCTTTTATGGAATCTTTATGGGATTTTGTTGTAATACGTATTTCACTTTGATGAGTGTTTAAAAAAAAGTTCACATATTTTAATCTCAATGAGAAAGCCAAAAATAAAAATTGTTTTCATACCATCGTTTTTTTGCTTAACAACCGTGAATATAAATACAATTTTTAATATTCAGATCTCAAAAATATTTCGTTCAGTGCCCTACACAATTCTCGCAATGCTGAAAGAAATATAAATGAAGCAAACAGTTGTTGGCATATATTTCTCCGAATTTACAGTCGCCGTTTCTACTGTTTCACGTTATTTCTTATTTATTCAGTAGTAACGGCCATCAATGGTCAGACACGTTATAGTCATATCCGACCAACCAACCTGACCTGCGTCAATCGATTCCCTAAATATTCTGCTTTTTATAATCATAATTTATCTTCAAATTTGATTTTTATTAAATATTGGTACGAAATTATAATGCTTTTATGGAATCTTTATGGGATTTTGTTGTAATACGTATTTCACTTTGGTGAGTGTTTAAAAAAAAGTTCACATATTTTAATCTCAATGAGAAAGCCAAAAATAAAAATTGTTTTCATACCATCGTTTTTTTGCTTAACAACCGTGAATATAAATACAATTTTTAATATTCATATCTGAAAAATATTTCTTTCAGTGCTCTACACAGTTCTCGAAATGCTGAAAGAACTATAAATGAAGCAAACAGTTGTTGGTGTACATTTCTCCTAATTTACAGTCCCCGTTTCTACTGTTTCACGTTATTTATTATTTATTCAGTAGTAACGGACATCAATGGTCAGACACGTTATAGTCATATCCGACCAACCAACCTGACCTGCGTCAATCGATTCCCTAAATATTCTGCATTTTATAATCATAATTTATCTTCAAATTTGATTTTTATTAAATATTGGTACGAAATTATAATGCTTTTATGGAATCTTTATGGGATTTTGTTGTAATACGTATTATACTTTGGTGAGTGTTTAAAAAAAAAGTTCACATATTTTAATCTCAATGAGAAAGCCAAAAATAATAATTGTTTTCATACTATCGTTTTTTGCTTAATTAATATTCAGATCTCAAAAATATTTCTTTCAGTATTCTACACAATTCTCAAAATGCTGAAAGAAACATAAATGAAGCAAACAGTTGTTGGTGTATATTTCTCCGATTTTACAGTCGCCGTTTCTACTGTTTCACGTTATGTACTATTTATTCAGTAGTAACGGATATCAATGGTCAGACACGTTGTAGTAATTTCCAACCAACCAACCTGACCTGCGTCAATCGATTCCCTAAATATTCTGCTTTTTATAATCATAATTTATCTTCAAATTTGATATTTATTAAATATTGGTACGAAATCAAAATGCTTTTATGGAATCTTTATGGGATTTTGTTGTAATACGTATTATACTTTGGTGAGTGTTTAAAAAAAAGTTCACATATTTTAATCCCAATGAGAAAGCCAAAAATAATAATTGTTTTCATACTATCGTTTTTTGCTTAATTAATATTCAGATCTCAAAAATATTTCTTTCAGTATTCTACACAATTCTCAAAATGCTGAAAGAAACATAAATGAAGCAAACAGTTGTTGGTATATATTTCTCCGATTTTACAGTCGCCGTTTCTACTGTTTCACGTTATGTACTATTTATTCAGTAGTAACGGATATCAATGGTCAGACACGTTGTAGTAATTTCCAACCAACCAACCTGACCTGCGTCAATCGATTCCCTAAATATTCTGCTTTTTATAATCATAATTTATCTTCAAATTTGATATTTATTAAATATTGGTACGAAATCAAAATGCTTTTATGGAATCTTTATGGGATTTTGTTGTAATACGTATTACACTTTGGTGAGTGTTTAAAAAAAAAGTTCACATATTTTAATCTCAATGAGAAAGCCAAAAATAATAATTGTTTTCATACTATCGTTTTTTGCTTAATTAATATTCAGATCTCAAAAATATTTCTTTCAGTATTCTACACAATTCTCAAAATGCTGAAAGAAACATAAATGAAGCAAACAGTTGTTGGTGTATATTTCTCCGATTTTACAGTCGCCGTTTCTACTGTTTCACGTTATGTATTATTTATTCAGTAGTAACGGATATCAATGGTCAGACACGTTGTAGTAATTTCCAACCAACTAACCTGACCTGCGTCAGTCGGTGCCACAAGTGTTCTACTGTTATTTATGGCGTGTGTTGTACGGAGATACATACGAGTTGAACATTAACGAGCTGCTGTACTCGCATTAAACTTTGCTCGGAGGCGTTTGACGAAATTCGCTAGAAAACGTTTCGTCAAAAATGTAGGAGAGATATTAAATTTCGGAATTTAAGACCTTCATGTATTTACCATTTGGAACTAAGGGATCTTTCCAGTGTGAAAAAAAATCGATTTTTTTTTCGTCTCATCCATTAGTATCAAAATATCCTTTCAATTTTTTAAAGCGAAATTCGAAATACTTCGCTGGCATATTTTATGGACCTGGCATCGCCGATTAGTCCTAAGTACACAATTAAGGTATATGAAATTTCTACACTCGAAACTTTAAACGCGTTTTTCTCAAAAAGACATTTTTCAAAATGGTGGACATTCTCCAGGTTACAGTTTTCAAGCGATCGTTTTCAAATTTTAGGAGAACATTCTTCACGCTACTCTCTATCGTGCCATGGAAGCTTTTTTTAAAAATCTTCCCATTTTTTTAAAAGAAAAACTGTCGAAAAAAAGGCTAAAATCGGTACTTTTTGTTCAAACCGCCGCCATTTTGTCAATTTTGATTTAAAAAAAAACTCCATAGCGCGATAGCCAATCGCATACTAATTAATCATCCTTTGGGTTTTTTTTTAGATCAAATTTGCGATCCCTAGGATGTCCACCATGAGGCTATCTTTTTTATCAACATTATTTTCAACAATTAAAAAAAATACTTAAACAATAAAAATCGTCTTATAAAAAATCAATTTCTCTCATTCATGATTACCTTAATATGTCGTAAAAATTTCAGATTGATCGGCGTATAGTAACCGTCCGAAAAAAAATCGTGAAAATAGGCTATTTTTCGGGCCGTCACACTGGAAAGATCCCCTTAACCCGGCCCCGCTGTGAGCTTGCGGCTAACTTGATAAAACGCGTAAGTGATATGAAGCTGCAAACAGGGCAGACAGGACTGTGGTACAGTCCAGGAAGTGAACTATATATCCTTTATACTTTACACGACTGCAACCTAGACGCCATATAGTCGAGGTTAATAAGCTTAGCAGCTAATAAACTTTGATCGTCTTCTATAAAATCCTCTATGCTCGTTTCCCTTGCGATTTCACTGCACTACTAGTGGCGAATTTTATTAGAAATCGCTGCGTAAAGTAAAACGCTGTCTGTGATTTCTTTGAATTTGAAAAGGAATATTTTTTTAACGCTGAATTATTGAACAAATATTCTTTTTTGTTTTTTTTTTCTCCAAGCAAAAAATTTCTGGAAAAATAACAGAGTATATCACAGGACTGTGTATTAATTTTTGTTTTGTTTTTTGTTTTTTTTAGAATGCGACCGGCAATCGGGGATGAGTAAATATTTAATATTCAAAATATGTGTCGATAAAAAAAAATATCAGTGATAAAAAAAAAAGAATAGAAAAAATTCAAATTTTTCAGATGATTGTAAGTCTCATTTTGTAAATATTTAACCCAAGTTGATTTACAATCAAAGTTAATTTCTAATTAAGTCACGTAAAGTCGTCATTGTAGACACATTATTTTTCTCGCTGACGCATTATATTTTACTTTGCATTTTTATGAATATTGCGAAACCGAGATGGCAAATATACCAAGGATTTAAAAAATGCATAGACGACCTCTTTTTGCAACGTTGATATTGCAGTGGCAGAGATTAAGTAGGGTCATGCTGGCTCTGACGTACTCGTAAAGGATTATTCTCTATGGTGCATAAACACTGTGGTCCATAAGTTACAGAATGTACGTGAAATTACTTTTTCAATTTATTAAACCAGGATTTGAATGTACGAATTTGAACATCACGTGGGTTTCGTCGCTTTCGGTCATAAAAGATGGAGATAAAACGATACTGGCTTAAAGTCTGTGCAAAAAATTATGGCACGATGCTGACTTCTTCTCTGACCACGAATCGTATTTTTTTTAAATGTGCACTAGGAGCTTATTGCAGCTCGACGCCCTCGTTTCTATCCACACTGAATTATGATTCTCGTTTATATTTCCTATTTAAAAATTTCGTTTCTTCTACGATATATTTAGAAAATGATTTTATAAAAATTAAAAAACTCCCGACTGAAAAAACGAGTGTAATTAATAAATTAATATTTTATAAATATAAAAAATTAATATTTAATAAATTAATAATTAATAAACAAATTGGGCAAATGAAAAATGATTACATACGAATTATTCGCATATTAATAGTCGGGAAATTATGTCGCGAAAATGTGATCTTCAGATTTGCAATAAAATTATAAAAAAATATTTTATTATTATAAAAAAAAGATGCAAATCATCTCCGATTATTCCAATATAATAAAATATTTTTGTAAATCTTCGAGTTAACGATTTTTCATTAACTCGAAGATTTAGAAAAATATTTTATTATATTGGAATAATCGGAGACGATTTGCATCTTTTTTTTCCAATCTGTCTGTGAACACTAAAAGTGACGGCTTTTCGGTACGAAAGATCTTGGAAAAAGAAATATTATGCAAAAAAAAAGCAGAGTATTTCTCACGACTAACACACTTTATCGCGTCTTGTGCTTTCCCCGTATATATTCGAGTGAAGGAGAAAGCGTCACGACCGCCGCCTCTGTTAATATTTCACCAAACACTGAAAGTGGTAGGTACGAGAAGAGGAACAAGAATGAGATGCCTCTGAAGGTGGCGGAGCTGCTGACGATGCCGGGTTATTTGCGGGTGGATGTAGAAAATTTTCTTCTCTCGCCTCGCGATGAATAAGGAATAAGAAGAAGATAGGGAAAAACGAAGAAGAAGAAGAACAAGAAGAAGAGAAGGGCACAGCAACGAGTAGACTTTGCAACTACGGTTCAGTATACAGAACTTACTGTATGGAAAGAGTACTAAATTTGCAACACACCTGCTTCACTCACTATGTTTGTGTAATAGTAACTATTCATGTATAGATGTCTCTAAAAAGCTCGATCTACTACATAACACAGGCAATTCCATACCAAAACAACCAATTTTTTCTCCATTATTTTATAACTCTTCAATGGTCAAGTTCGCTTTTAATAAAATATATTTTTTTTCAATATCGATTCACTCTCCTGCATCGAAAATAGAAAAAATATCATTTTCAATTTGTGTCTGCGAAATTTAGGATTTTTTTCCTAATAGAATTTCCATTTTTTCAGAATTTCTTAATGAAAATTTGTCAAAATGTTCTAAAAAAAGAAAAAAGATATTATTTCTCCTGTATAGCAAATATACTACGTTATTGGTTGATATCACGAAATTTTATGGGAGCTCTTAAACACCACGAATTTCCCTTATATGAATTTAAAATTCAGGATGCATTCGTAAGAGAATTCCATTGATTGTCGATTTATGAAATGAAAATTTGTCAAAATTTTCTAAAAAAAACTATATTATTTCTCCTGTAAAGCAAATATATTACGTTATTGGTCACGAAATTTCCCCCTAAACATAAGAGCGTTTACCTGGAGACTTAAAAAAATGACTTATTAAACAGTGGTGTATTTTGATGCAAACTAAATGTTACATCATAGAGTGTAACTGTTTCAAGAGTTCAAAAAAAATTTCCACGATGGTGAGGAAGAATTTGTTGCACTCCCATGCAAAGTGATGCTTAATTAACTGGACCACTTTTCTCGATGCTACAGACAATTTTAAATATACCAACATGAATGCCTAAAACAAAGGCTGCAAAGTAGAACTTCGCAAATTGCTTCCTAATTATTGTTGGATTTTTACAAATCTACCTCTATGAGGAAGCATGTTAATCTATTTTGGCTTCCTCATAGAGGAAGCTTTGTAAAAATCCAACAATAATGAGGAAGCAATTTGCAAAGTTCAACTTTGCAGCCTTGTTTATATTGGCGAAAATTGTTTGCAATTTCCTCCCATTTTTCGAAAACTTATTTGACCTCAGCTTAATGCGCAAGGACTACCTTAATCGAAATAACGAAAACGGAGTTTATCCTCCTCTTTTGTGTAAATTTTCATCTCGATTCGTCACGCCGTTCGAGAGTTATGAGCAATTCTATTTTGGGACAAGCGGTCGTTATAAATTTCAAAAAATAAAAATTATATATGAAGCAATGTGTAAAGTTCTACTTTGCATTCTTATTTCCATTGAGTACAAACTTTTGTCTCGCATTATCAACTTTTGCTGATGCTAGAGCGAAAATCGTATTTTTTTTTGTAAATTTCAAAATGTCGTAAAATCTGAACCACTTTACCGATCATCGTCAAATTTGATACGTGGCATAGCTGCATGTTCCTTTTCGTCTGTAAAACATTTCGGTTAAATTGGTGAAATTCGACGTGATTTATAAAAAAAAAATGATTTTTTTCGAAAAATTCAAACATCTATAAAATCTGAACCGCTTTACCGATTTCGCCCAAATGCAATGCCAAACAACATTGAACGTATATTTATTTATAAACAACTATTTAGCAAAATCGTCTAATTTTTATGAAAGTTAGAGCGACCACGCCCTTTTTTCAAAAAATTAAAAGTACCATAAAATCAAAATGGCTGATGTTTTTTTTTTCAAAAATCTCAACATTCAAAGCGGGGTAACTACTCCACATGTGTGCCAAATTTGAGCCATATCGCTCGAACGGTTACTGAGTAATAGTTCATCAAATTTTCGGACCCCAGGACACACACACACCCACACATACATACGGTCATTTTTTCTAAACCACTTTTCTCGACCTTTTGGACAATTCTAAGCATACTGGCATGAAAATCTCGAAAAAAAATGTTTTCATAAAAACAAAGCTTCCTCTATGAGGAAGCAAAAAAAAACAAAAAAATTTCACGACTATAAAATTTCCTCTACGAGTATGTAAAACTCGTAGAGGACTATTTTTGCACCATTTTTTTAAGACTGTTTATTCTCTTTTTGATATTGCACATTTTCGATGTCGTATTTATTCACATTTTTATTCTGACAAAAATTGAGTTTGGCCTGAAATGCCTAATATGCACCGGATTACTTGTAGTATACAGTGGATACAGTGTAGTGAAACTCGTGAGAGATAAAACAACGCAACGAGAGTGCCAGGGGATAGGAAGGCAATCTCGTTGGACGTCCGATATTCAACAAGCTGCTTCCCCGCAGGTACGTAGCATAACGGCGCACGTACGCCGGGTACTAACCGAGAAAGTTAATGGAAGCGAACGGTGTAGTGAATCTGTATAGTGTACCACGCACCAACCGAGAATATCCAACCTAGTTCCCAGATAGGGATATTCCCGGGAAAAAAAAATTGCAATTTTAGGTGTTGGGTTAAACGACCCTCATGTTTAAACCATGTTAAGTAGTAAAGGGTGAGCGTATGGTCAGACCAGATTATTGATCCGGGTATTTTCCATAAACACTCTAATTACATTTTACTACCGTATCGAAAAAAAAAGGAAAAGTTTGATCCGCTTGTTAAAAGTTATGAATTTATACCCACAGGGAGAAATTCAATTTCATTCTCGGCACCAACGTGAATTATTAATATCGAATAATACAACGTAACAATAATACGTTTTTAATCCAGATTAATTATTATTATTATTATCTTTTTAGCTATTCCCATTCCGAAAAGTGCTTAACCAGGAAAATGAATTAAAATTTTTGCACTTTTAACATAAGGTTAATAAATTATTTTTGCACTTTTTTTTTAGTCGAACTAGAAATTGAGAAAAAAATATTTTGTATAATTGTCACAAATTTTTTTGTTGGCATCTGTGGACAAACATTTTTCTCAATAGTAGAAAAAATGCAATATTTGGTGTAATATACAGGAAAGCAAAATTAACTATTTTTACTATTGATTAATGAATAATTTTTCATGGAATCGATATTTTTTTAAATTTGTGTAGGTCTGCCTGTTTGTAGTTTGTACCACGTTAAGTAGTCAAGGACAGTGAGTGGTCAAACGGACGGAAATGCAACTTTCCCTAATTCCATTTCCGTTTCGTTGAGTTTCTGTCTAAATTGGAGGTACTGCGTGACATTTCCGTTACCGTTGCATTCGTGAAAGGACATTCAGTTGTGGTTGAAACACGGAACAATGCACTCGACGTGTTGCGAGCTAATTAAAACGGGTTAGTATTAGTTGTAGCTATATACTCGGTGGCTCAACCCCAAGCGAAGACGTGTGTCAGATCTCGAGAGACACGAGGCATAGTGTATATGAGAAAGCGAGAGAGAGAATAGAGACACACGAGGATAAGGGAATTAACTTGCACAAGGGACTGGAACAAGCACCGTTCTAATACTGCTACCGAAAATCACCGAGATGACGATAATCATCTTTCGTCTTGGTGAGAATCCAACGATCCGTATTTGCGGAAATTATACCAGTTTTCCCGCTAATTCCGGATGATACTGACGTAATTGGGGGATATTAATATAGTCACATTTGTAAACAAAAACAAGGTTAGATAACTGTTTAATCTATCTATTTGATTGTCAAACTAATTTGGCGAAAAATATCTTTATAAAAGCCTAATTTACTCGATAAGTTTTTTGCGCAAAGAATGTATAATCACCAATGCCAATATTTTCGCTTATAGTTACCAATAGAGTTTAATTAAATCGGATATTTAATTTAACTCTAAAAAGAATGAATGGACGAAATATACGTGATGTGTAATTTACTGGTGACATTCCATTTACCGGCGACATTCGATTTACCGGTGACATTCCATTTACCGGTGACATTCCATTTGCCGGTGACATTCCATTTACCGGCGTCATTCGATTTATCGGTGACATACCATTTATCGGCGACATTCCATTTACCGGTGACATTCCATTTACCGGTGACATTCCATTTACCGGTGAAACTCCATTTACCGGTGACTCTTCATTTACCGGTGACATTCCATTTACCCGTGACATTCTATTTACCGGTGACATTCCATTTACCGGTGACATTGTATTTACCGGTGACATTTCATTTACCGGTGACATTCCATTTACCGGTGACATTCTATTTACCAGTGACATTCTATTTACCGGTAACATTCCATTTACTGGTGACATTCCGTTTACCGGTGACACTGCATTTACCGGTGACACTCCATTTACCGGTGACACTCCAATTGCCGGTAACATTCCATTTACAGGTGACTATCCATTAACGATGACATTCCATTTACGGGTGACATTCCATTTACCGGTGACACTCCATTTACTGGTGACACTCCATTTACCGGTGAAACTCCATTTACCGGTGATTCTTCATTTACCGGTGACATTCCATTTACCGGTGACATTCTATTTACCGGTGACATTCCATTTACCGGTGACATTGTATTTACCGGTGACATTTCATTTACCGGTGACATTCCATTTACCGGTGACATTCTATTTACCGGTGACATTCTATTTACCGGTAACATTCCATTTACCGGTGACATTCCATTTACCGGTGACATTCCATTTACCGGTGACATTCTATTTACCGGTGACATTCCATTTACCGGTGACATTCCATTTACCGGTGACATTCCATTTACCGGTGACATTCCATTTACCGGTGACATTCCATTTACTGGTTACTTCATCCTACTACAAAACTTTATTGGTTTACAATTACTTAGTCTTTTTTAAGACCCAAACCTAATTCAATCGAGTAAAAAAACGCTAACAATTCAGTAGTTACGTCTACAGCATATAAAATAAAGGAACGCCAGCCGAAAGTTTTATTTACAAACTAGACGACAAAATCGTAATAAAATGTCATGTCAAACAAAACGCAAAACGATAGGGCACAAGCTTAAAACTTTTTGTTTAATAGCAGTTAAGGTGATGCGTTTTCAAGTCACAAAAAAAGCTATTACTGCAATGTATTTTTTTTTTTTTTCCATGTCCCTGGACGATTTACTATTGGTACGAGTTGCCGTCCAGAGAGTTTCAATGTCCCAAAGAGTGTGAAGCCCGAACAACATACAAAGAACGAGGGATCGAGAGAGTTTTTCGTGCACCCAGAGTGAACAGCTCACTCACACCATGAGTCTGGGATGAGGACCTCCTGCGGGCTTAAACCACCAAAGAGAAATGTTTTCATATCCTTGAAACTTCTACCACATCGCTACTGAAACTCGAGCTGTTTCAGCTGAAACAATGAAACTCGTGGAAATGTCGAGTTTTCTCTCTCTCGCTTTAATGGCGATCTCTATATGTGCAGTCTGATCAACGTCATACCAGGAGATCGTCCAACCACCTCACAACTCAAGGCCATTTCGTAAAACTCACGTTATACTTTTTTTTTTATTTCAGCTCAAAGCGGAAAACAGCGACGGAAAATATTTGTTGGTGGAAAATTCAAACTTCACAAGCCAGCATCACCGACTCCGTGAAAAATGGCAGAGTGAAGTTTTAACGAAGTGTGCAATGCACCATTGCATAGCGAATGATGATTAAAGTAACTTTTCTACAGTAGAAATCCTCGTAACTGTCCGGACTCATAAATTCATCTTTTTATCATACATTTCTAAAAAATTTTTACATAACGGGGTTACGTTGTTCATACATATTTAAATGCTATTTGTTGAGTTACTTAAGTTTACGTTTTAAGCATGACAATTGATTTTCAGTCTGGTCAAATATTTTTATTATTCGAATTGTTGGAAACAGAATAATCGATTGGTTGTGTTAACTCATTTTTTTTATTATGGCAACTAATCTTTTTAATTAGGTTATTATGATTATTATTCTTCGATCCTTCTCTCCATCTGCCATCAAAACGAAGGGGCAAAGTCACAGTATGGGAATATCTACTGTTCTCAACAATTCTATTCCTGCTATCATTAATCTCGAGTGGGTGTGCAGGTTAATCCGGGATTTTGCGAGCTTTCGTCGAACTTTACATCGGGAAATAAGGCAGGTTTTTTTAATCGCCACACATTTTCATTCAGAACGATGTCAATCCAACACATCCGTTCGCCTACACATTTTTTTTATCATCACACGAGTTTTACAATGCATTTTGGTTGTACATATTTCGATTCTACACATTTATTCTCACTGTTAAAAAAATGTCGTGTTCAGTGAGCAAAAACAAATTTTCCACATAGAAATATATATCTCTATATTATAAAAAGATCTCGTCGCCGCCGCCGCCGTGTCAAGAATCGAGGGACCTAGAAAAATTGGGACCCTCAAAAGCCCGAATTTAGGGACTTAGAAAAACTCGAACCCTCAAAAGCCCGAACTTAGGGACTTAGAAAAATTCGGACCATCAAAAGCCTGAATTTAAGGACTTAGAAAAATTCAAACCCTCAAAAACCCGAATTTCGGGACTTAGAAAAATTGGGACCCTCAAAAGCCCGAATTTAGGGACTTAGAAAAATTCGGACCCTCAAAAACCCGAATTTAGGGAATTAGAAAAATTCGGACCCTCAAAAGCCCGAATTTAGAGACTTAAAAAAATTCGGACCCTCAAAAACCCGAATTTGGGGACTTAGAAAAATTGGGACCCTCAAAAGCCCGAATTTAGGGACTTAGAAAAATTTGAACCGTCAAAAGCCCGAATTTAGGGACTTAGAAAAATTCGGACCCTCAAAAGCCCGAATTTAGGGACTTAAAAAAATTCGGACCGTCCAAAACCCGAATTTAGGGAGTTAGAAAAATTCGGACCCTCAAAAACCCGAATTTGGGGACTTAGAAAAATTGGGACCCTCAAAAGCCCGAATTTAGGGACTTAGAAAAATTGGGACCCTCAAGAGCCCGAATTTAGGGAATTAGAAAAATTCGGACCCTCAAAAGCCCGAATTTAGGGACTTAGAAAAATTTGAACCGTCAAAAGCCCGAATTTAGGGACTTAGAAAAATTCGGACCGTCAAAATCCCGAATTTAGGGACTTAGAAAAATTCGGACCCTCAAAAGCCCGAATTTAGGGACTTAAAAAAATTCGGACCGTCCAAAACCCGAATTTAGGGAGTTAGAAAAATTCGGACCCTCAAAAACCCGAATTTGGGGACTTAGAAAAATTGGGACCCTCAAAAGCCCGAATTTAGGGACTTAAAAAAATTGGGACCCTCAAAAGCCCGAATTTAGGGGATTAGAAAAATTCGGACCCTCAAAAGCCCGAATTTAGAGACTTAAAAAAATTCGGACCCTCAAAAACCCGAATTTGGGGACTTAGAAAAATTGGGACCCTCAAAAGCCCGAATTTAGGGACTTAGAAAAATTTAAACCGTCAAAAGCCCGAATTTAGGGACTTAGAAAAATTCGGACCGTCAGAAGCCCGAATTTAGGGACTTAGAAAAATTTGGGCCGTCAAAAGTCAAAATTTTTCATGTCAAAAGTGAAAAATTTTTGGGTGGGGGGCACCTTTGGGTTTGCGAGTGCGCACAGCGCGCGAGTCCCAATATATACATATATATATGTATATATTGCTTCCTCATAAAGAAAGCTTTGTTTTCATGAAAAAAAAAATTTTCGAGATTTTTATGTCAGGACACTTAGAATTGTCCAGAACATCCAGAAAAGTGATCTATAAATAAATAAATAAATAAATTTTTAGTTCACAATTGTAGTATAGATTTGAGTGTTAATGGACTTTTTCTGTATCACGTTCGAGAAGGTCAATAGTTCCTGACACGATAGAGTTTGTACGATGTTGCACTACATGCATGATAGCTTATGTCATATACAACTCACTCGACGCTTTTATGGGCGCTCGTATGCCACGACATTCTCTGTCTGACCATACGCAGTTATAACTACTGCATAACTTGACTGCAGGATTAGTACCGGTAGTTTTTACGATACCTTCGAACTATCGTACAATGGATATTAAAATATTACCTTGAAATAGTGATACACTGCAATCTACGAAGAAAATACTTAATAGACCGATAATAAAAAACCAGATTTTGTTTTCCAAGCCGAAATTGTTTGATAAAAATATAATTGTCAAACCAGGCTACATATCTACATTTCAACGTAGTACATTTGCTCTATTTACAAATTTATACAAAATGTCTATTTATACAAAAACTGTATAAATTTTATTACCTTCTGTGAGAACCATTAATAATTTATTCACAATTGATCGCAATTTTCAATTTTTGTTTAAAAAAATGTTTAACAACATTTTCAAAGATAAGCATCTGATAATGGCGTCGTCTTCCCAGTAGAAAAAAGCTTTTCCATCCTCAAGCTCGATTAATATTATACTATATCGAAAGTATAACATATCTATGGAAATTTTGTTGGAAATTCGTTTTAGAATGTGAAAAATGTTATAAAATATGCAGCATAATAATCCATCAGATATCTTGATTATTTCTTTTAATTTACTAATAAAAGAATATCGCAAGAAATCCCGTCGCAATATATATAAGTAAGTTAAATAAAACCAAATAAATAAAAAATAAATAAAACCATATTGACTCACGTCCTTGAACGCCATTTCCCAAGGCACTATATATAAGCCAAGTCTGATCATATCCACCAGTCGTATATTTATTTCCGATGCATCTTCTAAGGTGGCGTCCTTCGCCCTATTTTCCACTGTAGTACGATGCAGTACAGTTTGCTGTTTATGCACAGGACAAGCTAAGTGTATCCGCAGCCACTCCTAAGGCTGCAATGAATATAAGTCTGTAGTCTCCGTCGGGAATCTCCATCGCCTACTTTACTTCATTGCACATTCTGTCTCACTCGGTCTCCTCATCCTTTGAGTGAGTCTCAAGAGGAACTCACTCAGTGGTGTATCCTTATTTGCCTGAACCATTAAGACCAGCGATGATGGTGACAATGAGACTCTGGCTATTTATAGGGAAGAGTGGGGCAAAATGGTAACACGGGGCATAATGGCACACCTGGTAAAATTGGCACTAACGTACGGTGAAAACATAAAATAATTATTTTATGGTTTAATTGCCATGATATTAATATCGTGATATCTTTGAAATTAAATTTAATCGAATATAAAGGTCATTTCATAACAAGTGGGCCACCCAAATTTAGCATGGTCGTTAAAAGTATTCACAATTTTTTCAAAAGTTGGTTAAAGTATCACGAACATCCATAAATTAGTCCACTTTCGCTTTAGCTTCTATATATGGGTCATTCCACGGGATTTCGCACAAAAAAAAACCCGACCGACTCCAATTTTCGCCTAATTTTTTTATATTGTTGACTATATCAAACGGTGCATCTGTGAATTTTTTGAGAATTTTATTCTTATATTTCGACGAGCCATAAAATAAAAGGTGAAAAAAATGAAAAAAAAATCTGACGTCAAGTGGAATAATGATATCGACAAAAATAACTAGGTCAAAATTTTCGTAATTCAACACAGTTTACGGTAAAAATAATCAAAATAAAAAATAAACATAACTTCTATTTTATTTATGTCTTTTACCAAGAAAAGGTACCATTTCGCTAATTTGGCCCCCTCCGATTTCAATACAAAAAATCACGAATATACTATATGGAGTCCCAAACATTTTAAGCACAAGCCCAAGATGGAGAACGCATTTTACCCATTTTTAAAAAAATATTTCGGGTAATTGATTTTTTAAATTTTCTTCCAATCTTCTGCGTATTTTTTTATGTAATTGGTAATATTAAAAGGAGCTTATGTGATTTTTTTCATAATTTTATATGTAGATGTATTCGATTCATTAAATGTAATCGAATTACAAATTTGGCAAAAATTGGAGTCGGTCGGGTTTTTTTTTTTGTGCAAAATCCCGTGGAATGACCCATATAATCTTCATGTGATATTTTTACTTGGGGCGTCCGTATTGATATTTTCGACGAAAATCGACGGCACTGGGAATCGAACCTGCGACCTACCGATGCTCTGGACTAGAGGCCAGTACCCTAACCATTAGACCATCACACCGTTTTATTATGCCCTATATTGCCATTGTGCACCTGTTCCATTTTGCCCCGCTTTCCCCCTACTATTCATTGGTCCGATATCGTGAAAAGGGGATGCGTTTGGGGTGGGCGAGGGGGACGGCGGGGGGGGGGGGTTACTTTTCTTGGTAAGGACGTCGTCTGAACTCGTTAACACCAGCCAGTAGTAACAGCAGGCGTTTCTCCTTAACCGGGCAATCTCAGCTCGTCCCCGGAAACTTTATTCCTCAACGGTTGGTCTCGATGATGCTTAAAGCCTTTTTACCACGGCGAGGGATGTTTCTTTGACGTTGTAGACGTATAGAGCGAAAAGAAGATGATGGAAAAGGAGAAAGATTTCGACGTGGGCGGAGGTTCACGTCGATCTGCTTTTTTTCCTATTTCTTTTTTTTTCCTTGTTTGCCAGTCGATGTATGTACGTCACTGCTTTCTTACGCATGATCCTTTGATAGACGCTGCGTATGTCACACATCATGGATTCAAGCAGACTCAGATAAAAAAAGCATATGTGTATCATATATGCTTAATATGTGCACTGTAAAAAAAATCTATATGAAATTTAGTGTACTTTTACTGGAAGTTTTTATTCATAAACTAGTATATTAAATTTAGTATACAAGTGTAATGTAAAATTAATTTATGGTACAGCATATTCAATAATTTAATTTAATTTTACAGTAAAAGTACTTGGATTTTAATAATTTGCTTTAATTTTACTGGAAAAGTACATGAATTTTGTACCACAATTGTATATTAAATTTCGATGATGAATTTATGAATAAAAACTTCCAATCTTTTCTAACAGTCTGGTACTAAAAACTTCTATATGCTGCATATATTTCACATATGACGCATTTTTTATCAACTGGGCCACTTTTTTCGATCGACCTCCCGGGATATTTTGCTAAATTTGTCAGTTTGTTGTACTATTTGAGATGGGTGTTTGTGATTTTTTTCAGATTTTTAAAGGGCGCCGTTCAGGATTTACGTTTTTTTTTAAATATCACTATATCTCAGAAAATATTAGACTGTCAAAAAATTCTTAAGAACATTAACTTTTTCATTTTCCATCTACTTTCGAGTGATGTTAAAATCGTAATTTTTCCAACGGAAGAAAGTCAATTTTTCGCAAAAAGAAGCAATAAATAATTTTTTTTACGAAAAAAGCATCTTTGATTCCGGTCTTAATTTTACAAGATGTTTCGCATTGTATGAAGATTCTGAGATAAAAATTCCAAAGTGGCACCTTCAATTCTTAGGCAGTAAAAAATTGAAAATTAAAATAAAAAAAATTAATAAATTTTTTTCTGCCCGTTTTTTCCAAATTATTTGGCGCAACCCGTCGTCCGAAAAGTTTCATTTTGTCTTTTGGAAATGTGATGAAATCCGCTAGGGAGGAAATCCAAAGTGGCACCTCCGATTCATAGGCAGGAAAAAAAATATCACTATTATTTCCTATTGATAATATGGGCAATTGTATTTGGTAGTTGTAGGAGACATTAGTATTAAAAAGTTGCAAAGGGTCTTGCATATTGTTTCCTTATTTTCCAGTTTGCAATCGTATTTTAAATTATAAGTGATTAAATAAAATTTCTATAACATTCTTACACTTCTGTCGTTACAAATATTACTATTTTATTGCAATTGAGGACCTTGCATATTGTTTCCTTATTTTTAACTTTACAAATTTATTTCAAATAATAAGTGAAAAATTCGAATTTCTATAAAATTCTAACGCTTTTATCTTCACAAATATTACAATTTTATTGCAATTGAGGACCTTGCATATTGTTTCTTTATTTTCCACTTTGTAACCTTATTTCAAATACTAAGTACAAAATTAAAATTTCTATAAAATTCTTATACTTTTACCGTTACAAATATTACTATTTTATTGCAATTGAGGACCTTGCATATTATTCCCTTATTTTCCATTTTGTAACGTTATTTCAAATACTAAGTAAAAAATTCAAATTTCTATAAAATTCTAATGCTTTTATCTTTACAAATATTACTATTTTATTGCAATTGAGGACCTTGCATATTGTTTCCTTATTTCCCACTTTGTAACCTTATTTCAAAGACTAAGTAAAAAATTCAAATTTCTATAAAATTCTAACGCTTTCATCGTCACAAATATTACAATTTTATTGCAATTGAGGACCTTGCATATGTTTTGCATATTTTCCACGTTACAACCTTATTTCACGCAATAACTAAAAAAAAATCAAATTTCTATAAAACACTTCATTTTCTGTCGTTACAAATATTACTATTGTATTACAATTGATAATGAAGTAAGCCCATTAATTAGTTACACCAACTAATTAATTATTTAAAAAACTAAACGTAACAAAATTTTCAAAAAGTATTTCCACGTGCAGTCATTAAAAAAAACGCCTAGGTAAAAACCAAACACACTCAAAAAAATGGCTATGTCGCAGGCAGCAATAGTGAAAGCACAAGTAGGTTGACAAAGACTGTCAACAAGTTACAGGATATTTCATTAGTACGTATTATTACGTGTCTGGTGCTCGTGTCTGGATATGGAGAGACATATTATTTAGCCAAGGGCAGAGCTTTACTCAGAGAGGTTTAGATGTGGAGACAGCCAAGGGCACATATGCGATACGTGTCTGGAAGGTCGTGCTAACCGGATGGGATATATCGTTAGGGCAGGACGACAACGACCGCTATGAGTCCTGGAACATTGCCTCAAACTGTATTCCAAGCTCGTCATATGACGGGTTTCCTCGGGTAGTTTGGTCGAGTAGTTGTGGCTGCTAAATGTGATCAGACCCCACTACATAGTATTTGGGATGTTGGTAGCTCGTATTGCTATTGCTGGGCGTTACTCTCACTACCCGTTGGTATGTATTACTGGTGTAGTGGACACGTTCCAGTGGCTGAAGAGGAGGAGGAGAAGGAAATCGGTGAGGTTATGAGGGGGAACTATAAGTAGGCCAGTGTCGACTAGGGATGCACGTGAGTACGTATTAGCTAAAGCACTTCGAGCCAAGACGCTAGGCACATCGATGCCAATTGAATCCTCTGTTCTAGCATCCTCAATATTCTGCATATAGCCAAAAGGTTCTTCAGAGAGAAGGTACAATGGGAACGTGGCATTTGCAAACAATGGTACGTGTATAGGAACATTTAAAAAAAATACTAAATGGTTAATATGATCATCATACAATGAGAAAATTACCCGTGCAGAAATATAGTTGGGGCTCCAACTTGGCCCTTTCTAGATGGCCCTAATTGTAGTAGGGACCCTACTAGGCTAGTCACGCTTGAAAGTACGGTCCTTTAGAGGCTGAATATGGGCGATCCTAGTGAGGGTTCCACATTTAGGCCTGATTAGGCCCCGAAGTTTGTCGTGGACGCCTCTGTTGAGCCTAGTAGGGTTCTAGAGTGGATTCCCTATTGTGGATGCCACGTTTATACCTAAAAAGGCCCCTTATTTAATCGCGGCTGCCCGAACTAATTTCTGCACGGGAATTGGTTGGCTTAAATCGATAAAAAATGTATAAGTTGAGAAAGTCGTGACCGATTTTTATATAAATTAATTATATAAACAAATTGACTATATAAAATGTGTTTTGGATAAAATTAAACCAAGCATTTATATTTAAATTTAATAGGATGTGTCTTTCTGATGTAATTTCACGGAGAGAAATTTCTGTGTTGTGACAACATAAAATGAGGACAACAAAAATCGTTAGGTTAGGCTGGCAAATTTTTTGTTCGGCTGACAAATCAGTTTAGCTATGCTTACAAATTTTTTGATCAGCTTACAAATCTTTTTGCTGGGCTGAGCAATTTTTTTGTTAGCCTAATGTAACGATTTTTGTTGTCCTCGTTTTATGTTGTTACAACACAGAAATTTCTCTCTGTGTATATGTTTTATTATTTTTGAAGCCATAAGCCAATTGAATTATTTTTTCTAGCATGTCCAATATGCTGAATATAGCCAAAAGTGGAAACGTGACGATATTATGCCTTTGCAGAGAATAGTACGTGTATACCGAGAAAAAAAAGCAATCACCTTTTGATGAGTTTGCTATAAATGGTTCCCTATTTGAAAAAAAAAAATACTGATCGTCAGATATTAAAAAGGGAATGAAAAGTGACTATTTAAAAATGTTCACGTTCCTACAAAAACGTTTTCATTTGATGAAAACAAAGTATAAGATGCAATTCCAATGTAATTCCACTATATGTTAATTTATTTGGGATTTTAGGGATAAAAATTAAGAGAAATATTTAAAAAAATAAACGTTAGCCAATTGAAAATACGAATATCACGTCCAAAACAATAATAGACCTTCAATGTAGTGAATACAATGCTATTGATTTTCATGGAGACCTCACAAAGGCGATAAACCGTTCGATTCAGTAGAAAAAGCATTATCCAGAGAAAAGAGGTAAGAAACGAATGAAACCGGAATCCAAGTTTTAACAGACTCAAAGCAGAAGAGACTACACGAAATCTCCAATGGTTTCAGTACTTTTCCTCGAATGGTTTAGACCAGTCACGAAAAAGCTTCCGGTCATCTTGACTTTACGATCAGATTGTCGTCCGCACGTGCGAAACGTGCAAACTTCCTTTCCGCTCCAAGCAAAAGTACTTTCAAAGCTACTGCTTGGGAAAAACAAGAAAAAATAGCGTTACGGGAACTTTTTAGTGTGAAGAAAAAAAAATCGAAGTTTTTTTTGTCTTATTCATTCGTATATACGATCAAAAACATCCTCTCAAATTTTTAAAGCGAAATTCGAAATACTTCGCTGGCATACTTTATGGACCTGGTATCGCCGATTAGTCGTAAGTACACAATTTAGGTATATGAAATTTTTACACTCGAAACTTTAAACGCGTTTTTCTCGAAACGACATTTTTCAAAACGCTGGATATTCTCCAGGGAACAGTTTTCAAGCGATCTTTTTCAAATTTTAGGAGAACATTCTTCACGCTACTCTCTATCGTGCTATGGAAGCTTTTTTTTTAATCTTCCAATTTTTTTAAAAGAAAAACTGTCGAAAAAAACGGCTAAATTCAGTACTTTTTGTTCAAACCGCCGCCATTTTGTCAATTTTGATTTAAAAAAAAGCCTCCATAGCGCGATAGCCAATCGCATACTAATTAATAATCCTTTGGATTTTTTTTTTTCAGATCAAATTTGCGACCCCTAGGATGTCCACCATGAGGCTATCATTTTTATCAACATTATTTTCAACAATTAAAAAAATATATTTAAACAATAAAAATCGTCTTATAAAAAATCATTTTCTGTCATTCATGATTACCTTAATATGACATAAAAATTTCAGATTGATCGGCGTATAGTAAACGGCCGAAAAAAAATCGTGAAAATAGGCTATTTTTAGGGACGTCACACTGGAAAGATCCCTTAAACAATCGGAGACCTCGAAAAAGGTATTAAAAAAGATAATAATAATGATGGTAAAACTAATAAAAGAAGGTATACCGCAAGAATAATGTCGCTTGATTGTATAGTCTCTGGGATAATAGCAAGACGTATATGGAGTGCTCTAGTGGTAAAGTAAGTATGAGGTCAGCCGCCCGCAGCCCCGGACTCAAGTGGCAATTAAGCATTCTCTTCATGCTCAAAGAAAATTCTTCGTTTAGTTTGTATGCAAATAGACCAGCCCGGGGCAAGTTGGAACGAACTCCAAAAAAATTATTATTTACGACCAAAATCCATTTTTTTTTAAATTAAAATATTGTATATAAAAATAAGTAGATCATAAATTTAGATAAATTTTCTGTGTGTTTAAAAAAAAATTCAAAGCCC
Organism: Ephialtes manifestator; assembly: GCA_963970395.1. Taxonomy (NCBI): domain Eukaryota; kingdom Metazoa; phylum Arthropoda; class Insecta; order Hymenoptera; family Ichneumonidae; genus Ephialtes; species Ephialtes manifestator. Next base: position 27,237,780 of record OZ019978.1, read on the forward strand.
AATACAATATTTGAGCTTTGAAATTTTTTAAATCGCTGGATTTGTATTTACAATGATATTAATACAATACAAAGAAAAAATAACGATTAATGAAAAAAAAGTTAAGAAATAATAATATAAAATAATTGTAGTTATTTTGTTATCAACTTGCTCCGGCATTTTTATTCCAATTACAGATATTATTAATGTTTAATAGTATGCTATGAATCCTATTAAAATTCGATGTTGAAATGCAACAAATTTCTAGTTATTGTAGGCTGAAAAATATATTTTGAAAAATGTTGATTCGCTAGTTTGTTTCTAAAATAATTAATGGAAAAATATTTCTAAAGGTTCACACTGTCAAAGTGTCGTGTAAAACAACAATTTGATTATATTGTAATCGAAAAAGCTCTAGTGTCCTCAATAAATAAATGTGACTGGCAATAAATCCAACTAGCCCCGGTCTCTGCAAAATACAAAGGAAGGATACTGAAACAAAAGAACAGAGTGTATACAAAAGTGGTCTGCGGTTTATGTATACTCTGTTAGACAGTGATGTAACCAAGCGCGAGATAACTCACCGGTTATATCACGACAATAACGAGGAAGGGTAAATTATTGTTGCAGATAACAAAGCCTGAAACTGAAACAACGGTTCAGTTCAGTTTTGCTTGAGATAAACGTACCTAAAAAAAAGTCGTAAGACATTTTTTTTATCGATGTTAACCTTACTTTAACAAATTTTACATTTAAACCTCGTCAAGTATATATATGAATCACTATAATTCTGCAATATACATACAGTGCAGCAAAATAGTGTGAGGTTAAAAGCAAAAATTTCCACTTGTGGTAGTTTTTTAATTTTCAATTTTCAATTTTTTTTTTGTTCTTTAAGATATTGAATTTTATATGATATATATGATTAATAAAATTAATTTTATATGATTTTATATTACAACCCTTTTTACCATGATTTAAAAAAAAGTGTCTTTTTTCTGTTTCTGATTCCAGAATTTACAGATCCGACTTCCGGTCGGAAAATCCAACCTAAACTTTTGTTTTTCAGATATCGAATTTTAATCTTAACTATCGTTCTCAAGTCGCATATTCTACCACAGAAAATACCATTTACAAGCCCTTTTACCATGATTTTCAAAAAAGTGTCGTTTTTTAAATTCGATTCCAGAATTCACAAATCCGACTTCCGGTCGGAAAATCCAATCTAAATTTTATTTCTTTCACATATCGAATTTTAGTCGTTCTCAAGTCGCATATTCTACCATAGAAAATACCAGTTACAAGCCCTTTTACCATGATTTAAAAAAAAAAAGTGTCTTTTTTCTGTTTCGATTCCAGAATTCACATATCCGTCTTCCGGCCGGAGAGTCCAAACTAAATTTTTTTCTTTCAGCCGAAGAAAATACCGGTTACATAAATATTTACCATGATTTTAAGCAAGGATGTAAAGTAGAACCTTGTACGTTATTTCCTCTTTTTTTACGACTTTTTTTAGGTGATTGTATCTCTTTAAGGAGGTTGAAGCCCCCCACACTAGTCAAATCAGTGCTAAATATTTTAAAGCGTTTCTACAATTTTAGATGGCTTAATAATTAGTTCCAAGGTGTTAATCACATAGCAGCATTAGTTCTTGTTATTCAAATACATTCACAGCTGTCATATGAACAATAAATCGATCAATATCTCCAAATTTCCGATGTCATGTTTTTTCATCCAGTTTTATAAAAGGGTAAACCGTAATATCAGTCCGATTATGACGAAATATAGCTCATTTTGATCAGTGGAAGATCCTTAATCGATTGACCGTCCGGATTTTCTATAGTATCAGGCGTTCAAAAGTTACAGCGATTTGTATACTTGATGTTAGGTTATGATAGGATAAACAAACGGTTCTATCTTTTGAACTACTAATACGATTTTAAAAAATCGACGGCCAGTCGATAGAATATCTTTTAGTGAACAAAATGAGCTATCGTTCGTCATAATCGAACTGATATTGCGGTTTACCCTTTTAAAAAACTGGATGAAAAAACATAACATCGGAAATTTGCAGATATTGATCGATTTAATGTTGATATCACAGCTGTGAATGTATTTGAATATCAAGAACTAATGCTGCTATGTGATTAACACCTTGGAACAGATTATTAAACCATCTGAAATTGTAGAAACGTTTTTAAAAATTTAGCACGGATTTGACTAGTGTGGAGCGCTCCAACCTCCTTAACAACGAGATCTCATTCACTGGACAAACATAGAAAATCGTATTTTCATCTTTCTTGCAGTCCATGGCCCATGTCCAGCCATTAGGACGTTTACCTTACGTTTGTCTGTGGACACAAAATAATCAGGTCGCAAGGCGATCTCCGTGGGTTGTTTAATATGCAGGATGGCATGAGACCGTTCCAGGAAAATATGGACGGCTCTCCTGGCGTACGAGCCATAATTGCACCGACCCCGTCTACATTTAATTTCGCTCTTCGTATAGCATTTTGTACACTGAGAATACCAAGCGTCCCTATCGTTGAGGTCATGGTGGTTTTCTCCAGCTTGCACCATAGACTCTCGTATATTTCACGCCCACGCATCTACAGCACGAAATATCTGTGAACCCAGAGTAACCAAATACGTGGGCAAATTGATACTATCGTGGGCGTAAGAATTCCCGTAACGTACACGCCTCGTTGTGTGTCTATTTTAAGACAAGTAGTTTGTATCAGACGTTTCTATAAATATCCAGCGTTAAAACATTTCGAAGCATCCCGAATTATCCAGTAAATCTTGAATTCCTATTTAAGCTAAACTACTGACAAAAAAAAAAACTTTATTAAAACCGTGACCAGTTTACGGAAACTACACACATTTTTTTGGAAACGTCGCTCACGAAACAAATTAATGAATCACAGATGCTATTACGGATTATTTAGAATAATTAGCGCTGAAGAGATGCTAAATCCCTCATTACACAAAGACACCCTAGAATCCTCCCTCTCAGGCCCAGATCACTTAATCTTCCCAAGTTCAAGTGTAAATATCTTGGCACACGGTTAACCTTTTTTTTTTCATTTTTCAAAGCCAAGCAACTTATACACAAATTATAATCAAATCCTCAATACCATAATTTCATGTTGTCACTAACTTAACTGCAACAAACGGCAAACAATTCAATCGGCAATTCAGCATCGAAAATATACCAGCGTCAAATGACGTTTATTTATATTGCTGGCCCGCGTGGAAAAGATGGGATATCCAGGATTTAATTCAGGATGAATTCTAGGCAATTCTAGACCTCATCCGGGTCTGACCAGGCCCCGGCGGGGTGGCATGACCCATGCCCGGATCTGACCAGGCCCTGTCCGGGCGGCCCAGATCATGTCCGGGACTGCCCAGATTCCGTTTTGGGCTCATAATTTATGCGCGGCGTACTTCTGTCCTGATTGCATCAATTTTCCTTCATTCCGCCCGCTCAATGAACAAGAGAAGATCACTTGACAAAATCAGGAGTAACAAAAGCGAGATTGTACTGTAGTAGCAAAAACTAAAGCGAGTGTAGGCTTCTTCAAGTTCGTGGGACGCTCTGGCACCCCTGAGGAAATACGATTCTTGATGGAGACGTTTCCTCCTTCGCCCCTCGGCAACACTCGTTTCCTCTTCCGCTTCTACCATATCGCGATCTCTTTCTCTCTCTCTTAAGTATTATCCACCACTTGCTCGTATCTTTCTTTCGCACTTTCATTCGCTCAGTTTGTCTGTTCGCGAGATTCGCCCCCTCGATCTATGTCTATTTCACCTTTCCATCCTGCTGATATCTCCTCCGGCTTTCCCATATTCCTCGGGCATTCTCCTGTCTCTTTTCCACTTAGAACAAACTCGTGCTTCCTGTCTTTTTCTATTCCCCATAAACCACCCTCGTCTTCCCTTTCCATTTGCTATTCTACCCTGAATATCGACGAACCGATTTTCTCCGGATTTCCCGTATTGAAATACTTTTCTTCTACTTTTTCTCGTTTTTTTTTCTTTCTTTTTTTTCTTTATTTCTTCAAAGACCAAACTATACCGCACGGCACATTTAGCTCACTGACGGTTGGGGTTGTGAAGGATATTGATGCAAATGATACAGTCATTGGCCGGGATATAGAAGCTGGTTATGACCTCGGAAATATATATTGGATAAAAAGTAGCGGCAATAAATGGCAATTGGTTAAGGGCATCTAGGTACCATAAAATCCTGAAAATAGAAGTGAAATTTAGTGTATATCTGCATGTGCACGTATTTTGAATAGAAAGGCCAATAGAATAGCAGTGGAAGAGAGTAAAATAGGCTTTTACATAGCCTTTAAATAATATGCTTTTACAGCCTTTTCATAGCGCGGTTCGTCGATAAAAGTATTTTTTCATTTTACAATACAATCGATAATAAAAAAAGTGGAAATGAAAAAATTCTGTTACAAGGAGCAGTAAAAATTACTGGCGTGTCTAAATATTTATTTTTATCTATAATTTGATCATTTATGATAGAAAATAATGTTTTTAAAAAATGATACAATATATGTTTACTTTATTTATGGAAAAACGGGTGGGGGTCAAAATAACGAATAACCAAAGTAGCGAATTTCAAAATAATGAACGTATGAATGTAGAATGATCATCATTAGGAAATTCGCTATTTTAGCCATTCGCTATTTTGATCATTCACTATTTTGATTGCCTTTTAAGGGGAGGGAGTCAGGTAAAAAAAATGGATTTTGGAAATTCAATATCATCCAAATCCTATTTCATATAAAAATGCCCAACGCGCTATATCATTGGTACTCGATGAAAGGATTTTTTACTGTCGCCTGACTTGCATATGATTTTCGATATTATCTTAAGCAAAGTTTTTAGGTTTTCCATTCTGCACATGATTCAGATCAAACTACTAGGCAGATTGGACTGGTTGACGTCTCATTTTCTTTTACATGAAAAGATACACCGGCTAAATGGAGCAAATATTAATAAAATATAATATTTTTCAAGTGACATAATTATTAATAAATAAATGTTATGCTATTTTCTAAATCAGTGATTAACTTTGCTTTCAGAATGAAAAAAAATAGTTTGCTCCATTTAGCCGGTGTGTCTTTTCATGAAGAAGAAAATGAGACGTTAACCATTCCAATCTGCCGAGCAGTTTGATCTGAATCATGCGCAGAATGGAAAATCTAAGAACTTTACTTAAGATAATATTGAAAAGCATATGCAAGTCAGACGACAGTAAAAAATCCTTTCATCGAGTACCAACAATATAGTGCATTGGGCATTTTTATATGCAATAGGATTTGGATGATATTGAATTTCCAAAATCAATTTTTGCTTCCTCATAGAGGAAGCTTTGTTTTCATGAAAAAATTTTTTTTCGTGATTTTTATGTCAGATTACTCAGAATGGTCTAAAACATCGAGAAAAGTGGTTTAGAAAAATTGTCCGGATGTATGTGTGGGTGTGTGTGTGTGTGTGTGTGTGTGTGTGTGTGTGTGTGTGTGTGTGAAGAAGGGCCAAAAATTCATTTAACTGTAACTTTTAAACTATTCGACCGAATCACCTCAAATTTAAACAACATGTGCAGTACCACCTAATCTTCAATTGGTATAAATTTCGGAAGAATCGATTGACACATTTCATTTTTATAAGAATTTTTAAATTTTGAAAAAAGTATGTAAATGCTCTAGCTCGAACGAATTTTTAACTATCGGGCTGAAACTTCGTATTAAAATTCAACAAAGTGATGCGACCTTTGGTATTGAATTTGGGCCAAATCGGTAAAGTGGTTCGGTTTTTATGAGATTTTGAATTTTTCGAAAAATTTTCGTTTTGCTCTAATTCAGGTAAAATTTCGAATAATCGAGTGAAATTTTCTACACAGGAAAAAAAACATTCAGCCCTGCTACGTACCAAATTTGGTGATGATCGGTACAGCGGTTCGGATTTTACGTTAATTTGAATTTAAAAAAAATTGACTGGTTTCGCTCTGCATTTCGTAAAACATCAGAAAATAAGAATAAAATAAAACAAGGATGCAAAGTAGAACGTTGCACATTGCTTCCTCATTATTTTTCGCTTTTTACAAAGCTTCCTCTATGAGGAAGCCAAAATTGATTAACATACTTCCTCATAGAGGTAACTTTGTAAAAACCGAAAAATAATGAGGAAGCAATGTGCAAGGTTCTACTTTGCATCCTTTTTTTATCTGACTACCCCCCTTAATAGGATGGGGAGGTCAAAATAGAGAATGGCTGAAATAGTGAATTTAAATATAACGAACCTCTAAATCTAGAATGGCCAGTATTTTAGCCATTCACTATTTTGATCCATTCGCTATCTTGAACCCCACCCGGAAAAACCAGAGAGACAATCGACATCAGGTGCTATAAAAAAAACGTAATGTATAATTCAGGCACTTTATAACATTGAATTGGTATTGCAACTTTGTTTAAAACATTTTCTATCGAAAAATACCATTTGTCTCGTATAAAGTAGAATCTCAGAGTTTTCTTGAGTATTTTTCGTAAATTTGTAGCTATAAAAAAAATTCGCATGCAAAGGAGGGTAAGAAAGTGAAAAAAAAAAATGGAGCAGATGGGGCAATATGAGGGAAAGAGAGAAAACGTAAAACGTGTGTCGTTTGAATTTTATATTTATGTATCGATAAATTCTTCGATAAGGGTTGCTACCAGTATACCGAAGTGGCATATTCATGGAATACGCTGGAAGAATGGTAAGAATACCCACCGAGGGGTGGAAACCATTCTCAAGGGTTCTTCCGCCTAGTGTGGTTAAATTTTTCACCAAATGGAACAGCGTGCGTTCTCTTTATATCGCGCTAAAGCTTTATCCATGTTACAGGCTCACTGGTCCTTATCATATTCTTTAGGTACCGGCAATATCATTCAATATCACTCAGTTTCAAAAGGGGTGCGAAAAATCTTCACCAACAGGTACCTTATTTACATGGATACAGTGATTGGCACTCCTTCTACAAGGTTTTCTGTATTCAACCAGACAATATTTTTACCATGCCTCTCCAATATGTCTGACCATTAACCAGATTTTACTACTACTTGAGAATAAATTAATTAAAATAATAATTAATTTCCTTAAGATTTTTTGTTACCATACACGGATTTTTTTCTGGAAAATTGTTTAACCTGAGAAGGAAAAATATCAGAAGAAAAATTGCTTAAGAATTTATGTTTCGATTGACTTTTGAATTTTGTAATTTTTTTTTAAGTACAGAAAAATATTTTGGGCGTAATGATTAAATTCAATCATTCTTTACTTTATTTATTTCTTGGCTTTTTTTTCCTCTCAAGATATAAATATCTGAATTAAATAAAATGGCTTCAGTTTTTAGGACAAGAATCTAGAAAAAAACTCCAGAAAGCTTTCTCAAATAGTAATAAAATCTGGCTAATCATGATAAGTATCTGAAAGCGTCTGGAAAAAAAAAAGTTACTAAATTGAAAGCCTCTTATGTCCAATTCTACAGACCGGAAAAATTCCTTGGAGTGCCAATAACTGAATTATTCAGCTGTTTGTGTTGACAATCTCTGTACTTTTTACTCCAACTACACCTCAGTTACTTCACATGAAAACTTGAGTGACTCGTACACCAGCATTTTCCACGTATCGTAACGTCGACTTTTATTTTCTCACCAAGAAGACGAAGAAAAACGCACATACGGCTGCGAAAGTTGTGGCAAAAGTCGCTCAGTCACTGAGTCATAGCGACATCGTAAAAGTTCACGTCTGGCCGCGTCATGAAAATTTGTCAGCGAAGTCTTGAACAGTCTAGTACACCAAGTATTCCTATCCAGTGACATTCCTTTAAAACTAGGGATGGAAATATATAAGGTATAAAAGTATGGGCAGATAATGAAAAACTTTGCGTATGAACGAATTCTTTAACTAATTTTGTACTTTCATATTTTTGCAGTGATTTTGCAGAGACATTAGATCAAATGTCCTATTTTATTTTAATACATTTTGTTTAAGTGGTTTTACGATAAGATAAAAATACAATATAGTGAAAAAATAAGACTATTGAAAAATACAGTTTTACATCTTTACCCAAATGCGTTTCTGTACCATAAACTGGAAATGTAGATTGTACTATTAGAAATTTTTGTATGAAAATTAATATGAAGTATTGGAAGTTTTTTTGCGAATACGCGTATATTAAATTTAATACACAAATGTTAATTAATATACAAAAAAATTGTTGTAAAATTAATATACAGTATACTAAATACTTCAGAAAATTTGTGTTTATAATATAATTATTGGAATTTTACGACATATCTGTATATTAAATGAAATTTAATATATTGTATCTGAAAAAGAACTTCCAATACAAATATTAATTTTCAAAATTTTTTTAACAGTGTGTGTATTGTATAATAATTTTTTTAACGGGTTATAAACAAATGTTGTACTTTATAAATATTTTTAAATGACTGGCACAAACGTTTTGTGAGATTTTTGGATAGAGAATTAAAAAAAAAACTCTCACTTAATTTTCATTCATTTCGTTTAATTGTGTTAGAACTAATACGAATTCTTGTTCGCAATAAACTGTTAAGTATGCATAAAACCGTGCTGCTCATAAAACTTTTTAATGTCACTGCACGTTTAATTATGAGTGCCAACAATGAAGCTGATTTATCAAACTTTCTTAGAGTTAATTTCGAGCTCGAATTTTTCTTACGACGAAATGAAATTCTCTTGGAATTTCCATGAGCGAAACGTCGAGGGTCTTTTTCTTATCCTCGTTTCATCCTTATTGGAGCCCATTTAAACCCCTTTTCACAATTTTCTCGAAAGGACATCCTCCGCATGCCATCGATTACTCGATAATTAGCAAGTTGAAGCAAATTCAACGAGAGACTTCGGTATCTATTCTCTTATCGGGTCAAAGAGAGAAAATAAAGGACGTGACATCGAGAGAGACAGCGGTGCTCGGTGTCTCGCAGGACTTTGAAATTATGATCATGGAAAGCCTCCGTTATATGTAAGGGACGTGGATTGTTCAATTCTGCCCGACGCATTTCCAGATAAATCGCCGAGGTACGAGAACTTGAACAGGGGAGGAAACGAGCGAACGTGAAGAGAAGCCGAGAACGAACGAGAGATAGGGACAAGTTTGCCCCGTGTGAGCGCGAAGCACAGAGAGAGAGAGAGAGAGGAAAGGAAACGAGAGGGTCTTCTCGCCCGGGGATATACTACGCTCGCGCCCCAGCGCCGAGTTATTCGAGGTCCAATGTCGATTCTCTCGCACACCTGGAAAACCAGATTCCCAACAGAGAGATCACGTGGTCCATACCTCACACGTTATAATGGTTATTCGTCCCGTTATTAGGCGAATTATACAACGCCCCTTAATGTATACAGGCACGTGTGTATATGGATATGGGCGTATCTGACAAACCTTTGACTTTCATGTAACTTGACTACGGAATGTGATAGTAATATACACAGAACGAATTACGCGAACATCAAACATTTTTTTTAAATATACGAAGCATATCCGAGCGGAAATACGATACGGTGAAATGTCGCTCTAATCAGATGCGCTCTATATATGGCCCTGATCCGATCCTGATTAGGGGCCTTATCAGAACCTTATTAGGGGCCTGATCAGAACCTTATTAGGGGCCTGATCAGAACCTTATTAGGGGCCTGATCAGATCCGGATTAGGAGCCTGATCAGATTCTGAGTAGGGGCCTGATCCGATTCTGAGTAGGGGCCTGAACCGATCCTGACCTATCGAAATTAGATCTCGCCCAAATCTGGCTAATACACAGTCAAGACGGATTGAAATCATATCTCGCTCATATCTGGCGAAAATCAGGCAATTCGGATTCGGCATGCCTTACTAATATCAGTTGCGGTCCGGGCCAGGTTGGAATCAGACCAACCTGGTCAGACGTGCCTTATTCATATCAGTTCCGATCCGGATCAGGTTGATATCAGGCAACCCTGTTCAGGCTTAATCAGGCAAGTCTGTTTAGGCCCAATTAGGCAAGTCTGTTCAGGCCTAATCAGGCGTGCTCGATTATATTTCTGCTCGGGATATTTGAATAAATTTGAATAAGTGAAAACTACGGTGAATAATTTTTTACATTAATTTTCCGTGACATTCTGGTCATAAAATTGTTATCTTTTATTGCGGTGTACTTTTATATCTTTTTTTCGCGTGTATTTATATGCACTTCTGTAGAAAACATTGCCACCGTATTTCCTGTGAAGCGTCGAACAACGGAAAGAGGAAGAGAAGAGATAGAATCTCCACTATTTACTGGAGCAAATATCCGTTAAGGTCGTAACAACCGGCAGAGCAAATGTTTGCTCGAGTTCCACATCGAGCTGCGAGGGGGGCGCGATGCGGAAATTGCAATAATCCTGGTCAAAAAGCAGTGAGAAAAAGTGAAAGATTGTCGTGGGGATTGAAGGAAAAAAAAGTGAAAGCAAAGAGAGAATAAAGCAAACGTCTACGCGCAGACACAACGGAATGTATACGACTAATCCGAATTTGGAACGTCGCAAACAATCAAAACGAAGTTTCGGTATCGACAAATCTTATTATAAGTGAATTGAGGACAGAGCGTAGGTGTGGAAAAAAAAGATTCGTTCCTCCACAAATATGACTTTTAATGCATTCGCCCAAACAAATACCACCGAACTGAACATACTATTTTTCACAATTTGTTTGAGTCAAACAATCGTCGAGTGTGATCAATTTTAGGGTGTGATCCAACCAAGTTGATCAATTTTAAAAATAAATTGACCAGCTATCATCGATATTTATAAATATTCACAGCAGAGTTGTAAATCCGCATTAATTCATGGGATATAGTTTACAGTACAATTTGTTTTGTAATTATGATTTCATAATAATAATATGTAGTGATTATAAAATATAGTGTAGACATTTGAATAGCTGTAAAAAATACTAATTTTCGCTTTAATATTGCAAGAAATAGTGGAAAAAATGGAAGAAATAAGTAATGCATTACTTATTTTTTTCCATTTTTTCAAAAGGATTACCGTGAATTTTTATTGAAAAATTATAATTTTTGCAGCCATTCCAAAGTTTAGTCATCGTATTACAATCGCTACATGTTATTATTATAAAATCATAATTATAGAGCTGATCGTATCATCATCATTATTTCTATAAGTATTAGGGATTTACAACTCTGATTCACAGTAGTGGAATTTTCCATAAATTTTCCCATAGGTTTTCCAGTCTTTCTTTTACCCCAGAATTAATTGTAATCATATCGAATAAATAAAATACGTCTTATTTAAAAAAATAATTGAATTTTTCATAAATCTTCCCATACATCTGTTTTTTACCCCAGAATTAACCGTAATCATATTGAATAAATAAAATATGTCTTATTTTGGAAACAACAATTGAAACATTCACTTTTATATCACGTTATGTTCCATTACACTTTGAACCAATTATTTTACGCTCGCTTATTGAAGCCCTTAAATCCATCCAACTCAAAGCTTCACTTCATTGTTATAGCCACGCAGTGCTGAACGAGTTGACGCTTGAGGGAAAATTGCACTGCTTCCAAGCTCCGGAAGAATAAGAAAGGAAAGTACGAGATGAGACGTGAACGATAAGAGGGTGAAAAGCGAAAGATCCTGGGCGTTTTTGCACGTTAAATGTGGGTCACGGAAGAGTGCCCAGATGGCTATGAGAATGCGACGTCTTGTGTTGAGCATAAAGAAGTACTAGAGAGAAGAAATATATAAGGAATAACGGAACAAGAAAACGAGGAATAAAAACATAAATAAAAGGCAGCGAGAAACGAGAAAATTCAGAGAAAGAGAGAGAGAAAAACGATATATCCGTTCACCATGACCGGGTTACGTCGAGTGTAAATCGACGGTGTAAGCTTCCGGAATATTTGCTCTTCTCCTTATCCACTCTTCTGCCCCTTCGGACCAGCTGCGTGTCACCCTTTCGTCCTACTATTCTCTACATTGACACCGCTAACTAAAACAGAAGTGTTGCCAATATAATTGTATTATTATCAAGGTTCTCATATATATACAAGATCAGGACAAGATATCGAAAATAGAGATGCGAAAAAATCGTATAATTTTTTTTTATAGATTTTTTATAGATTCATTTTGCAAATATTGACCGGATTTTTACCTACGAAAATTTAAACATTTTTTGTAGTGAGTCTAAGTGTAATAATTTTTTTAACATTTTTTGGAAGCTCTTTGTTAATACGAAAATGTGGGTCAAATAAAAATTATCTAATTCCTGTGTATCAAAGGAATTTTAACAAAATTACATGAAAATTTTACTATGTTGATAGAATTTTATGGAAATCATAATTTTTTCGGGGTTTTTGATGAAAAAAAAATCCAATCAATTGACTATGAAGATTTCTCTATATTAAGAATATATTTTGCTATCAAAATTATCCTTCAAAATAGTAAATTAAACGATCATAAATTTTAGAAATTCTTTTTTTAGATTAGAATATTGGTTATAATGGTGTGACTTGCTCAAACCTTCTTAAACATACGATTTCCACTACATTGAAACAAACGCTCGCCCTGACCCAGTATATCTTGAGACCTTGGTTAGTACTAATAATATACCGCGCCATCTGGTGCACGAATCTTCCCCTCGCCGCTATCTTCAAAATTCGCAGCAACTTTATTTGTTCCTTTTTCATTTTTGCTTGAGCGTGTTACAAGCTGTCGGGTGGAAGATGCAAGGTAAAGTGGCTTTGACATACTGATTCAACCCAGCGAGCCATGTGCCAAAAGAAAGAAAAAAAAACCGGCAAAGGCAACTTTTTTCCTTTCCTCGTTCTTCTTCTCCTTCTTCGTCATGCATAATCGATGCTGCCAAGTAAGAAGGCAAACAGCGTGAATGTATAATTAATCATTTCTTTCAGCACGATGTTGTGGGTCTGAGCAGACCATTTCAAATGGATGTTCTACTACACTTCACTGACTACGTTTCCGTACGGTGAGTAGATTTGTTCGTTTTCATACACTCGTACAAAAAATGGTTTAAAGAAAACAGTAAGAAAAATGTCAGAACAGACGAACGAATTTTTTCCATTCGCATCTGCGTCAAGTGGTAAATAGCGCTACGGATTTAAAAAATGCCGTGACCAATACACACGGAGAGAAATATCTGTGTTGTGACAACATAAAACGAGGACAACAAAAATTGTTACGTTAGGCTGGCAAATCTTTTGTTCGGCTGACAAATTAGTTTTGTTATGCTGACAAATCTTTTGTTCGGCTGACAAATTAGTTTTGTTATGCTGACAAATCTTTTGTTCCGCTGACAAATTAGTTTTGTTATGCTGACAAATCTTTTGTTCGGTTGACAAATCTTTTTGCTGGACTGAGCATTTTTTTTGCAAGCCTAACGTAACGATTTTTGTTGTCCTCGTTTTATATTGTCACAACACAGAAATTTTTCTCCGTGTATCAATGGAAACATCAAGACAAATGGTTTTGAAAAAAATGTCTGGACAGACAGACGGATTTTTTTTTATTCGCATCTGTGTCAAGTGGTAAATAACGACGCGGATTTTTTAAAAACCATGAAGTAAGTATCAGTACAAAAATAACTTACAATATCATTCAGTCTGAATGTTGAAGAGGCTGTGAAAAAATGTTAATAACGTTTTGAAAAATAGTCGTATTTTACTCTGCGGAACCTAACCTGTCGTACAATCCGTCGATGACCCACAATAGAATGACTCATTGTGCCCCATGATGCGATCCCGATAGTTATTACCAAACTTGAATAATGCCACGAGTTTGGATGCGGTCAAACTTGCATAACTATTTCATAGCACCACGAAACTTTCTGAAGCAATCAACATTGGAACAGGTCGGGTTGAACGCAGCAAACAATCCACAGCGTCAACCCAAATTCAACCAAAAAATATTTGATTGGTGCATTTTTTTAATCCATGATAAAAAAAATAATATACGGGCAGACATAACGAAAATGCTATATTGGTGCAAAAAAGAATCAATTTTGTTTGAGTTCCGCTTGTTTTTCCACACCAATTGACAATTTTTGGTTGGTTTCTTTGGGTTACTCAATGAGTTCTTTGGATTACGGCAGTCTATAAGCCGAAATGATATTTCGCACCAATTGACCATTTTTGGTTGATTTCTTTGGATTACGGCAGTCTATAAGCCGAAATGATATTTCGCACCAACTGACCATTTCTGGTTGATTTCTTTGGATTACGGCAGTCTATAAGCCGAAATGATATTTCGCACCAATCGACCATTTTTGGTTGATTTCTTTGGATTACGGCAGTCTATAAGCCGAAATGATATTTCGCACCAATTGACCATTTTTGGTTGATTTCTTTGGATTACTGCAGTCTATAAGCCGAAATGATATTTCGCACCAATTGACCATTTCTGGTTGATTTCTTTGGATTACGGCAGTCTATAAGCCGAAATGATATTTCGCACCAATTGACCATTTTTGGTTGATTTCTTTGGATTACGGCAGTCTATAAGCCGAAATGATATTTCGCACCAATTGACCATTTTTGGTTGATTTCTTTGGATTACGGCAGTCTATAAGCCGAAATGATATTTCGCACCAATTGACCATTTTTGGTTGATTTCTTTGGATTACGGCAGTCTATAAGCCGAAATGATATTTCGCACCAATTGACCATTTTTGGTTGATTTCTTGGGATTACGGCAGTCTATAAGCCGCAATGATATTTCGCACCAATTGACCATTTTTGGTTGATTTCTTTGGATTACGGCAGTTTATAAGCCGAAATGATATTTCGCACCAATTGACCATTTTTAGTTGATTTCTTTGGATTATGGCAGTCTATAAGCCGAAATGATATTTCGCACCAATTGACCATTTTTGCTTGATGTCTTTGGATTACGGCAGTCTATAAGCCGAAATGATATTTCGCACCAATTGACCATTTTTGGTTGATTTCTTTGGATTACGGCAGTCTGTAAGCCGAAATGATATTTCGCACCAATTGACCATTTTTGGTTGATTTCTTTGGATTACGGCAGTCTATAAGCCGAAATGATATTCCGCACCAATTGACCATTTTTGGTTGATTTCTTTGGATTACGGCAGTCTATAAGCCGAAATGATATTTCGCACCAATTGACTATTTTTGATTGATTTCTTTGGATTACGGCAGTCTATAAGCCGAAATGATATTTCGCACCAATTGACCATTTTTGGTTGATTTCTTTGGATTACGGCAGTCTATAAGCCGAAATGATATTTCGCACCAATTGACCATTTTTAGTTGCTTTCTTTGGATTATGGCAGTCTATAAGCCGAAATGATGTTTCGCACCAATTGACCATTTTTGGTTGATTTCTTTGGATTACGGCAGTCTATAAGCCGAAATGATATTTCGCACCAATTGACCATTTTTAGTTGATTTCTTTGGATTACGGCAGTCTATAAGCCGAAATGATATTTCGCACCAATTGACCATTTTTGGTTGATTTCTTTGGAATACGGCAGTCTATAAGCCGAAATGATATTTCGCACCAATTGACCATTTTTGGTTGATTTCTTTGGATTACGGCAGTCTATAAGCTGAAATAATATTTCGCACCAAATGATCATTTTGGTTGATTCCTTTGCGTTACTCAGTCAGTGAATACTTTTTTCCATTCCCGAAATGACATCATCAACCACTTTGATTTTGATATTAAAAAAAGCCCAAACTAACAAGATCAACCGTCGATGGCTTAATTCGAGTTGGATCACAAATTCATATGTCATGAATAATTGATGAAAATCGGTGTTTCTCACCGTTCCCTGTGGTTCATTGTCGTCCACTTTTCCCTTCTTTGCTGAGTCGAGATTCTTACTGAATGTAGGCATTGAATTACGCTTATTCCGTTTCTACAAGTACTTGAGGGACATAGTGCGGGTTCTTATCCCTCAAAGCGCTGCAGGGATTCCAGACTGTAAGGAGGCTTTTCTTTCGTTTGATGAAACTGGTAAAATCGCCGGGGTTATATGCTGTGTATGGACGTTTGAGCGGTGGGGACGCCGAATAAGCATCCAAAATTGATGAGAATCCGGACGGCAAACCTCCAGTATGGTATTATACAGTAATGCAGTCCAGGTCGGCAAGGGGGATCCTATTTCGGCCTCGTTCCCTTGTGTGCTTCGAGGGATAGACCATCGCATACCGTATGCCAAATTAAATTTTCAGTTTCCCTGTGGATCACGCACAGGATTG
The DNA here is from genome assembly GCA_963970395.1 of Ephialtes manifestator. Taxonomy (NCBI): domain Eukaryota; kingdom Metazoa; phylum Arthropoda; class Insecta; order Hymenoptera; family Ichneumonidae; genus Ephialtes; species Ephialtes manifestator. Next base: position 27,254,085 of record OZ019978.1, read on the forward strand.
GCGCTGTAATGACCAGATGACCTACCCAGTTTTTTTTCTTTTCTTCTTTTCTTATTTCCTTTCTTCACGATTAAATCTTAGCACATTGAATGAGGATCTAAATACGTGATCTTAATTTCTTCCAACGTCTTCACGGTGAACCTTACTGAAGTCCTTAGAAATTTTGTAGAGGCACCTTAAGATTTTTCTTTATTTTACTTAAGCTCCCACAAAATGTATAATCTTTTTAACTTCGACGTTTCAAACACAAGTTTCTCCTTGCTATATTCATATTATAATTTGGTAGAATTAATTATAATTGTCTCTACTAATTATTGCTATTTTTTTAAGGCGAGAAAACTTAGAGTATATCAAGAAAAACGCGTATGCAGAGTTATTGATGAAAAATAAATAGGTGTCTTGTGAAATAAATTTTTTAAATTAATTCAAAGTGGTTTGCACAATCATGATTTTCTTTGCTATATTTTTAGTACAAAATGCAGATTTGCTTAAATATAGGAAAATATTTACGTACAATTTCCTAAAAAAAAAAAAATGCTGGGATTCTGAGTTCTAACTAATGCAGACATAATACAGAAAGTAGTTGGCAACATAATATATTCAGTTTCTAATTTCTTTAAGGGTATTACAACATCCCCATTTGTACTTTCCTATTCACGATATGAAAAAATAATAAGTTCCAGACCTTCGAGGTTTAGAAGGGTCCTATTTTAGCCCTTCATAGCGACCTTCAGGGGATAAACCATTCGATTGGTAATATCAGATCAAGTTTTCGATTTGCTTTAGCTGCTTTGCTATATATATTTTAAAGTAATCATGAGGATGAAGTTATGAGATTCCAGGGCTTTTCATACCTCAGCTCATGGTACATCAGGATCAAGGTCGGAGTAAAATTGTATATCGATCAGAAGAAGGCCAGGATATGGATTTCCTCAGTTCCCATATGCCTGAGTTTGTAGCGGATATTGCGTATATTGGGACATACGTATCGTATATATGTGCAAGGCTTTATAATGCATGAAAGTATAAAGGACATCTATATCTACGAATGTCAAAAATTCGGGGTGTCCTGTTAATTCGCTGCTTTTATGGCGACGGTAGGAATGATGTGGAAAATATACAGAAATAAATTTGAATTTTTTTTAGAAATTTGAATATTTGAATATTTTTACTGCGTTTAGTCATCAGCTTAAAAATAAGTTCTGGGGAGATTGAAAAAAGTATCGTTTTAAGGAGGTCGAAGCGTTCCACACTAGTCAAATCAGTGCTAAATTTTTAAAAGCGTCTCTACAATTTCAGATGGTTTAATAATCTGTTCCAAGGTGTTAATCACATAGAAGCATTAGTTCTTGATATTAAAATACAATCACAGCTGTCATATGAACAGTAAATCGATCAATATCTCCAAATTTCCGATGTCATGTTTTTTCATCCAGTTTTGTAAAAGAGTAAACCGTAATATCAGTCCGATTATGACGAAACATAGCTCATTTTGATCAGTGGAAGATCCTTAATCGATTGACCGTCCAGATTTTCTATAGTATCAGGCGTTCAAAAGTTACAGCCATTTGTATACTTGATGTTAGGTTATGATAGGATAAACAAACGGTTGTATCTTTTGAACTACTAATACGATTTTAAAAAATCGACGGCCAATCGATAGAATATCTTTTAGTAAACAAAATGAGCGATTGGTCGTCATAATCGGACTGATATTACGGTTTACCCTTTTAAAAAACTGGATGAAAAAACATAACATCGGAAATTTGCAGATATTGATCGATTTACTGTTGATATCACAGCTGTGAATGTATTTGAATATCTAGAACTAATGCTGCTATGTGATTAACACCTTGGAACAGATTATTAAACCATCTGAAATTGTAGAAACGCTTTTAAAATTTAGTACTGATTTGACTAGTGTGGAGAACTCCAACCTCCTTAATATCAATTTTTTCTAATCATGGCAATTTTCCAGGATATTTAGATCAGAGAAGGAACGTAGGCACTTTTCTTGTCAAAAGAATAAGATTAATTTAAATTAAAAATTGAAGTAAGATAAAAAGCAAAAATGGACTCTCTGACGGTTAAAGATTGAATCATCCAAAGCAGTATAATACTCAAAGGAATGTTAGTAATTCCAGAGTTACTTTATCTCATAGATTCCTCCTGAGATCAAATAACAGCCCATAAGCGTCTCAAATAGAGACTGCTCAGTTAGCAAAGCTCCTAAACATATATGTAGAATGGATATGCTCGAGTTTCCGGAATTCTAGGTATCATGTCGCTTCGATGCTTTTATGTGGTCGTCAGAGGGACTTTGAGTAGTCTAGACGCGAGTCAAGCAACTGCAATGGTTCAATATCTAGGAGCGTAACGTCGAAACCACCAACAATTGACATATCTATCCATTTACGCAATATTTTATTTAAACAATATTATCAATCTATGTTACTAAATATTTTGAAATTTATATTTTCATATTTCAGAAATATACTGAAAATTTGGTAATTTCGAAAGAAAGAAAAGTGCGGGAAACATATTTTTAAGCATTAAATGTCGATTATTTTAAATCTATTGTCAGATATTTTTTTAAATGTTCGCTATGTAGTGAACAGCCAGAGCGTTTTCGTCGCCATGGATTAATATTTATATCCATAAAGTAGGCCAGTTACAGTGCTGCCACTTAGCCGCCGCTAGGTGGCGAAAACACTAGTAATGATTTCGCGCAAGCGAAACGATTTATCAGAAGAAATTAACTGTGTAGAGTTGTGGAAGTACTTGTTGGGTTCAAGTCATGTCCATACAAATAAATCAGTATTTATTTTTAATAAAATTTATTTGATTCAACCAAAATTTCGTTTATTTGCAATAAATACCATATTTAATTAACGCGTTACTTTTTCACAAGGAGTTCCAAACCCTGCTAAATTCTCATAGCCATAGCCAAAAATCTCCAATTACAAAAAAATCCACCGCTAGGTGGCAAATTCATATTTCGTCAGGACCTAACCTTACGAATCTGCTATGAATTTAGCACTCAGTCGAGATTTTAAAGAGCGGAAGAACCGTGCCATGACTTTTTCGAATCTTGCTCTTCCACACTACAACTATAAAGTGATACTGCTCGTCCTAGCGGAGAGTAAAATCGTGAAGGGAAATGGCGTGCGAATGAATTTCCACGTCGCGAGGTACATATATTGGCTCACGGAACTTGCAGGGTGGAAAATTCGTGTTAGATCGGTGTACTCCTTCATTCTATAAAGCTTCACACAGGGAAGGTGAAGAAAAGATCGGGTGGGCGCGGAGAAAAAAATGAAAAAAAAAAAACGTGAAAGAAGGAAGAACGATAGAAAGAGGAGAAGCAGCACCGGGAAAATTGTATAACCCAGTGTGCCTCTCAGCTATATCTCGCGGCTGAATGCCTCTCGCCTACCGATAATAAATTTCTCATCGGTCGCCCCATGGCCCTTCCTACTATGCCACTGCTGCTACTACTACCACTACTAGGGTAAAGCGGGGCAAAATGGCAACGCAGGGCATAATGGCTACGGGGTACGATGGAACAGCGCCACAACGGCAACGCAGGCCAAAATAGCACAGAAGCACGAATGAAACGGGACATTCTAGAACCGTGATAAAATGTGACACATAAAAACAAAAATTCGTACATTTACACTCGACATCCCGCAGTTTTACACCACTTTGCACAAATATTTAAAAAAAATTTAAACGCCAAGTTTTTCACATTTTTACTCAACTCAATGCGCACGGAGAAAAATCATTCGCTAGCATAGTGACAACAAACTTTATTTGTTGGCCTAGAAAATGTATTTGCTCGCCTAAGAAATAATTTTGCTGACCTAGCAAATCTTTTTGCTCGTCTAGCAAATTTTTTGACAAACCTAGCAAATAATTTTTGTTAGGCTAAGGAATAAGGCTTTGCTGTCACTATATTAGCAACTGAGTTGTTGACGCAACAAAAACTTTTCTCTCCGTGCGATTTCACCGTACGCTGGTGCCATTTTGATGAGGTGTGCTATTATGCCCCTGTTCCATCGTGCCCCACTGCTGTTGGGTTTGATAAAAGGTGTAAGACGTGGGGTTGGCCGATGTGGAAGAGGTGGAAATAGCGAATCGAAGCAAGTACGAGCGAACGAGAAGAAAACGTAGTGAATCGGGCATTATTTCTTCGCAAAAGCGCTTGTAGGCTTTATCGTGGGGAAGCATTCGAGATTGGAAACGGAGCTCTCGAGCGTGGCCTCTCCCCATTGTAATCTTGCAATTAACCCTCCGGTTTCGCTTCTGGCACTGGTCGATCGACTCGAAACCTTCGCGTTTCACACAGAATTGCTGTAGAATAGCCAAGCACGGAAAACTACTTCTTCGTGAATTCAATATACGTACTCTCGGCTGTTAACTCACTTTCGTATAATTTCTTTTTTTTTTAACTAAATCCTGCAAAGTAAAACGTTTCTCCTCGTTTTCTTCTTATTTATTTCAATCCTTGAAATCGATGATTTTAATATTTTTATCTTTAAGTTTCCTTTGGATTTCCAAAATGAAACTGCGATATTCTTAAATTAATTCATTACGAAACTAAATTAATTAACGAATTTTTTCATTTTATTTTCATTCATTCAATTTCAATAATTTATCAAAATTATTTTCAACGCCAGGTAAATTCTAACTTTAATTGCAATTATTTAGATGTTATGAGAAGATTGATTATCGCAATCTTAAAAATTAAATCTACATTTTTGGCTGATTTCTAGTAGAAAGAATCGACAAACACGAAAATTTTTGGAGAATTATACAGTACCAATAAAAAATCTACATATGTGTAAAACTTAACAGGTCTTCATGTGTGTTTATTATTATTTTGTTATCGTGGTAATGATGAATTGAAATTTATACCATCAGCAGCAAATAGGTTATTTATAACCAGGTTATTAGCAAAAAGGCTTCACATATTTGTCGCAAAAAAATCCGTCCTCGCACGAACCTCTCATGTTGCTCGAAAGCTCTTATCTGAAGCACTCTTGTAAAAGTGAATGATATGAAAAGCAAAAAAAAAAAGTTCAAGGATCATTCTAGAGAATTTCAGTCGCGTAACTAATTTTTCTTCAAGATGCGAAGGTCAACTGCCACCGAGGAATTATTCTCAAAATTTACAATTCTAAACATACAATATAACAGCGAATAATTAATTTATCTCAAATTTTCGGATCAGAGAAAAAAATAAAATGCAATTTGCAAAATGTTCACGTCACTTTTTGACAACATAACAAATTCCACATGTTTAGTCTTTTATAAATAATGATTATGATATAATAAGTATATGGATTTATATAAAATTTAATTCTTTCGTTTTCGTTTCGGGTTGAATTTTTATTTGTATTTCGAAGACTTTTCTGGCCAGATTAATGCAAAAAAAATGAATTTTTGAAAATTTGAAATTAAATGAAATGAAATTTATTTCATGCTCTGGGATAAATCCCCTAAGAGCACTGATACATAATTGATTACATTACATAAGGAGAAAGACAAAAAAAACTACTAATAAAATAAAATTAGAGAAATACAGTGAATACTTATAATTATACTTAAAACAAAAGTTACCCCGAAAATTTCACTATTTTCTACAAAAAATTCTACAGTATGTCAAATTTATTCCGAATTTTCGTGTGTAAATTAAAAAAGCTATTTCTCCAAAATTTATCAAACAAGTTAATTTTTAAAAAATTACATTTCTAAGTAAAAAGTAAAAGGGAATTAAACATTTGTGGAGTTTACAAATTATTTATGTTATTTTTTTACAACACACGACAATTATTTTTGGGTCCAATTAAAAAAAAAATACTTTTCTCTAAATTATAACCGATAATAACATATTATTATTATTATTTTTATTATATGGAAATTGATATCTTAAGAAGAAAATGTTTGGAAAATAAGTCCAAATAATATTTGGACCTATTATAAGGTCCAAATATTATTTATCTATTTATATTATTATCTATTAACACGACAATTATTTTCGGGTCTAATTTTTAAAAAAATACTTTTCTCTGAATTATAACCGATAATAACATATTATTATTATTATTATTTTTAAAATATGGAAATTGATATCTTAAGAAGAAAATGTTTGGAAAATAAGTCCAAATAATATTTGGACCTATTATAAGGTCCAAATATTATTTATCTATTTATATTATTATCTACTAACACGACAATTATTTTCGGGTCTAATTTTAAAAAAAATACTTTTCTCTGAATTATAACCGATAATAACATATTATTATTATTATTATATGGAAATTCATATATTAAGTAGAAAATGTTTGGAAAAAAAAATTTGGAAGACTATGTGTTAGTATTAAAAATAGCTTTTCACGTATGATCCACATCTTTTCTTCAAGGCCTTTTTGGATTCACTCTTGAAAACCCGGATGGTACGAATAGACGTAAAGAGGTGAAGGAGTGAAACGAGGAGGAGGGTGAACTGGCGGATCACCTACGCAGCCTTGACACACTGGCCTTTCGACCGAATCCTCAAAATTGATTGGCTCAACTCGTGGAGCTCGACAGCACTACTGTCCCTTGGTGCTTCACCGATGGACTCACACCTGCTTGATGGCCCACCAACTGGTAGTAGGTCTTTCAGTGGAAAAGGATTTACGGAGTGCCTAAGGCCAGACAGGGCGTGCCTCAGCCCTTTGCCACCCCTTTTATCCTCTAATTGCAAGAATCCCAACGACCGGAAAGTCTTTAACTACAGATGAAATGATTTATACACAGAATGAAAAATCGAAAAAAGCTGGAGAAAGAGAAAAAAAAAGAGGCGCTCGTTATTAACGAGTGGAAATACAACTGAAGTCTCGTTAAAAAATATTTTCGTCAACGTAACGAGTGTTAGCTAAATAAATGCTTAGTGATTTTAAAGTGGTTATTTTTTTTTTTTTTAATTAGCGAATTTTTTTTATCTGGGGGGAAAATACGGGTCTCGCTGTTAACGACTGGAAATACAACGAGAGCCTCAGTGAAAAATATTTTTGTCGAAGTAATGAGTCTTATCGAGTAATTTTGCCCGATAAAAAATTCGTTCCTTTCGAATTATATTTTTTTTTGTATGAATTGCACTACTTTTCATTTTTGCTTAAATTATTTTCGGCATTTTGGTGTTTCGAATAAAATAAAATTTGACAAAGAACTTTTTCGAACAAATTCTTAGTGAAATTAATGTAATGACATTTTTTTAAAGAAGTGAATATTGAACTATTGTAAATTTTCTAAATTGCCAATAGTTCAATATTCACTAAAAAAATCGAAAAAAATCGAGTAATTTGACTCGATAAAAAAATTCGTTCCTTTCCAATTATATTTTTTTATGTGAATTTCACTACTTTTCATTTTTGCTTAAATTATTTTCGGCATTTTGGTGTTTCGAGTAAAATAAAATTTGACAAGGAACTTTTTCGAACAAATTCTTAGTGAAATTAATGTAATGACAGTTTTTTAGGGAAGTGAATATGGAACTAGTGGAAATTTAGAAATAAATGATAAGTAATTAATTTTTTTTACCAATCGAAAAAAGCTACACTGTGAAAAAAGATTGTAAATTTAATGTGACAATATGAAATTTACAAATTCCTAGTATTTTATAACAGTAATTTTACATAATTTCTCAGATATTTTTCAGTATTGTTATTCTTAATATCAAATAGGGGAGATGGGGGCAAAACGGGCAGCTCCATTAAAAATCAGGATTGGGGGCAAAACGGGCACCGTCTTAACTTTCGTAAAAACGATTTGTCTCAGTTTTTTACGTTCCTTAGATAGGCAAAGTGCGGAAAATACGTCAAATTGATAGTGAAAAAAAATTGATAATCTTCATCAGATCAGAATTTTTTTAACCATCCGTTCAGAACTTTTTTTCGATACTTTGTTGAGCAAAGAAAAAAAATATAGTCAAATGAATTTTTCAAAAATTTTATAATCAAATTAATTCTTTGAAAAAAAAAGTCGGTATATCATAAAGAAATCAATTAGAACGAAATTCTCATTTTATGATTTGGTGCCAATTTTGACCCCGATACTTATATTTAGCCGAGATGCCTGTTTTGCCTCCCTGCCTGTTTTATTGACATCACCAATTATTTTCCGAAATTTTCAAGTAAGAAATGTCAAGAAATTGAAAAAAGTCTTGTTCGAAAAAGTTGAAACGATGCCCGTTTTGCCCCCAATTGTCATTTTCAGGCGTGATGCCCGTTTTACCCCCATCTCCCCTATACACAGAATGAGAAATCGAAAAAAGCTGGAGAAAGAGAAAAAAAAAGAGGCGCTCGTTATTAACGAGTGGAAATACAACTGAAGTCTCGTTAAAAAATATTTTCGTCAACGTAACGAGTGTTAGCCAAATAAATGCTTAGTGACTTTAAAGTAGTGATTTTTTTTTTTCTAATTAGTGAAATTTTTTATTTGGGGGAAAAAACGGATCAAAAAACGGTGAAAAATATTTTTGTCTACGTAATGAGTCTAATCGAGTAATTTGACTCGATAAAAAAATTCGTTCCTTTCCAATTATATTTTTTTGTATGAATTTCACTACTTTTCATTTTTGCTTAAATTATTTTCGGCATTTTGGTGTTTCGAGTAAAATAAAATTTGACAAGGAACTTTTTCGAACAAATTCTTAGTGAAATTAATGTAATGACATTTTTTTAGAGAAGTGAATATTGAACTAGTGGAAATTTAGAAATAAATGAAAAGTAATTAATTTTTTTTACCAATTGAAAAAAGCTACACTGTTAAAAAAGATTGTAAATTTAAGTATTTTATAACAGTACATTTACAAAATTTCTCAAACATTTTTCAGTATTGTTATTTGTAATATCTAATACAGATTGATAAGAAATTTTTATTACAGGTTGTGAATAAAAACTTTCACTCTGGTACTGTAATTTTCTAGTAAATTTTTTTAACAGTTTAGGGAAAAAGAAAGAAAACTGAAAATCGTTGTTAACAACTGGAAATAAAAAGCAAATGCTTCGATACACTTTGTTGTCTCATAATTTTCATTTCTTTTAAATTAATTTTCACCACTTTTTACCTGTTTAAATTGTTGGTGACACTTTAGTGAGAAGAAAAACGAAAATGTTATAATCACTTTTTCATTGCAATCGTTTCAGCATATTGTGCTACTTGACGAGGTAATTAAAAAGTGTAGCCACGGGGCAATCTGCTGAAAAAATTCGATAATCAATAAAACAGAATACTTGTGCACATTTAATGGACAGTTCGCCGAGTATTTGTACCACATTAATTTTGAATACGAAACATGGATGAATATTGAATGCATAACTTCAAAGGAAATTTGTGTATTCATCCAACCTTAAACAATTGTCCGATACGAGTTATTCAGCCGTCAGGTGCGGGTGCATTATTTCCGAATTTTACAAAATATTGTTCAAAAAATCCTGAAATCCATTTAAATTCAGATATGAATATAAAAAATTTTTTGAAATTCTTTAAAACAATTATTACAAGAAATTAAACTATAAGAAAAAAATCTTCCTAAAATCTTTTTGACACTTTACATTTAATTAATAAATCAGTGACAATTATGCAATTAAAAATTTGACAACAAAAAAATATCAAATGAACTTGTCAAATGACAAGTAATCCAGAGTATTCAAATAAGTCAAAGGTAAATTATATTAAAAAAATATTATATAGAAAATTCTGAAATCAATTTAAATTCAGATATGAATATAAAAAAATGTTTGACATTTTTTAAAACAATTATTGCAAGAAATTAAACTATAACAAAAAATCTTCCTAACATCTCTTTGACACTTTACATTTAATAAATAAATCAGTGACAATTGTGCAATTAAAAATTTGACATAAAAAAAATATCAATAAATTCGACAATCATTACAATTTTGCAATTACTACTGAACTTGTCAAATGACAAGCAATAATCCAGAGTATTCAAATCAGTCGAAGGTAAATTATACAAAAAAATATTATATAGAAAATTTTGAAATCAATTTAAATTCAGATATGAATATAAAAAAATGTTTGAAATTTTTTAAAACAATTATTGCAAGAAATTAAACTATAACAAAAAATCTTCCTAACATCTTTTTGACACTTTACATTTAATAAATAAATCAGTGACAATTGTGCAATTAAAAATTTGACATAAAAAAAATATTAATAAATTCGACAATCATTACAATTTTGCAATTACTACTGAACTTGTCAAATGACAAGCAATAATCCAGAGTATTCAAATAAGTTGACGGTAAATTATATAAAAAAAATATTATATAGAAAATTTTGAAATCAATTTAAATTCAGATATGGATTTTAAAAAATGTTTGAAATTAAAAAAAAAAATTATTGCAAGAACTTAAGCTATAACAAAAAATCTTCCTAACATCTTTTTGACACTTTACATTTAATAAATAAATCAGTGACAATTGTGCAATTAAAAATTTGACATAAAAAAAATATTAATAAATTCGACAATCATTACTATTTTGCAATTACTACTGAATTTGGCAAATGACAAGCAATCCAGAGTATTCAAATAAGTCGACGGTAAATTGTATAAAAAAATATTATATAGAAAATTTTGAAATCAATTTAAATTCAGATATGGATTTTAAAAAATGTTTGAAATTTAAAAAAAAAATTATTGCAAGAAATTAAGCTATAACAAAAAATCTTCCTAACATCTTTTTGACACTTTACATTTAATAAATAAATCAGTGACAATTGTGCAATTAAAAATTTGACATAAAAAAAATATTAATAAATTCGACAATCATTACTATTTTGCAATTACTACTGAATTTGGCAAATGACAAGCAATCCAGAGTATTCAAATAAGTCGACGGTAAATTGTATAAAAAAATATTATATAGAAAATTCTGAAATCAATTTAAATTCAGATATGAATATCAAATAATTTTTGAAATTTTTTAAGGGATTTTTAAGGGAGTTTTCAAGCGATCGTTTTCAAATTTTAGGAGAACATTCTTCACGCTACTCTCTATCGTGCTATGGAAGCTTTTTTTTAGATCTTCCCATTTTTTTTAAAGAAAAACTGTCGAAAAAACGGCTAAGTTCGGTACTTTTTGTTCAAAGCGCCGCCATTTTGTCAATTTTGATTGAAAAAAAGCTTCCATAGCGCGATAGCCAATCGCATACTAATTAATAATCCTTTGGATTTTTTTTTCAGATCAAATTTGCGACCCCTAGGATGCCCACCATGAGGCTATCTTTTTTATCAACATTATTTTCAACAATTCAAAAAATATATTTAAACAATAAAAATCGTCTTATAAAAAATCATTTTCTGTCGTTCATGATTGCCTTAATATATCATAAAAATTTCAGATTGATCGGCGTATAGTAACCGTCCGAAAAAAAATCGTAAAAATAGGCTATTTTTCGAGCCGTCACACTGAAAATATCCCTTAAATTCAGATACGAATATCAAAAAATGTTTGAAATTTTTTAAAAGCAATTATTGCAAGAAATTAAATTATAACAAAAAATCTTCCTAACATCTTTTTGACACTTTACATTTAATAAATAAATCAGTGACAATTATGCAATTAAAAATTTGGCAACAAAAAAATATCAATAAATTCGACAATCATTACAATTTTTCAATTACTACTGAACTTCTCAAAGACAAAAGCAATCCAGAGTATTCAAATAAGTCGAAGGTAAATTAAATTAAAAAATATTGTATAGAAAATTCTGAAATCAATTTATTAAATTCATATATGAATACCAAACAAATTTTGATATTTTTTAAACAATTATTTCCATCACGCTGATTATTATCCCCGAAAATAAAACAAAAAATCTTCCTAACATCTCTTCAACACTTTATATTTAATTAAAGACACTTTATATTCAATTGTGCAATTAAAAATCACGCAATTAAAAATGTCAATAAAGCCGACAATTACTAATAATTTGCAATTATGGCCTTCAAATTCAAATAATTAATTCCATGAAAATTATAATTAACGTGCATTACACAAATGTACGAGGAGTGGGGGCTTATTTATCCGGCCTTAAACAATTATCCGGCGTACGAGTTGTTGAGCCGTCAGGGAAGAGGTGCTGGTGCATTGTTCCAATTCTCGAGCACAGTTTATGTTTGCCCCGTGCCGCCAGTTCATACACATTGCCGTCATTGCTCCGCACACTTTTCTCGCATTTCCGCGAGTAGCCCATCAGTAAACTGCCGGAGCGTTATTTGAAATACAAATTGCGAGGGTGAGGAAAGCCGTCGAGGGTCCTTCAGAAAAAAAAAAAATTAAGTGTCTAAAAGCTACTCGCACCAAGTTCCTCTTTCTACTTTAGCATTTAATCCTCGAGATAAGTACATTCAGCTTCGACTTGTGGAAAAAAAAACGAGCGGGACACGTGATAAAAAAAAATAAAAAAAAGTCCTCAAACTCAGATGAGAGAGATTAACTATTACGTAGGAGATTAAGAAAAGATGCCGTCAAAGTCTTACGAAAAACGAGGGATAAATATTTTTTTTTAATCATCGAACTTACAGGAATTAATTAAAATTAGGAAGAAATGTGTAATGATTAGAAATTAAAAATAACTTAGGTAATTGGTTATAACAATAATTATAAAACTTTTATGGAATTTTTAAGAATTATATACCCAATTTTCTAATTTATTTAAATTTGTAACATTGTGGAAAAAAATGGTATTTTCTAAAGGGTTAACATGTAGAGATTAAGTATTACGTAGGAGATTAAGAAAAGATGCCGTCAAAGTCTTACGAAAAACGAGGGATAAATTTTTTTTTTTAATCATCGAACTTACAGGAATTAATTAAAATGAGAAAGAAATGTGTAATGATTAGAAATTAAAAATAAATTAGGTAATTGGTTATAACAATAATTATGAAACTTTTATGGAATTTTTAAGAATTATATGCCTAATTTTCTAATTTATTTATATTTGTAACATTGTGGAAAAAATTGTATTTTCGAAAGGGTTAAAAATGTATGGGGCATTTTCTATTCGTTCAGCCTTTTATCCTCAAACTCAGATAAGAGAGATTAACTATTACGTAGGAGATTAAGAAAAGATGCCGATAAAGTCTTACGAAAAACGAGGGATAAATATTTTTTTTTAATCATCGAACTTACAAGAATTAATTAAAATTAGGAAGAAATGTGTAATGATTAGAAATTAAAAATAACTTAGGTAATTGGTTATCTCAATAATTATGAAACTTTTATGGAATTTTAAAGAATTATATGTCTAATTTTCTAAATTATTTAAATTTGTAGCAGTGTGGAAAAAATTGTATTTTCTAAAGGGTTAAAAACGTATGGGGCACTTTCTATTCGTTCAGCCTTTTATCCTCAAACTCAGATAAGAGAGATTAACTATTACGTAGGAGATTAAGAAAAGATGCCGTCAAAGTCTTACGAAAAACGAGGGATAAATATTTTTTTTTAATCATCGAACTTACAAGAATTAATTAAAATTAGGAAGAAATGTGTAATGATTAGAAATTAAAAATAAATTAGGTAATTGGTTATAACAATAATTATAAAACTTTTATGGAATTTTTAAGAATTATATGCCCAATTTTCTATTTTATTTAAATTTGTAACATTGTGGAAAAAAAATGGTATTTTCTAAAGGGTTAAAAATGTATAAGGCATTTTCTATTCGTTCAGCCTTTTTAACCCTTTTGGGAATTTCATATAATAAGGAAGATTTTATTATTTCTCAGAATTACTATATTTTTATTTATTTATTTGCACGTATTATAAGGACGAAATATTATTTATCTATTTATATGTTGGAAACATGAAATAGGATAAGAAAAATAAAAAATAAACAATAAGAAATATTAATTTTTTCTGAAGCCTTGAATACAATAGTATTTAAATTGTTATTTATTTAAAAAATACAAAACAGTTTTATTTATTTTTTTGCACCTGTTATAAGGTCCAAATATTATTTATTTATTTATATGTTGGAAACATAAAATAGGATAAGAAAAATTAAAAATAAACAATAAGAAATTTTAATTTTTTCTGAAGCCTTGAATACAATAGTATTTAAATTGTTATTTATTCAAAAAAAAATGGTGCAAAAATGTTGCTTAGTTAAAAAAAAAGGCTCCAAAGTAGAAGTTTGCAAATTGCTTCCTCATTATTTTTCGCTTTTCACAAAATTTTATTATTATTTTATAAGCAGAAATCACTAGTATTGTAGAATAATAATTTTGGAAATACTAAAAATGTAAGCAACTCAATAATTTTTCTAAAATTAATAGGGACTGACGAAACTGTTTATTAAATTATTTTATAAAGTAACTTAATTATATCATAAAAGTTGAGAATTATCTTCGTATTATATTCATTTTATTCTATAAAATGCACAATAAATAAAATAATTTAAATATTCAATAAATAAAATAAATTAAGAAATATAATCCTCTATGAGGAAGTATCTTAATGGATTTTGGCTTCCTCATAGAAGAAACTTTGTAAAAAGCAAAAAATAATGAGGATGCAATTTGCAAAATTCTCCTTTACAGACTTGTTTATGCTCTAGACATTTTTCAAAAAATTCAAAGTGTCGTAAAATTTCAACCGTGTAAACAATTTTTCTCAAATTTGTACTAAAACCTTGTACCATATTGTGGATCAAATTACAACCCGGTATCTCGTAATTTGCACGAGCCAACGCGAGAACGAGATTTTTCGAAAAATTTCAAAATGCCATAAAAATTTTACTGCTGGACACATGAATTTGTACTCAAATATTTTTCAATAATAGTCCAAATGTGAACAGAATTTGAGAAAAAATCTGTGAAAAAAATCGACATTTTTATTTTTTTTTTTGCATTTAAAATTTTTTTATACACCAATATCAAAATTTACCGAGGTATCGATTGTTCCTTTATCTAAATTAATAATTGATAAACAACAATCATCAAATTATGTCGAAAATTGCAGCCGGATATCTCCGAATTTATAGGAGTTGAAGTTTTTGCAGAACTTATAAAAAAAATTGAAATTGCCATAAAATGTCAAATTTGGTTAACATCATACAAAATTTCACGCAAACAAAGCTTCACTGTAAAAAAAAAATCTACTTGGAATTTAATGTATTTTTACTGAAAGTTTTTATGCATAAACTAATATATTAAACTTAATATACAAGTGTGATGTAAAATTAATATATGATACATCAAATTCAATAATTTACTTTAATTTTACAGTAAAAGCACTTGCATTTCAATAATTTTCTTTAATTTTACTTCAAAACTACATGAATTGTATACCTCAATTGTATATTAAATTTCGATTACAAGTTTTTGCATAAAAACTTCCAGTATTTTTTAACGATAAAGAACCAAAATTAAGTAAAAAATAATTGATTACTTATTTTAAGAATAGTAAAAACGTCACCATGAATTTTTTTTTCATTTTCGATGTATTACATTTTTTAATTAAATCGTATTAATTATATTATTTCGTAAATTAACAATGTATTAAATTTGACGCATGCAACAAAAGCATCCAACTGCTCAGGTAATAATATGCCTGTGCGTTGAGGTGTGGTTCATTTGATGAATAAAGGGTTAAATCATTTTGCTAATTGCTCGGTGGACGAGTTATTTGAGAACGAAGTAATAATAGGCTACCGAAATACAGAGAAGAGACTTTTTTAAAAAATAACGGGTTTTATGAACACGTAGTGGCATCAAATTAACTATGTGGTTGACCGTAAACGTTTTTACACGCATTGCCTGTAATTATCTGTGACTGGAGCTGCTTCATCCGCTTCTATACAGAGTCAGAGAGGCTAAACATTTATAGCAACACGAGCGCAACTGTAACCGGATATACATTGGGATAAACCGTTTCAGTATCTATGTACCATAAAAAAAAAAATTTGCATTCAAAACTCACTACCCGCATTTTTTAAAAATCACATCATTAACCCTTCATACCCAAACATTATTTTTTGGCATAACCAAATTTTCTTCGCCTCTAATACATTTTATACACAATTTTATAGAAAAAAAGCAATGAAATTATTTTGAAAATTAAATTTTTTTTTTTCATTGTTACAATTTTTTTAATACATCGATCCTCATCGAATTTAATTTTTTTTTTTAAGTAAGAAGAAATAAATTCTTAGGATTATATTTCTTATTTTATTTATTGTGCATTTTTGCAGAATAAGATTAATAAAATTCGAAGATAATTCTCAACTTTTATGATATAATTAAGTTACTTAAGAAAATAATTTAATAAATAATTTCGTGAGTCCCTATTAATTTTAGAAAAATTATTTAGTTGCTTACAAAATAGTTTTAGTATTTCCAAATATTATTATAGAATATAATATTCTATATATAAATATTCATATTATATTTATATAATATAAATATTATATAAATATTCTATAATATTATTATTCTACAATACTAGTGATTTCTGCTTATAAAATAATAATAAAATTTTTCAATAAATAAAGAGATATATATTGTATATTTCAAACAAAAATTTTGGTAACTTATTTTATTTTGTTCCTCACTAACTACTCAAAAATTGTAAGAAATGTTTATCGGATAAAATGACGAAATCAAGTAAATTAATATTCTTCGTTAATCCATCCATAATTTTTATTAAAACTCCAAAAAAATTCATTATAGTGAAGAAAAAAAAATGTATACAATCAATCCAACAAAACATATTCTTTATAAAAAAAAAGCTGCTAATTCAATATCGCCAAAGTAAATATTATAACCAAATTTTCTTCGCCTCTAATACGTTTTATACACAATTTTATCCAAAAAAAAGCAATACAATTATTTTGAAAATGAAATTTTTTTTTTTCATTGTTACAATCTTTTTAATGCATCGATTCTCATCGACTTCAATTTAATTTTTTTTTTAAGTAAGAAGAAATAAATTCTTAGGATTATATTTCTTATTTTATTTATTGTACATTTTTGCAGAATAAAATTAATAAAATTCGAAGATAATTCTCAACTTTTATGATATAATTAAGTTACTTGAGAAAATAATTTAATAAATAATTTCGTGAGTCCCTATTAATTTTAGAAAAATTATTTAGTTGCTTACAAAATAGTTTTAGTATTTCCAAATATTATTATAGAATATAATATTCTATATATAAATATTCATATTATATTTATATAATATAAATATTATATAAATATTCTATAATATTATTATTCTACAATACTAGTGATTTCTGCTTATAAAATAATAATAAATTTTTTCAATGAATAAAGAGATATATATTGTATATTTCAAACAAAAATTTTGGTAACTTATTTTATTTTGTTCCTCACTAACTACTCAAAAATTGTAAGAAATGTTTATCGGATAAAACGACAAAATCAAGTAAATTAATATTCTTCGTTAATCCATAGTCCATAATTTTTATTAAAACTCCAAAAAAATGCATTATAGTGAAGAAAAAAAAATGTATACAATCAATCCAACAAAACATATTCTTTATAAAAAAAAACGCTGCTAATTCAATATCGCCAAAGTAAATATTATAACCAAATTTTCTTCGCCTCTAATACGTTTTATACACAATTTTATCCAAAAAAAAGCAATACAATTATTTTGAAAATGAAATTTTTTTTTCATTGTTACAATTTTTTTAATGCATCGATTCTCATCGACTTCAATTTAATTTTTTTTTTACGTAAGAAGAAATAAATTCTTAGGATTATATTTCTTATTTTATTTATTGTGCATTTTTGCAGAATAAAATTAATAAAATTCGAAGATAATTCTCAACTTTTATGATATAATTAAGTTACTTGAGAAAATAATTTAATAAATAATTTCGTGAGTCCCTATTAATTTTAGAAAAATTATTTAGTTGCTTACAAAATAGTTTTAGTATTTCCAAATATTATTATAGAATATAATATTCTATATATAAATATTCATATTATATTTATATAATATAAATATTATATAAATATTCTATAATATTATTATTCTACAATACTAGTGATTTCTGCTTATAAAATAATAATAAAATTTTTCAATAAATAAAGAAATATATATTGTATATTTGAAACAGAAACTTTGGTAACTTATTATATTTTGTTCCTCACTAACTACTCAAAAATTGTAAGAAATGTTTATCGGATAAAATGACGAAATCAAGTAAATTAATATTCTTCGTTAATCCGTCCATAATTTTTATTAAAACTCCAAAAAAAAATCATTATAGTGAAGAAAAAAAAATGTATACAATCAATCCAACAAAACATATTCTTTATAAAAAAAAACGCTGCTAATTCAATATCGCCAAAGTAAATATTCCCACAGCGAAAACAATGCACCATTTCAATCAAAAACAGGTGTTTCTAATAGCGAGTTCAAAACAAACTTGTTATCGTTCGTCGAGTCTAGTGGCACTCGACAATACTCTACATCACGCACAACAACCCATGAAGCAACCCTGCCTCAAAGTTGCTCGTGCATACGTCAGGAGCCGGCATATAGTATAGTACCCCACAACTCTTGTACGGTATATACATCAAGCGGCATCGTTCCAATAACATTCAACAAGCACATCGTCCTATCAATTCCCACAAGCCTAAAATCCACCCCAAATAAAATTCAATTTAATAAAAATTAATTTTTACAAAAATAACAAAAAAATATAAACCCTCTGCATCCCAATAACATTGAACAATCGCACCGAGCCATAAATCTCCTCAACCCCAAAAACCTATCAATTCCCACATGCCTAAAATCCACCCCAAATAAAATTCAATTTAATAAAAATTAATTTTTACAAAAATAACAAAAAAATATAAACCCTCTGCATCCCAACGACATTGAACAATCGCACCGGGCCATAAATCTCCTCAACTCCAAAAACTACCCCCTAATACATTCTTAAAAAAAAGAAAAAAAAAATTGGAAAAAAAAAGAAAAAAAAACTAAGCATATAAACCGTCTGCGACTTTAAACCACCGTCTTTGTTGAAATTTAATTTTCAAAAAAAAAAACCTACCCCTAAATCCGCATTTAATTTTCTTACCTGTTGCAGTGTCCAACGAAGTTTCAATGTATATTTTTTATTATCTTTATTTTTTTTATTTTTTTTATTTATTTTTTGTTAATTTCACCAATTTACACTAACTACAATCGTGGTTACAAGCATATCGGTACGGAGGAACGTGAGGCGTGCGAAGGAGGAACAGCGAAGCGTTTACGTGACCTGCCAGCGCCGGGTTATATCGCGACACTAAACGAGAAAACGTCGGAGAGTATCCTGTTATCCTGTAAACAGGAGAGCCTCGACGGACTCTCGGTCTACCCCTCCCCTCGGCCTCCCCCTGCCCCCCAACTCCCACCACCTTACCCCTCACCCCTATATCTACCCACCCCCATTTCCGCCACTCTGAGCGCTGGCAGCTACTATATCCCATGAACGTACGTACCAAGAGAAAGGGGGTGGAAAGATCCCTCTCTCTAGGGGGTGTACGTTGCTTCCCCTGGTTGCCTGCTGGTGATGGTGAACGCGGGGGTAGCTACCCCCGCGTAAAGAGGTGCGCAGGCGTCCGCTTGGCCAGGGTATAGGCCTGCCTGGATATTATAGGTCTGGGCTGCAGGTAGCTTTGGCTAGGGGCTGGCTCCTGTCAACCGGCAGCCTGCATCAATACCAGCGGCTGTAGGAACAGCGTTGTTGCTGGTGGTTGCTGCTTCATCGTCGTCATCGTCGTCGTCGTCTTCGTCGTCGTGGTGTTGCTCTCCACCAACCGGTTCACTTCTCTCAATGTTGTATATGCTTGCTGTATGTATATACCCCGATTTCCCTAATTCCTCGTTAATTATTTGGGTCAAGGTCGGGTAAGTCACCCTTGGCACAGTTTGCCTGCGCTGGGTCTGTGCTTGGTACTCCTCTTCCTCTGATGGTGGTGGTGGTGGTGGTAGTAGTGATGGTGGTGGTGGTGGTGGTGTTATGCTACTGCAAGTCACTGGGTATAAGCACCCCCTAATATCGATGGTCTGATGTATGGAGGCTCGACAAGAAAGCGTTATAGACTACGGTGGTAAAGATCGTCTTATAGAGATGCGGAGGAAACATGATTTTGATACCCCGGTGGAGTTATATATCTTGTATTTTTGTTTTAAATCTTCGTAGGTAAGGTGAATTTTTATAAACAATGACTGTAAATTGTTGGTGCTGTAAATTGAGTATATAGTAGACACTTTTTATTGTTTAATAGTCAATTTGTTGGCCTGGTTAGTCAGTTTGATGGACCGACTCGTCAGTTGGTTGGCCTGACCAGTTAGTTCGTTGGACGGCCTAGTCAATTGGATCAGCCAATTAGTCAGCTGATTAGACCAATCAGCTGGTTGAATGAATTAGTCAGTTGGTTGGATGAATCGGTCAGTTGGTTGGATAAATCAGTCAGGTGGTTGGACGAATTAGTCAGTTGGTCGAATAAATTTGTCAGTTAGTTGGATCAATTAGTCAGTTGATTGGATGAATTAGTCAGTTGGTTGGATAAATTGGTCCATTGATTGGATGAATTAGTCCGTGGTTGGATGCATTAGTCAGTTGGTTGGATGCATTAGTCAGTTTGTTGGATGAATTAGTCAGTCGGTTGAACGAATTAGTCAGTTGGTTGAATGAATTAGTCAGTTGGTTGAATCAATTAGTCAGTTGATTGGATGAATTAGTCAGTTGGTTGGATCAGTCAGTTGATTGGATGAATTAGTCTGTTGGTTGGATTAATTAGTCAGTTGGTTGGATGAATTAGTCAGTTGGTTGGATGAATTAGTCCGTTGGTTGGATGTATTAGTCAGTTGGTTGGATGCATTAGTCAGTTGGTTGGATGAATTAGTCAGTTGTTTTGATCAATTAGTCAGTTGGTTAAATGAATTAGTCAGTTGGTTGCATCAATTGGTCAGGTGGTTGCATCAATTCGTCAGTTGGTTGCATCAATTAGTCAGTTGGTTGGATCAATTAGTCAGTTGGCTGGATCAATTAGTCAGTTGGCTGGATCAATTAGTCAGTTGGCTGGATCAATTAGTCAGTTGATTGGATGAATTAGTCAGTTGGTTGGATCAGTCAGTTGATTGGATGAATTAGACTGTTGGTTGGATCAGTCAGTTGATTGGATGAATTAGACTGTTGGTTGGATTAATTAGTCAGTTGGTTGGATCAATTAGTCAGTTGGTTGAATGAATTAGTCAGTTGGTTGCATCAATTCGTCAATTGGTTGCATCAATTAGTCAGTTGGTTGGATCAATTAGTCAGTTGGCTGGATCAATTAGTCAGTTGGCTGGATCAATTAGTCAGTTGAGTGGATCAATTTAATCAGTTGGTTGGATCGAATCGGTTGATTATTGTAACCATTGACCGGTTGCATGCCATCTTTAGGACACCTACGTAATGACTTGTTGGAGTAACTAATTGATTATCTGAGACAATCGATGTGTTGGTGATTTTGGCATCTAATTACTTTTCATTCTGCATTACACAAGATTTTTTTTTTTCGATATATGAGAAAATTGACAGCCTTTTAATTCATACACTTCCTAATATTTAAGGATTGATGAATGACGGATATTGAAGGAGTTTACGTATGAACGGATGTTCAGAACATTTGTATGGAATTTTATAGATATACAATTCACAATATTTGTTACTCGGAATGCAAACTATAACCGTTTATTTGTAAAGTGGACGAGATACACGGGGAAAACTTTATAATACACTCAAAGAAATCGTACTAGTTCTGGCAACTGTTACGTGCACTGTAAATCCAAGTGAGTTACAAAGTTTGCAACTTCCTATTATAGTGACTTTTTACACGTTTCAAAGTTTCAAGTACTTTTACATAACAATAGTTCGTCGGAATAACACACTGGATGTGTAAAAAAAAAGGATTTTTAGAATTGTATCAAGCAATATATATTTAAGCGTAAACTCAACTTATTAAAGAAAGCTACGGTAGCATTAGGAAATATAAACATAATAACAGTCAAGTGAATTTCAAGCCTGATTTATAAAACCTCTATTATATAACTTAATGCATATTTATCGTGAAATTAACTTTATATTGATTATTCTCCGTTCATAAACTCTGTACGATTCAATTTTTATTGCAAATGAATGTATATTTCAGATTTGAAACGTTATACAAAATTTCTTTTCATATATACGACCACAAGACCCCATTTTGTAATGTAATTGGTCACTATAGCGTGATAAATTAACAAGCCGTTACCCACGCGCAACACTGTCACGCGATAACTCGCGCGTGACGATTCCTCTCACGCTCGGTAAATTTATTGTTTTATTTAAGCTAATATTTGCATTGTAATATTTGTGGTTTTTTTTCTTTTTTTATTCCTCCATGAACATTTGTAGAGTGAATAAGGGAGTTATCAGCCAAAAAAATATATTGTTTGACAAATCAGCCATCAACCTAACGTTTTTTTTTTCGATGGGAAATGATTTGTTATTTTTTCTGAATATGTACGAATTATTTCAGAATTTTGTGTAATTAAAAAAAATGATGTTTTCTTATTTTTGTCAAAAATGTGTGGAAAGTCACGAATTTTGAATATGCGTTTTTCATGTAATTACGCATTGCACTTTTGACGCTCGGTAAATTTATTGTTTTATTTAAGCTAATATTTGCATTGTAATATTTGTGGTTTTTTTTTTCTTTTTTTTTATTCCTCCATGAATATTTGTAGAGGGAATAAGGGAGTTATCATGGGCTGGGTTATCAGCCAAAAAAATATATTGTTTGACAAATCAGCCATCAACCTAACGTTTTTTTTTTTCGATAGGAAATGATTCGTTATTTTTTCTGAATATGTACGAATTAATTTAGAATTTTGTGTAATTAAAAAATATAATGTTTTCGTATTTTTGTCAAAAATGTGTGGAAAGTCACGAATGTTGAATATGCGTTTTTCATGTAACTCATTGCACTTTTGACGTTCGGTAAATTTATTGTTTTATTAAAGCTAATATTTGCATTGTAATATTTGTGTTTTTTTTTTCTTTCTTTTATTTCTCCATCAAAATTTGTAGAGTGAATCAGGAAGTTATCATGCTCTCATTTATCAGTAAAAAAAATATTGTTCGACAAATCAGCCATAAACCTAACTTTTTTTTTAATGGAAATGATTTGTTATTTTTCCTGAACACGCATGAATTATTTTAGAATTTTGTGTGATTTAAAAAAAAAACATGTTTTCTTATTTTTGAAAAATGGAATGGAAAGTCACGAATTTTGGATTTGAGGCATTCTTTATCAACTGGGCCACTTTTTTCGGTCGACCTCCCGGATATTTTTCTAAATTTGTCAGTTTGTTGTACTATCATAATTTTTCCAACGGAAGAAAGTCAATTTTTCGCAAAAAAAAAGCAATAAATAATTTTTTTTACGAAAAAAGCATATTTGATTCCGGTCATAATTTTACAAGGTGTTTCGCATTGTATGAAGATTCTAAGCCAAAAATTCCAAAGGGGTACCTCCAATTCTTAGGCAGTAAAAAATTGAAAATTAACATTAAAAAATTAATACATTTTTTCCTGCCTAAGAATCGGCGGTGCCACTTTCGATTTCCTCCCTAGCGAATTTCATCACATTTCCAAAAGATAAAATGAAACTTCTCGGACGACGGGCTGCGCCAAATAATTCGGAAAAAACATGCAGGAAAAAATGTATTAATTTTTATATTTTGATTTCCAATTTTTACTGCCTAAGAATTGGAGGTGCCACTTTGGAATTTTTATCTCAGAATCTTAATACAATACGAAACACCTTGTAAAATTAAGACCGGAATCAAAGATGCTTTTTTCGTAAAGAAAATTATCTATTGCTTTTTTTTGCGAAAAATTGACTTTCTTCCGTTGGAAAAATTATGATTTTAACATCACTCGAAAGTAGATGAAAAATGAAAAAGTTAATGTTCTTAACAATTTTTTGAGAGTCTAATATTTTCCGAGATATAGTGACATTTAAAAAAAAAACGTCAATCCTGAAAGGCGCCCTTTAAAAATCTGACAAAAAATCACAAACACCCATCTCGAATAGTACAACAAACTGACAAATTTAGAAAAATATCCGGGAGGTCGACCGAAAAAAGTGGCCCAGTTGATAAAGAATGCCTCATATGCGTTTTTCGTCATGCTCATTGCACCTCTGACGCTCGGCAAATTTATTGTTTTATTAAAGCTAATATTTGCACTGCAATATTTGTGTATTTTTTTTTTTCTTTTATTCCTCCATGAACATTTGTAGAACGAATAAGGGAGTTATCATGCTCGATGGGCGACCTGTTAGCGCGGCCACAGAAACGAGGGTGAATTTTATGTGCCTCCGTCTCGAATCTCCAGTTGTCCTGTCTTCTCTTTCCCTCGCACGATTCACCATCGCTGAGGCCAGAGCGCTGCGTGCTGCTGCTGTTGCTGCTGCTGCTGCTGCTGCCATGGCTTCTGCCACCCCCGCCGGTTCTATGGGATTCAGGCCAAGGTTGCGAGCATGGGGTTGGGTCGCATATACTCGATCGACTGGGACCTAGCGGAACGCTTATTTATCCGGGCTACCTGCGGATCTTGCGAATCCTACGCATTTTCATCCTCCTTCTCCATTATGAATTAACCACAAATTTTCATTTTTTAATTAACATCCTTCGTATCTTCGTACATCGTGCGATTTCCATCCCACGCTCTTCATATTATCTCGTCGTTCAAGTAATTTGCTGAAATTTTACTGTTATCATTAAAAATGTGCTTCTCGTACCATTTAGTTCATTTAAGGAGGTTGGAGCGCTCCACACTAGTAAAATCAGTGCTAAATTTTTAAAAGCGTTTCTACAATTTCAGATGGTTTAATAATCTGTTTCAAGGTGTTAATCACATAGCAGCATTAGTTCTTGATATTAAAATATATTCACAGCTGTGATATGAACAGTAAATCGATCAATATCTCCAAATTTCCGATGTCATGTTTTTTCATCCAGTTTTGTAAAAGGGTAAACCGTAATATCAGTCCGATTATGACGAAACATAGCTCATTTTGATCAGTGGAAGATCCTTAATCGATTGACCGTCCGGATTTTCTATAGTATCAGGCGTTCAAAAGTTACAGCCATTTGTATACTTGATGTTAGGTTATGATCGGATAAACAAACGGTTGTATCTTTTGAACTACTAATACGATTTTAAAAAATAGACGGCCAATCGATAGATTATCTTTTAGTTAACAAAATGAGCTATTGGTCGTCATAATCGGACTGATATTACGGTTTACCCTTTTGAAAAACTGGATGAAAAAACATAACATCGGAAATTTGCAGATATTGATCGATTTACTGTTGATATCACAGCTGTGAATGTATTTGAATATCAAGAACTAATGCTGCTATGTGATTAACACCTTGGAACAGATTATTAAACCATCTGAAATTGTAGAAACACTTTTAAAAATTTAGCACTGTTTTGACTAATGTGCAGCGCTCCAACCTCCTTAAGTTTCCGATGGTTCCGGGCTTAAATGGTTGTGTTGAATCTGCAGACAGAATCTGCAAGGATCTTTGATTTTTAATTATAATAACAATAGTTCCGAAGAATTTATTAATATTGAAATATTAAAAGATATTTTGATATTAAGAATATTAAAATATTGATAACTTCTTCGGAACTATTATTATTATTAATAAATGTAAAAATAAGTTTAACAAACTTTTAGAGGTTTCAAATATTTTTGGAGTCTCTTTGAATAAATGATTTGACGTTACTGAAATTTTCCCAGAATATAAAAAATAAATCAGAGTAAAAAAATTAATCTCAATAAAAAATCTGTGTGTTCGGGAAAGTTAATATATTTATTTAATAATAAAAATAAAATTGATATTGTAATTTTGAAAAATTTGATTTAACTAATCAAAATGTATTTTGTTATCTTCAAGGTGAATATTTTATAAAAAATTTTCCCTGGTGACGAAATGCTCAAACTTCAAAATTATTAATATTGAAATATTAAAAAATATTTTGATATTAAGAATATTAAAATATTCATAACTTCTTCGGTACTATTATTATTATCAATAAAGGTAAAAATAAGTTTAACAAACTTTTAGAGGTTTCAAATATTTTTGGAGTCTCTTTGAATAAATGATTTGACGTTACTGAAATTTTCCCAGAATATAAAAAATAAATCAGAGTAAAAAAATAAATCTCAATAAAAAATCTGTGTGTACGGAAAAGTGAATATATTTATTTAATAAGAAAAATAAAATCGATATTGTAATTTTGAAAAATTTGATTTAACTAATCAAAATGTATTTTGTTATATTCAAGGTAAATATTTTATAAAAATTTTTCTCTGGTGACGAAATGCTCAAACTTCAATTACGTCGAACTTTTTGGGAATGTATCGCAGAAAATACAGAGAAATATTGACAATTTTCGACCAGACGTAAATTTTTAAGCTCATAGAATGCACTTCAAATACTTTAAGTTTATTGCATAGCTATAAATAAATTATAAAGTGCGTAATAAGAAATAGTCGAGGCGAAACGATCTAAGTAGAAGGAACGTGGCGAAATTCGCTTGCAGCAGCTTATTGGCTATATGTCTGGAGCAATGCAGGTCACTTTGGACTATATCCCAGTAGCCATTAATGCTTTTTCTAATAAAAGCAAAGCTGGCACCTCATGCAACTTACCCACTCAACTAATCCCTACGTAAATACAAGCATAACTATACCAACTACCGCTTGCTTGATATCCGAAACCATATATCAACGCTACTTAACTATAGGTAATAAGTCTGTTCGTTGACAAATTAAACTGGGAGCGAAACTATCGTTTTATTTGCGTGGGAGATTAAGACAACATGTTATATCACTCGTTATCGCTCAATTAAATGAGTAATCATTTTTTTCAACGATTTTTAGAATTTTTGGTATCCCAAAAATTGTAAAAAGATATTAAGAATGTAGATAATAATTTCAAAATGTTATCAACAAAATAATTTTTAAAAAAATTGTTCGTAAAATCCGTCATCAACATAACTTTTTTTTTTATGGCAATGATTTGTTATTTTTTCTTAATAAGTACGATTTTTTTTTATTTTGGATAATTTTTGAAAATCATGTTTTTTTGATATTTCTTTTAATTTTGGAAAATAAGTGGAACGACACGAATTTTGGATATGCGTTTTTTATGTAACTGTTCATTACACCCACAATGTGTTCGAACAATTGATCAAGTAGATTTGCAAATACAGCTCAAATATTTGAAAAATGCAATTTTCAAAAATTAGATAAAATTCTGAAAAAAAAAAACAGAATTGCGCTTGAGCCTTCGGGCTACGAATGTCGCTCGGAAGTCGATGAAACGTGAGTGGCATCTCTCAATATTAAATTTCAATATGAAATATTTTATAAAAACATTGGTACTTCTGCAATATTCGGCAGTAAAAAACGCTCTTTACACTGTAAAAAAAATCTACTTGAAATTTAACGTACAAGTACTGGAAGTTTTTATGCATAATCTGGTATATTAAATTTAATATACAAGTGTGATGTAAAATTAAGGGGAAGAAAATTCTCTTCTCGACACAATTGTTTAACTTTTTTTTTCATTTCTTCATCTATTCTTTCTAAACGAAAGTAATTCATGAGATATAGTTTACAGTACAATTTGTTTTGTAATTGTGATTTCATAATAATAATATGTAGTGATTATAAAATAGAGGGTAATCATTTGAATAGCTGAAAAAAATACTAATTTCCGCTTTAATATTGCAAGAAATAGTGGAAAAAATGGAAGAAATAAGTAATGCATTACTTATTTTTATGTTGATAAGGTCGTGACCGATTATTTGGAATTGTGGATGAGTTTTGCGGCAATGTTCGGTCGTAAATAACGACCAAACACTGCCGCAAAACTCATCCACAATTACTTATTTTTTTCCATTTTTGCTTCCTCATAGAGGAAGCTTTGTTTTCGTGAAAATTTTTTTTTTCGAGATTTTCATGTCAGTACACTCAGAATGGTCCAAAACATCGAGAAAAGTGATTTAGAAAAAATGTCTGTATGTGTGTGTGTGTGCGTGCGTGCGTGCGTGCGTGCGTGCGTGCGTGCGTGCGTGCGTGCGTGCGTGCGTGCGTGCGTGCGTGCGTGCGTGCGTGCGTGCGTGCGTGCGTGCGTGCGTGCGTGCGTGCGTGCGTGCGTGCGTGCGTGCGTGCGTGCGTGCGTGCGTGCGTGCGTGCGTGCGTGCGTGCGTGCGTGCGTGCGTGCGTGCGTGCGTGCGTGCGTGCGTGCGTGCGTGCGTGCGTGCGTGCGTGCGTGCGTGCGTGCGTGCGTGCGTGCGTGCGTGCGTGCGTGCGTGCGTGCGTGCGTGCGTGCGTGCGTGCGTGCGTGCGTGCGTGCGTGCGTGCGTGCGTGCGTGCGTGCGTGCGTGCGTGCGTGCGTGCGTGCGTGCGTGCGTGCGTGCGTGCGTGCGTGCGTGCGTGCGTGCGTGCGTGCGTGCGTGCGTGCGTGCGTGCGTGCGTGCGTGCGTGCGTGCGTGCGTGCGTGCGTGCGTGCGTGCGTGCGTGCGTGCGTGCGTGCGTGCGTGCGTGCGTGCGTGCGTGCGTGCGTGCGTGCGTGCGTGCGTGCGTGCGTGCGTGCGTGCGTGCGTGCGTGCGTGCGTGCGTGCGTGCGTGCGTGCGTGCGTGCGTGCGTGCGTGCGTGCGTGCGTGCGTGCGTGCGTGCGTGCGTGCGTGCGTGCGTGTGTGTGTGTGTGTGTGCGTGTGTGTGTGTGTGTGTGTGTGTGTGTGTGTGTGTGTGTGTGTGTGTGTGTGTGTGTGTGTGTATGTTACACAATCGAAAAATGTAAACCTTTATAACTCGAGAAGGCCTTGAGATATCAAGCTGAAATTTGGACCATAGATAGAGGGATCAAGCCTCATCGTTCATACAAATTTTTGTTAAAATCCACTTCATCGTTAAATTATTACGCGTTTTTTAATTTTTTGAAAAATGTCTGTTTACGCGATAACTCTTTCAATTTTCGAGATATTGATCTAAAAATTGGTATGAATTTGAGCTTTCATATGTCGGTGATCGCTATTGAATTTGGTTAAGATCGGTTGAGCCGTAAAAATTTTATGATGTTTTGAATTTTTCAAAAAATTGACATTATCGCTCTATTGTAACTTTTGCAAAACTTAAGATAGCGAGCTCAAATTTTGTATATAAATAAAACAATATTCAGCCATTATATATGTATAATTTAGTGACGAACGGTATGACATTTTTGATTTTATGGAATGTTGAATTATTTTTTAAAATATACATTATCACATTCACTTCGGAAACGCTCTAATAATCACGAAATAACGCAATAACGAAATAGAAAAAGCGAATCCACAACATGTATATTTATCTAATTAAAACAAGGATGCAAAGTAGAACCTTGCACATTGCTTCCTCATTATTTTTCACTTTTTACAAAGCTTCCTCTATGAGTAAGCCAAAATTGAATAACATACTGCTTCCTCATAGAGGGAGCTTTGTAAAAAGCAAAAAATAATGAGGAAGCAATGTGCAAGGTTCTACTTTTTTTAAAAGGATTACCGTGAATTTTTATTGAAAAAATAATAATTTTCGCAGCCATTCCAAAGTTTAATCATCGTATTACAATCGCTACATGTTATTATTATAAAATCATAACAATAGAGCTGATCGTATCATCATCATTATTTCTACAAGTAGGTATTAGGCATTTACAACTCTGCATACCGTATACTGCATGAACAACTTTGACATTGAATATTTCCAAAGCACGGTAGCCGATCAGATTCAAATTCTCCAGAAAATTAAAAAAATTATTGACAAACATTCTATAAGAATTTCAGAACGATGGCATTTAAAATACACTGTGTATACGAACACTCTAACTGTCAACAACATATCTAATGATAACACAAACCGTTTTTGGTACATGCTCAACGACCGGTACATCAATCTTACCAGCTGTCAGCATCACGTACATCGTACAGTAGTACCATATGTATGTACTTGCACTTTTATATCTCCCCTTCCTCATCCCGCTTTCCGCCATAAAATATTCTGACCGTTCCACGTTCGTTCGTGTCCGCAAAACTACAAATGGATACTATTTTCTTCACGTACGTGTCACGAACATCTGTATGGAATTGATACGTTGTTTGTTATCTCAGTATGGACTCTGGCGGGTATACAGATGATACTGAGCTTTTCAACATCACATCATTTCACACGTTCTTGCAAAGGTTCGAAAAAAAAAAACAAAACATCCTTATCGATAAAATCTCTATCAAAACATTCCGCGATCTTTCTAACCTCTAAAACTCTACATTTTTCCGTAAATATATCGACATATTAATTAGCTTGTTTTTTTGTTTAATTTCTTTTCCTGCAAACATGATTTTTTACGAAAATGTTACTGTTTTGGGTACAGCGGGCCATGGAGAAATTTGGCAAATGATTTTGAAAGTGTCGACTTAGAGTTTACACCAAGATCCTTTCATTCGCCTTCGATTCACAAAACAATGCCTCCGAATACATCCAGATTGGATGCAAGTATTTTAACATAGAATTCTAAATCTTACTGAAGCTTTATCGGAGAACCGCCACTTTTGGTGGTTTAATGATTTACTGTTTTTGTTTTTTGTCTTTGAAAAACTGCAGAAGAGCGAACTTAGCTTGGAAACTAAACAGGCTTGTGGATACGTCGATGACAATAACAAGGAAAGCATATCGGTGACTTCGATGATACAGAAACGTATCATCGGACCTGGATTTAGTACAGCCCAAAAATGTAAGATAGGTAATTACTTTTTGCCTAATAAGGAACGTCAATATGTGAGATATAACTGCAAAGCATTCTGCGGTACTTACTCCGAAGATGGAAGCTTCTTACTCACCGCCAGCCAAGGTACTTTTACTTTGCGATATAAACAAACTGTTCCTCTGTCTATAGATTATCATTTTTTAATATTTTTACGCATATCGATTCTTCAATAAGCTATCATTAAATTTACATTGACTCACTTGTTCACATTTTGATTATTGATCAATGAAAATCAGTAATTAAAGATATCTGGTTTTTAATTTTTTTCACTACTGCAGTAATTAGAAAATAAAAGGGAAGAAATAAAACCATTGGAAAAATATGACAAATATATCTGCCTAAAAAAAAATATGTCTTTATAATTTATATTTTAAAAATGATGCTTCTGATTCCTGGATTAAAAACGTCGAAAGAAAAAGAAAAAGTAGTCTATGTTTGCTTCACATTTTGATTATTGATCAATGAAAAACAGTAATTAAAGATATCTGGTTTTTAATTTTTTTCACTACTGCAGTAATTAGAAAATAAAAGGGAAGAAATAAAACCATTGGAAAAATATGACAAATATATCAGCCTAAAAAAAAATATGTCTTTATAATTTATATTTTTAAAATGATGCTTCTGATTCCTGGATTAAAAACGTCGAAAGAAAAAGAAAAAGTAGTCTATGTTTGCCAGCAGTAAATTTCTTCCATGGCCAATAAATTCATGTAGTTAAATGACAGAGGATGAATAATGACATTGTATAAAGAACTTGATAATTATATTCAAGGTTTGCTTTGCAGATCGACTTTTACGATTGTATCACGCCCAAAACCGTAAACTCATTGAGTTCAAGAAAATACCAGCACGTGATGTTGGATCAAGCATATTAGACACTGCCTTTAGTCCTGATGGTAGAGCCATTGTGTACTCCAGTTGGTCCGAATGCTGTAAGTCTTATTGTTATAAATCCAGTATAATAAGTTAGTTCTAAAAACATTTGCAAAAAGGATTGCCATCATAATATCCTAAACATTTATCATGATTCTGATAAATATTATTTTGTATCAATTATCTGCAACTTTCATAAAAAGATGGCAAATTTTTTTAAAAATTATATGTAAAAGGAATTCGTTCAGCATGAAAGTAACTTTTTTTTTCTTAAAATTAGTAAAGTTATCATTTTTTATGAAAACCATTTTTTAATCTTGTATGTAAAATTGTATGTAAAAGGTAAATGGTTAAAAAATGGTTTTCATAAAAAATTATAACTTTACTAATTTTAAGAAAAATAAGTTACATTCATGCCGAACGAATTCCTTTTACATACAATTTTTTAAAAAATTTACCATCTTTTTGTGGAAATTGCAGATAATTGATACAAAATAATATCTATCAGAATAATTCTTGCAACTTTCATAAAAAGATGGCAAATTTTTTTTAAAATTATATGTAAAAGGAATTCGTTCAGCATGAAAGTAACTTTTTTTTTCTTAAAATTAGTACAGTTATCATTTTTTATGAAAACCATTTTTTAATCTTGTATGTAAAATTGTATGTAAAAGGTAAATGGTTAAAAAATGGTTTTCATAAAAAATTATAACTTTACTAATTTTAAGAAAAATAAGTTACATTCATGCTGAACGAATTCCTTTTACATACAATTTTTTTAAAAAATTTACCATCTTTTTGTGGAAATTGCAGATAATTGATATAAAATAATATCTATCAGAATAATTCTTGCAACTTTCATAAAAAGATGGCAAATTTTTTTAAAAATTATATGTAAAAGGAATTCGTTCAGCATGAAAGTAACTTTTTTTTTTCTTAAAATTAGTAAAGTTATCATTTTTTATGAAAACCATTTTTTAATCTTGTATGTAAAATTGTATGTAAAAGGTAAATGGTTAAAAAATGGTTTTCATAAAAAATTATAACTTTACTAATTTTAAGAAAAATAAGTTACATTCATGCTGAACGAATTCCTTTTACATACAATTTTTTAAAAAATTTACCATCTTTTTGTGGAAATTGCAGATAATTGATACAAAATAATATCTATCAGAATAATTCTTGCAACTTTCATAAAAAGATGGCAAATTTTTTTAAAAATTATATGTAAAAGGAATTCGTTCAGCATGAAAGTAACTTTTTTTTTCTTAAAATTAGTAAAGTTATCATTTTTTATGAAAACCATTTTTTAATCTTGTATGTAAAATTGTATGTAAAAGGTAAATGGTTAAAAAATGGTTTTCATAAAAAATTATAACTTTACTAATTTTAAGAAAAATAAGTTACATTCATGCTGAACGAATTCCTTTTACATACAATTTTTAAAAAAATTTACCATCTTTTTGTGGAAATTGCAGATAATTGATACAAAATAATATCTATCAGAATAATTCATGATAAATGTTTAGAATATTATGATATGAATGTAGCGATTAAAAAATGGTTTTCATAAAAAATTATGTATAATTTAAGCGCTACATATGTAGCGATGTAATGTAATATTTTTATTTAAAAAATGGGGTCTTATATCACTAATTCTAAATTTCTTTTGCTAGTATATATGTGTTCGGTCTACGGAGATCCAGGACTCCAGGAGGCCCTCTGGCTCTATCCGGGTGACCGTAGATTTTGTATATTCTCGTTGGTTTTCTCGAACGACGGAAACGAGATAGTCGGCAGTGCGAACGACGGTCATTTATACGTTTATGATCTCACGCAGCACCAAAGAACTCTCCGGGTCTGTTAAACTTTTAATTTAAATCAATGAATACGTGAAATAATTTGTAATTATTCATTGATAACGGAATAATTTTGAATAATTAATTGACAACGAATTTAAAAAAAAAAATGCAGATCAAAGGTCACTCGAGGGACGCTAACGCCGTTACGTTTGCTGACAATACGTCGCAAATATTGTTCAGTGGTGGCGACGACGGTTTGTGCAAGGTAGGCCTTTAAATAATTTCACAATAGTAACTGCAATCTTTTTTTTTTTAGAATTTGAGGAAAACGTCACATGGGCTTCAAGATTTCGACAGTTTACCGACTGAGTAGTGCTGCAATATCCTGAAATGCTTTTTATGCTAATTATAAATTGGTTTATCGTTTCTATTTCCAATATCACTATGCAAAAATCTTTTCTGTTATAAATAAACGAATTATTAAACAAGGATGCAAAGTAGAACCTTGCACATTGCTTCCTCATTATTTTTCGCGTTTTACAAAGCTACCTCTATGAGGAAGTATGTTATTCAATTTTTGGCTTCCTCATAGAGGAAGCTTTGTAAAACGCGAAAAATAATGAGGAAGCAATGTGCAAGGTTCTACTTTGCATCCTTGTTTTAATTAGATAAATATACATGTTGTGAATTCGCTTTTTCTATTTCGTTATTGCGTTATTTCGTGATTATTAGAGCGTTTCCGAAGTGAATGTGATAATGGATATTTTTAAAAATAATTCAACATTCCATAAAATCAAAAATTTCATTCCGTTCGTCACTAAATTATACATATATAATGGCTGAATATTGTTTCATTTATATACAAAATTTAAGCTCGCTATCTTAAGTTTTGCAAAAGTTACAATAGAGCGATAATGTCAATTTTTTGAAAAATTCAAAACATCATAAAATTTTAACGGCTCAACCGATCTTAACCAAATTCAATGGCGATCACCGGCATATGAAAGCTCAAATTCATACCAATTTTTAGATCAATATCTCGAAAATTGAAAGAGTTATCGCGTAAACAGACATTTTTCAAAAAATTAAAAAACGCGTAATAATTTAACGATGAAGTGGATTTTAACAAAAATTTGTATGAACGATGAGGCTTGATCCCTCTATCTATGGTCCAAATTTCAGCTTGATATCTCAAGGCATTCCCGAGTTATAAAGGTTTACATTTTTCGATTGTGTAACACACACACACACACACACACACACACACACACACACACACACACACACACACACACACACACACACACACACACACACACACACACACACACACACACACACACACACACACACACACACACACACACACACACACACACACACACACACACACACACACACACACACACACACACACACACACACACACACACACACACACACACACACACACACACACACACACACACACACACACACACACACACACACACACACACACACACACACACACACACACACACACACACACACACACACACACACACACACACACACACACACACACACACACACACACACACACACACACACACACATACATACACACACACACACACACACATACATACACACACACACACACACACACATACACACACACACACATACACACACACACACATACAGACATTTTTTCTAAATCACTTTTCTCGATGTTTTGGACCATTCTGAGTGTACTGACATGAAAATCTCGAAAAAAAAATTTTTCACGAAAACAAAGCTTCCTCTATGAGGAAGCAAAATAAAGAAAAAATGCTTTAAAATGATCTGCTTGTACTACTCGGTCGGTAACAGAATATCAATATTAACAAAATATGTTTGGCTTCGTGAAATTTCAATCAAATTTCCAGTGTTGTGTTATATTTAAAAATCTTAAAACGTTCATCGAAGGTTTGGGATAGACGAACGCTGCGGGAGTCAAATCCTCAGCCCGTTGGAATTTTAGCAGGACACAAAGATGGAATAACGTACATAGACTCGCGCGGTGACGGTCGTCACCTCATAACAAACAGCAAAGATCAGACTATAAAGTTATGGGACATGCGAGCTTTTTCGGACGAGAAGGCCGAGAAAAATACACGACAAGCTGTCGACAGTCAAGACTGGGACTATCGATGGCAACAAGTACCTATGCAATGTAACACACAAAAATTGGCCTTTATTTTCCTCGCTGCTATCCTGGTAAAAATAAATTATAGAGACTGATACAGATCGATAGAATTCAAATGGGATTTAATCGTATGTTATGAATTTATGTGAATTTATACAAATTGAATCGTTGTTATTAGTTTCCTATAATTTTTGTTTTCTGTGAGTTAAGGATGTTATACAGGTTACTACTGTATGGTTACTGTGCGAACGGCATGCACATACATGAACAAGAGAGAGGCGAAAAAGACAATGTTTACTTTTAACGTAATATCTTTCATAAAATGTGGGCGCACGCGGATTTTTTCAGTATTCTGTAAAGCTCAGACTCCAATGTACACGAAAAGTAAAAATTTATCATGGTATATTCTCTGCAAACATGCGCTTTCGCTGAAAACACGACAGTCCTCATCCTCCGCCGTATACTGCCCATGTTAAATCGCTGAACTTTGATAATTTATAACTCAGAAAGTATGTGGCTAAAAATTTAATAAAAATATTTTTTTTTAAATATCGTGCTTTTCTCTATAACATAAAAAATATTGGGACAAAAATCTTCAAAATTGTTTACTAGTATAACATCCTTAAGGGGAGAGAGTCAGGTAAAAAAAATTGATTTTGGAAATTCAAATGCACTATATTGTTGGTACTCGATTAAAGGATTTTTTACTGTCGTCTGACTTGCATATGCTTTTAAATATTATCTTAAGCAAAGATCTTAGGTTTTCCATTCTGCGCATAATTCAGATCAAACTACTAGGCAGATTTGAATGGCTGACGTCTCATTTTCTTCTTCATGAACAGATACACCGGCTAAATGAAGCAGATGTTAATAAACTGTAATATTTTTTAAGTAACATAATTATTAATAAATAAATTTTATGCTATTTTCTAAATCAGTGATTAACTTTGCTTTCAGAATGAAAAAAAATAGTTTGCTCCATTTAGCCGGTGTATCTTTTCATGAAGAAGAAAATGAGATGTCAACCATTTCAATCTGCCTAGTAGTTTGATCTGAATCATGCGCAGAATGGAAAACCTAAGAACTTTGCTTAAGATAATATTGAAAAGCATATGCAAGTCAGACTACAGTAAAAAATTCTTTCATCGAGCACCAACAATATAGTGCATTGGGCATTTTTATATGCAATAGGATTTTAATGATATTGAATTTCCAAAATCAATTTTTTTGACCTGACTCCCTCCCCTTAAATACGATAGATACGTTATCGGTGTTTATAATATTTTATAATATTGTAAGTTATTTTTATCAGGGTAATCAACTTCAATAATTACTGATACTATAATCCCTTTAATTTTCATAAAAACTAAGCAGTGTACAAGTCAATGACTATGTTGGAAGGGGACACAAGTATAATGACTTATCGGGGCCATTCGGTTCTACAAACTTTAATTCGTTGCCATTTCTCACCGGCAGCGACGACCGGTCAGAGATATATTTATACGGGATGTGCAAAGGGAAATGTTATAAGTGAGTAATGATAATTTTTGTAAGATACATGTCTTTTATTAACGTTAAGAAAAAATACCAATAATGCCAGGAAGAAAAGAGCTATTTTTGAATTCTTGAGACGATTCTGGTTGTTCCGCAGTTTATGATGTACTGACCGGCGAAAGAGTTGCCGCGTTAAACGGTCACACAGGTTGTGTGCGAGATGTTAGTTGGCATCCATATCACCAACAAATCGTATCGACATCGGTGAGTACACATTCGACTTTTATACACTGTAAAAAAAATCTACTTGAAATTTAATGTACTTTTACTAAAAGTTTTTATTCATAAACTAGTATATTAAATTTAGTATACAAGTGTAATGTAAAATTAATGTACATTATACTTGCATGCTAAATTCAATAATTTACTTTAATTTTACAGTAAAAGTACTTGAATTTTAATAATTTGCTTTAATTTTACTGGAAGTTTTTATTCATAGACTAGTATATTAAATTTGGTATACAAGTGTAGTGTAAAATTAATGTATGGTAGCGCACATTCAATAATTTACTTTAATTTTACAGTAAAAGTACTTGAATTTTATACCACAATTGTATATTAAATTTCGGTGACGAATTTATGAATAAAAACTTCCAATCTTTTCTAACAGTGTAATATTATTGAAAAAAATATATCGAAATATATATATAAGAAGATAACATGGCCACTATTTACAATGATATATAAGTCATCTATTTCGAGTATAATTTCTTCTTTCCCTGGGATCATTTATTTATTTATTTACAATAGACGGGACAAGCCCTTGAAAAACATAAATATTACAGGCAGAAGAGGGAAGAACATGCAAAATTTAATTAATTTAACAGTACAAAAAATACAAAGAAAATGCAAATGAAAATGCAACATTGCTATAGGCCGCCTAAACGGGTTCACTAAGTGCAACAAAATTGTGCACAGCGGTCATAAAATGAGAGAGGGGGCGACTGAAAAAGATGAGGTTTAAGATTTCTGCATATTCATAATAAAATGTTGGCAAGCTATATCTTTAGAATTACGATATCAAGAAAAAAACTAAAAAGTAGAAAATGTTCGTTTTCGTATTCTCTGGTGGACGATTTAAAATTTTTTTTTTTAAGTCCCAAATTAAGGGAGTTGTTCTTGATTTAGTACTTTGGCAAGCTATATCTTTCGAACTATGATATCAAGAAAAAACCTAAAAAGTAGAAAATGTTCGTTTTCGTATTCTCTGATGGACGATTTTTTCATTTTTTTTTAAATATAAAATTAAGGGAGTTGTTCTTGATTTAGTACTTTGGCAAGCCATATCTTTCGAGCTATGATATCGAGAAAAAAACTGAAACGTAGTAAATTTTTGTCTTCGTATTCTCTGATGGACGATTTTTTTATTTTTTTTTAAGTACAAAATTAAGGGAGTTGTTCTTGATTTAGTACTTTGGCAAGCTATATCTTTCGAACTATGATATCGAGAAAAAGACTAAAAAGTACGAAATGTTCGTTTTCGTATTGTCTGGTGGACAATTTTTTCATTTTTTTTAAGCCCAAAAGTAAGGGAGTTGTTCTTGATTTAGTACTTTGGCAAGCCATATCTTTCGAGCTATGATATCGAGAAAAAAACTAAAAAGTAGAAAATGTTCGTTTTCGTATTCTCTAGTGGACGATTTTTTCATTCGAAGTAGTTTACTTCGCGGATAAAAAACTCCCTTAATTTTGGACTTAATTTTTTTTAAATCGTCCATCAGAGAATCCGACACCAAACATATTCTTTTCAGTTTCTTCCGCGGAGCTTAAACTTAAAAGTTATAGCTTGCTAAAATATAAAAACCACAACAACACCCTTAATATTGGACAAAAAAAAATTTAATCGTCTGTTAGAGAATACGACAACGAACATTTACTACTATTCAGTTTTTTCCGCGGAGCTTTTAAGAGTTGTAGCTTGCCAAAATACTAAATCAAAAACAAATTCCTTAATTCTGGACTTAAAAAGAAATAAAAAAATTGTCCATCAGAGAATACAAAAACGAACATTTTCTACTTTTTAGTTTTTTTCTCGATATTATAGTTCGAAAGATATAGCTTGCCAAAGTACTGAATCAAGAACAACTCCCTTAATTTTGGACTTAAAAAAAAATAAAAAAATCGTCCACCAGAGGATACGAAAACGAACATTTTCTACTTTTTAGTTTTTTTCTCGATATTATAGTTCGAAAGATATAGCTTGCCAAAGTACTGAATCAAGAACAACTCCGTTAATTTTGGACTTAAAAAAAAATAAAAAAATCGTCCACCAGAGGATACGAAAACGAACATTTTCTACTTTTTAGTTTTTTTCTCGATATTATAGTTCGAAAGATATAGCTTACCAAAGTACTGAATCAAGAACAACTACCTTAATTTTAGACTTAAAAAAAAAATAAAAAAATCGTCCACCAGAGAATACGAAAACGAACATTTTCTACTTTTTAGTTTTTTTCTTGATATCGTAATTTGAAAGATATAGCTTGCCAAAGTTTTATTTTGAATATGCAGAAATCTTAAACCTCATCTGAAAAAGTCTACAAAAGCCGATGCTGCATTTCCATTACGGTACATTCTCGTAAGTGGTTCATTGAGACCGTAGTTCGTGCGATGACCGTGAATGAAAAAAATAGAGTGATTGCGGACATTGTGCATGGGAGCGGATATAGTAACTGACGACGGGAGATCCGGACACTCGACAGAGCCATAAACATGAACAATCTTATAAAGAAGAATTAGCTCAGCCTTAAGTCTCCGAGATGAGAGTGTAAGCATTTTAAGCTCAACGCGCAAATAATGAGAGTAATTCTCATCCACGACTCTAAACTTGAACATCATAAACTGGGCAAATTTGCGCTGGACACGCTCGATAGCATTAATATGCACTAAATAATACGGCGCCCAAATTACCGATGCGTAATTGCTTGAAGGAATGAATATTTATTTGACATATTTTTATAATAAATTATATGTCAAGTTGTAAAGCTGTAGTTTATCTGCTCTGAATAAGCAATAAATCATCTAAGTTCCTTTTGTGAGCTCCTGTTAGCGCTGATTATTCAAAGTCATGAATTGGCTAATTTCTTCGCAATGCTCCTTCGAGTTACGGCTGAAAAAGTGACCAGTCACCCAACCCAGTAAAAACTGTGCTACGGGAAGTACAAACGACTTTCTGCAATGTATATATAGATGTTCATGATAATTTGACAATGCATCATAAAACGCACGGAGCTGACGAGTGTGTCTGCTGCAAGTAGATAAGAAACATTTGTTTCCGCCGCTAGTTGCAAAATAACTCTTGCAAAATTGTGTAATTAAGTAAACCGCCATCACCATAATTATTATAACAAAATCAGATTATTTTTTAAACAAACGTTTTATTCTTTATTACAATATCCTAATAGATATGTATCTATTATACATATATGCGTTTTTTGTTCCATGAAAATATTATGTTGTAATAAAATAGAAATTAAAATATATGTTAATGAGGGATTCTGCACATTTTCTGGGAGATTCGGTCATTTTTTGAGCAAGATTGATGGCATGTTTTTCGAGAAAAAAATATCCATAGAAAGACCCAAACAAGATGTACATTTCGGAAAGTAATTACTTAATTTTGAAAAAGCAGTTTATAATTGTAAATATACCTTTACGCTTTAGTGCAGTTATGAGATCTAAAAGATCCTTTTCTCGAAAAGAGCGACATTCTGCAAGTGAATTAACCCTTTGCGTCACAGGGGGTCTCTAAGTGATCAACCTGATTTCGCTCAAACTTAAATGTTTTAAAATAATTTCTGACAATAATTAATTAAAGAATTAATCAGCTAAATTAATGTTAATTAAATTATTCATTAATTTAATTCACCTAAATTATTAATTAAATTATCAATTCATTTAGTTCAAGTAAATTATGAATTAATTAAATTATCAATTCATTTAGTTCAAGTAAATTATGAATTAATTAAATTATTAATTCATTTAGTTCAAGTAAATTATGAATTCATTAAATTATCAATTCATTTAGTTCAAGTAAATTATGAATTAATTAAATTATCAATTTATTTAGTTCAACTAAATTATGGATTAATTAAATTAATTTTTCATTTCGGAAATGAAAAATGTATGGCTCAAACAGTTAATCGCTCCAATTTATTTGTATTATTACGCAATTGTTACAGTGGGACGGTGCGATAGTGAGATGGGAATATCGGTTACACTATCTTAACTTCGATGGCGAGGCGTACAGCGACAAGGTATAATTCGCCTGGATCATCAGCTGCACACTCCCATGCAATACGTATTTGCACGAGCGTACAGTTGAAAGAAGACTAACAAGAAAAAGAAATAATAACGATTCGCAATCGAACACATCGCTTATAAAAAAAAATTAAGAAATTTTAATCGTTATTGTACATTTTTTAAATATAATAGACCGAGCTTCCCCTCGAGACGCGATAAATCCGGCGTGAAAGATTATCGCTCGTTACACCAAGCCAAGCATAATACCTCCGGGGGTTCATGTAAATAATGTAGAATCTATAAGAAAAAAATTGTTCTAATAAATAAAATCTTCTATACGTGTATTACGGAAAAAAAATAGAATCGCCAAAAAAAAGTGAACGATGTTCAAGGTGGAGGGTGAGGAGATGAACAGCCGTTGTTTTCTACTATTTTGTACAGCGAGCTCGTGATAATAAATAATGCGTTTATGATCCACCTTTTAATCGGTGCGTAAGAACCGCGCGTCTTATATTGTATTCATTCGGTGATCAACTAGCGAAGTAAAAGAGCGCAAATACGTCGTAAATACTGCCTTTGGAGCGTTTTAACTTTGTTAAATAAAAGCTATATGCTGCACTGGTAAAGTTAATAAAACGAAATTTCATTAAATTTTGTCGATAAATTGTTTTATTTTTGCAGGACGTCCGTCCTGCAACTCTCACGTGGCCTCGACAGGAACCCCGAATTACTCGACAACACGAAAAAACGTCCTAGAGTTTTGTTATAAAAAAATTAACTTATATAACAAACTACAAAGCACCACAATCCTAAGTAAATATTCCTGTAATACACGATCTAGCCACTAATAACCCGAGATGTTACTGCAACTATTATAAAAGAAAAGAAAAAAAAAAATTTCACTATTTTCGTCTTCTGCACACTATATTTTTTTTCATCAAGTGCTTTGAATGGTAATTTTCCGGGACGAACAATAAAAAATGAGATTACAAATTTTCATCCCTAGGGACGAATGTGAAACACCCAAGGGACGAAGAAGAAATTCCCTAGCGACGAAAGTGAAACGCCCGAGGGACGAAAGTGAAATTCCCAAGGGACGAAAGTGAAATTCCCTAGGGACGAAAGTGAAACACCCAAGGGACGAAAGTGAAATTCCCTAGGGATGAAAGTGAAACGCCCAAGGGACGAAAGTGAAATTTCCGAGGGACGAAAGTGAAACACCCAAGGGACGAAAGTGAAATTCCCCAGGGACGAAAGTCAAAGCATCGCAAACTGCGCATGCGCCAACCTATCGTTTCAACA
Organism: Ephialtes manifestator; assembly: GCA_963970395.1. Lineage (NCBI taxonomy): Eukaryota > Metazoa > Arthropoda > Insecta > Hymenoptera > Ichneumonidae > Ephialtes > Ephialtes manifestator. Next base: position 27,296,988 of record OZ019978.1, read on the forward strand.
TTGCCATTAAATTAGCCACTTTCGTCCCACAAAACTGCCATGAAAAGCACTGCTGTTCTTGCACGTGTTATAAAAACGAGTATTTCAATGCATTTCCATTCAACTACATAATTATGTATGAACGATGTATTATTCATATCGAGCCGTCGATATCAATTCAATTGTTGCAGAGGAAGCGACAATTATTGTAAGAAACCTGTTTCTGATAATTGATGGGAATGTAATGTTTTGAGCCAATTAAACAGTGCATCTATAATTCTTATTTACACCATCATAGTCTTCCATCTAGGTTTATGATTGACAGTTTATATTTTCAAGTACTATTTTTATTTTTTTCTCCGAATATTGTTAATAGTTTTTCATGTTGCTATTTTGGTTTACTCATAAGCAGGTAAAAAACTAACTCATAAAATATTTTTTTTTTTAAGTATGTATGAGAAATAAATGACATGCAATATAAATAATCAAAAAGTGCACAACTGAGTCAAGACGTATTTCTCATAGGTGTCGGAATAACGGAGTAAATACTTGACCTACCAGTTGGAAGCCACAAGAAATGTCACCTAATTCATTTACCATTAATGGATTAGACTTGAGGCCTGAAGCCTTATGTCTCGTTTCGTGGGTGAGCGAATAGACACTCTATTTTTGTCGTATCGAAATAATAACACTATATGTAAATTATATATATTGATATTATTAAACATGAATATATGATAGATATAAAAGAGACGTACCTACTAATGAGTTTCCCTGCTAAAGAAAATAAAACATGAGGTTTTCTTCAATTATACCTTAATTAACTCGCAACATACCTTAAAAAGCGCGTCGTATCGTCTTTAATCAGCGCGTGTATACCGCGACAATTAGCGATGACATTTGTGGGGTTGGCGAGACTTTTTATCGCAAAGTCTCTAGACAACTCGCTGAGAGATCTGCAAAAGCAGGCCAATGTCATTTTGGATTGCTTAGAACATCGCATAGTATACTAAAATCCGATAACAAATTATTCTCGTGCAATGGCTATAAATTCTGAAATAACGTAGGCAAATATCGTTCCCTTGATTGCTGTGAATTTGAGCAATTCTTAATCTATGAGATACGAACGATGAACTAATAAAGAATGTGACTCCTAGACGGGATATCATTAATTTCCTCTCGTCAATTATAAATGTATTTATTCCGCTAATCGTTGGATTATAGCGTAATAAAAAAAAGCTGCCGATAATAAATTCGCTGAATATTTTGCTACGCAATTTAACCGCAAATCACTCCTGATTTTTACAAGTATAGTTTTTGCAACAGTTTGACAATTACCACAATAACAATTTTGTAAATAACAAATTTTGCAACATTTTCTTTTTTCAATTTATAATTTTGAAAAAACGTACAAAAATAATTTGTTAAGCTAGAAATTAATCAAGATTTTCTGCAGAATTAATTAAGATTTTATGCGGACATTTAACAAAAGCTTTTTATTGCAAGTACTTAAAATTAATTACAAACGCGATTAGAGATGAATAAATCAAAATCCGTCGGTAATTGAAGATACTTAAATATTTATTATGGATTATTAATTATGTGTTATTAATTAATAATATTCATGTTTGTATCTATATATGATGTACGACAAAGTTTAATGTGGATTAAAAAAAAAATTCGACGCGCTATATCAACACAATTAGTCGCGCACTGACGTAATTAACTCGTAAGAACATGGCTTATTAAAGCCACGCACGAGTGTTTACTGCGATATAATTTAACGAGCGTTGATGGTAGTTTGAGGGGTAAACGAGCCTGTTCCACTACTAAGTGCAATCGGTGATGCAATAAGTGCATCGCAAACTCGTGTTTCTTCATATTAAATACCAACTATATATACAATATGATACTTTGGGGTCTCGAGAGAATTATCATCATAGATAGACCGGTATTCATGTCAATGTCGTGCATGGGAAAAACACATCATCGTATAGTTTATGATTTGTCGCGTTCTCCGTAATTACCTTATTAGTTACTGCAAAATTAGTACATTGAGGTCGACGAATTCGGTGGAGTCGTTTTTTTGTATTTTGTTTTTTGCACTTAGACCAATCGTGCAGGTCTGGCAATTATTATTTTTATATTTTTTGCTTCGTCATCGTTTTTCGTAAAAAAAAAAAATTTTCGAGATTTTCATGTCCGGTCAAAATGGTCCAAAACGTCGAGAAAAGGGGTTTAGAAAAAATAGATTTAATAATCAAGCTGAAATTTGTCACGCTGGTAGAGAAGCAACGCCCCTTTCTATGTATAAATTTTCGAAAAAAATGAAAAAAAAATTCAGATTTTATAAGCCTTTCAATTTTTTGAAAAATGTCTATGTTCTCTAGCTTCCGCAATTTTTCAGCTAATGAGCTAAATGGTTCTGGACAAATGGAAAAATGAAAAATGAAGGTCTGTATTGAATTTGTGCGTAATCCATAAAGCGGTTTAGATTTTATGAAATTTTGAATTTTCGAAAAAATTTTGTTTTCGTTCTTATTCAAATTAAGTTCGACCAAACCTGTTCAAATCTTTTGCAAGGTAAAATTAACATCCAGTTGTAGTAGATATCGAATTTGGTGAAGATTGGTAAAGTGGTTCAGATTTTATAAGACATTGAATTTTTCAAAAAATCTTTGTATGTTTTCTAGCTGCCACAATTTTTTAGATAATGAGCTTAAATAGTTTTTGACGAATAAAGCAATGAAAAATGACGATCGGTATTAAATTTAAGCGAAATACATAAAGCGGTTTAGATTTTATGAAATTTTGAATTTTCGAAAAAATTTTGTTTTCGTTCTTATTCAAGTTAAGTTCGATCAAACCCGCTCAAATTTTTTGCAAGGTAAAATTAACATCCAGTTGTAGTAGATATCGAATTTGGTGAAGATTGGTAAAGTGGTTCAGATTTTATAAGACATTGAATTTTTCAAAAAATCTCTGTTTTCTAGCTGCCACAATTTTTTAGATAATGAGCTGAAACAGTTTTTGACGAATAAAGCAATGGAAAATAACGATCGGTATTGTATTTAAGCGAAATCCATAAAGCGGTTTAGATTTTATAAAATTTTGAATTTTCGAAAAAATTTTGTTTTCGTTCTTATTCAAGTTAAGTTCGACCAAACCTGCTCAAATCTTTTGCAAGGTAAAATTAATATCCAGTTGTAGTAGATATCGAGTTTGGTGAAGATTGGTAAAGTGGTTCAGATTTTATAAGACACTGAATTTTTCAAAAAATCTTTGTATTTTTTCTAGCTGCCACAATTTTTTAGATAATGAGCTTAAATAGTTTTTGAGGAATAAAGCAATGGAAAATAACGATCGGTATTGAATTTAAGCGAAATCCATAAAGCGGTTTAGATTTTATGAAATTTTGAATTTTCGAAAAAATTTTGTTTTCGTTCTTATTCAAGTTAAGTTCGAACAAACCTGCTCAAATCTTTTGCAAGGTAAAATTAGTATCCAGTTGTAGGAGATATCGAATTTGGTGAAGATTGGTAAAGTGGTTCAGATTTTATAAGACATTGAATTTTTCAAAAAATCTTTGTATGTTTTCTAGCTGCCACAATTTTTTAGATAATGAGCTTAAATAGTTTTTGACGAATAAAGCAATGAAAAATGACGATCGGTATTGAATTTAAGCGAAATACATAAAGCGGTTTAGATTTTACAAAATTTTGAATTTTCGAAAAAAATTTGTTTTCGTTCTTATTCAAGTTAAGTTCGATCAAACCTGCTCAAATCTTTTGCAAGGTAAAATTAATATCCAGTTGTAGTAGATATCGAATTTGGTGAAGATTGGCAAAGTGGTTCAGATTTTATAAGACATTGCATTTTTCATAAAATCTCTATGTTTTCTAGCTGCCACAATTTTTTAGATAATGAGCTGAAACAGTTTTTGACGAATAAAGCAATGGAAAATAACGATCGGTATTGTATTTAAGCGAAATCCATAAAGCGGTTTAGATTTTATGAAATTTTGAATTTTCGAAAAAATTTTGTTTTCGTTCTTATTCAAGTTAAGTTCGACCAAACCTGCTCAAATCTTTTGCAAGGTAAAATTAACATCCAGTTGTAGTAGATATCGAATTTGGTGAAGATTGGTAAAGTGGTTCAGATTTTATAAGACATTGAATTTTTCAAAAAATCTCTATGTTTTCTAGCTGCTACAATTTTTTAGATAATGAGCTTAAATAGCTTTTGACGAATAAAGCAATGAAAAATGACGATCGGTATTGAATTTAAGCGAAATCCATAAAGCGGTTTAGATTTTACAGAATTTTGAATTTATGAAAATTTTTGTTTTCGTACTTATTTAATTTGTATTTAAAATAAGGATGCAAAGTTGAACTTTGCACATTGCTTCGTCAATAATTTTCATCTTTCGCAAAACTTCCTCTATGAGGAAGCCCAAATAAAAATAAAGAAACTTCCTTATATAGACGGCGTTGCGAAAGATAAAAATAAATGAGGAAGCAATGTGCAAAATTCTATTTTACATCCTTTTTTAATAATAATTTTTAGTACGTGCTACTATTTTTATAGTAAATTTAGTGTACTCAGTAAATCCAACCTAAATCCAAAGTAAATCCAAAATATTAATTACTACTTATAGTTATGAATAATATTTTTTATATCTGTACAACATAAACACAATGTAATAAATTATAAAAAATAGAAAATCAAGGCTGAAGGACCTCGGTCGATGGCCAATTGGCAATATATGTATGTATATAATGTACAATGTTCATAGAAAAAAAAGGAAAAAAAAAAATGTAAATAATTATAATATGTATAATAATTATATTATCAATAAAACACGTTTACTACTACTACTAATATTTTTTTTCTGAGAATACCATGATTGGATCTTCCTCAGAAATCGACAGAAAAATTAGGATATATCGCATGGATTTTTTCTATCAGACCTTAAAGTACATTGTGAAAATACAGACTGAAAAAATTAATTGTGTGTGTATTATTTATTTTACTATTATAATTTATATCATAATTTATTTATTATAGGACTCTAAAAGTAACTTTGGAGCCGGATTAAAGTTCCGAATGATAAATACACGAAAGTAAATGACGAAATTCGCTAGAATAATTTCGTCAAAAATGTAGGTGAGATATTAAATTTCGGAATTTTAGCATTCTTGTATTATATTTAATGTATTCGCCGATAAATAAAATTTTCCGGTTATGTAAATTCGCAAATATTTTAAACAGTGTAATTCATAACATAATCGTGAGTCTTTCGCCTCTCTAATATAACTTAATATAACATTTGAAATTGTATCCCTTCGCCTTTCACTGCTACATGATCACATGTGGTTTATAATAACTACTTGGTAATAAAGTATCAATGATTCTCACATTTCATCATTTCACATGATCTGAAAAAAAGTCATTCATCATCAATAATATTTCAAAAACGATGAAAACCTGGCTGATTTACAATCCAATTTTTTAATCAACAAAAACGTTATTGATCCAATTTTAATGCGTCTGATTATTTTCCTTATCTACTTACACGTACAAAAAATGTATATTAACCAAAATACTCGGTTCGATGGTCGCACAATAAATTCACGAAGAAATAAGGAAAAATATTCAAGTAGAGTCGACCAACTGTGGTCAGACTGTTGCATGCGCAGTTTACTGAAAGCGCCACAGTAGAAAAACCCCTTTTGGTCAGACGTGCTATTAAGGAACCGCCAAATGATTCTAATGTACAAATTGTATCTTCCCTCGTTGTATATTGGGAATTTTAATCAATATGCGGCTTTAGAAAATTATATTTAGGAATAATGATTGTTGGTAAACCCTGAAAAAAGGGGAGAAGGAAAAGTAGATATTCGTGCTGATTAATTTCATGCTCGTCTCCCCGGCTTGGGAACCACAAGGTCACAACCGATCGTGGCATGGCAGGTAAGTAGTCATACCCTACTCGCAATAGGATTTTTATAACGAAACGGAACGAACGCTCGGTGGAGACTATAGTGCCGAGTCGTAAGTCGATAACAGGTAGATTAGTCTTCCGTACGGTCGTGTCGACGTCGTTTGCTTAGTCGCGCGTCGGTCCTCGTCGTTGTTACCTGAGCAGAGACACACAGAATTGTTTTTAAGTAGAACGAAAAAAAAAAAAATTCACCACCAAAAAAATACAGCAATTAATTAAATAAATAATTAGAAAATACTTTTGATTTTCGTATAAAGTTTGCTTTAGTTCGTATTAAGGCTTTCTTTTTTTTTCTGTTACGTCTGAGTAGCTGAAGAAATTCTGGAGGCAAGTGGAATGAATCAGAGACACAGAGATTTGTTTTTAAGTAGATCGAAAAAAAAATCACTAACAAAAAAATGCATTAATTTAATTAATTAAATAAATCATTTTTTAAACCTTTTCATTTTCGTAAAAAGTTTCGTTTAGGTCGTATTAACTTTTTTTTCTTCAGTTATGTCTGAGTAGCTGAAGAAATTCTGGAGGCAAGTGGAATGAATAAATCAGAGACACAGAGACTTCTTTTTAAGTAGATCGAAAAAGAAAAATTCACCACCAAATGAATACATCAATTAATTAAATAAATAATTAAAAAATACTTTTGATTTTCGTATAAAGTTTGCTTTAGTTCGTATTAAGGCTTTCTTTTCTTTTTTTTTCAATTACGTCTGAGTAGCTGAAGAAATTCTGGAGGCAAGTGGAAAGAATCAGGGACACAGAGACTGGTTTTTAAGTAGATCGTAAAAAAAAACTCACCAACAAAAAAATGCATTAATTCAATTAGTTAAATAAATCATTTTTTAAACCTTTTGATTTTCGTAAAAAGTTTCGTTTAGGTCGTATTAACTTTTTTTTCTTCAGTTATGTCTGAGTAGCTGAAGAAATTCTGGAGGCAAGTGGAATGAATCAGAGACTTGTTTTTAAGTAGATCGAAAAAAAAATTCACCACCAAAAGAATACATCAATTAATTAAACAAATAATTAAAAAATACTTTTGATTTTTGTAAAAAGTTTGCTTTAGTTCGTATTAACATTTTTTTTTTCAATGATGTCTGAGTAGCTGAAGAAATTCTGGAGGCAAGTGGAATGAATCATGAAGTAGATCGAAAAAAAAATTCACCACCAAAAAAATGCATTAATTGAATTAATTAAGTAAATAATTTTTAAAATCTTTTGATTTTTGTAAAAAGTTTGGATTAGGTCGTATCAACGATTTTTTTTTTTTTTTCATTTATGTCTGAGTAGCTGAAGAAATGGCAATTAGAATGAATCACAATTTTAGCCGAGAAGATTGTCACGCAATAAATAGCGAGACAAAAAATAAATACTGACTGATAATGAGTACTTTTGTCCGTCGTGGGGAAAGATAGAAATTCTTTTTTAATGGCGTTGATTCGGTACCGCGACTCTTGATACACTTAAGTGGGATATCTTGAATATCAAGAGATGTACTAAGCTATGGTACTATTTATAGGCTATTCGAAATTTCAAAATGCTTTTATTTGTGCAAATAATTAAGTGACTTGCACTTTCACAACAAAAATTTTTGGTTTTTTTTTTCAATTTTTAAACAGAACAATACATATATTTTTTTCACCATAGCAATAGTTTTTATACTTATTTTATTTTAATACACTACCAATGAATTGGAATTTTGTGAAAATTCTTTAAATTTATTTCTCAAATCACAAATGCATTATATATAAAATTATAAAAATAATAATGTATTGCTGCACCAAATTCTTTAGTAGAAATTCAAAACAATGGCGATAAAAAATCATACACTAAAAAAAATATAAGGCAAAAAAAAATTCTTCCCGCAGGTACAAATTGCATTTGAAATTTTTCAATCGTCTATAAACGACTGATAATAACAATTGGACTTCTTTGACCAACCGCAAAGGGTTGTAAGATACCGCAAAAAAGCGATACCGCGCTCAGATATACAGTTCAAACAGATAACATTTTTTTTCTCGGCGTATTGAAACTATATATTGGCATTTGACGATAAAACTTCGATTGCAGTGCATTCGAGCAACAAAACGTGAGCAACTCGACGAAAAGTGAGAAGTTTGAAGAAACAGCAGCAAATTTATTCAGCCTCGCAGTAGAAATGACACAGACGGTGACAATGGATCAGACAATATGCGAAGTGTCCGTAGGAAGAGAACGAAGAAATACGGTGCCTATTATCTATACGAGAGGAACTCATTATGAAATTGGCTTCGATATTGTGAGCATAATTTTCCATATATTTTTTCCACCATTATTAATTTAATTTTTTATTTTATTACTAATTCAATTTTTAATCTAATTTTTTTATTTTATTGTTAATTTTATTTTTTATTTTATTGCTAATTCAATTTTTAATCTAATTTTTTAATTATATTGTTAATTTAATTTGTAGTTTTATTGCTAATTCAATTTTTAATCTAATTTTTTAATTTTATTTTTAATTTTATTGCTAATTCAATTTTTAATCTATTTTTTAAATTTTTATTGTTAACTTAATTTTTAATCTAATTTTTCTATTTTATTTTTAATCTAACTTTTAATTTTATTGTTAATTTAATTTTTAATCTAATTTTTAATTTTATTGCCAATTTAATTTTTAATCTAATTTTTAATTTTATTGCCAACTTAATTTCTAATATAATTTTTAATTTTATTGTTAATTAAATTTCTAATTTAATTTTTTTTTTCTTAATAAGTCATCATTACCCTTGACATTTGAATGATCGAGTGCATAGAATATATACTTTCATGTTTGCGACACGACATGTGGTCAATAAATCTGATACGCTATTAGTAATCGAACTGTTCGATCCATCGTGATCCTATTGTTGCATTCCAAAGCACGTGAAGCATATGATAATATATAAGTACATTGGTGTGTAGGGGTGAATGTATCAATACGGACCACTTACGTTCACTGACACGCGACAGACTATTACTTTTTTACATAACAGACAAGGTCCTTGCCTTTTATTTTATTAATCTTTTACATAATAGAGAAGGTCCTTTGCCTTGTCTCTTATGTAAAATAATAATAATAATAATAATAATAGTTCGCCACAATGCCCGTCGGGAAATTCATATGGGTGAGATTTATGTGAAATATCAATTATATTGACAGGAAAAATATATGATATATACATGTGATGTATTTGTTACAATATATATTACAAATCAATTTTACATAGGTTACATGTATGAAATTTCAATATATCTGGAAAGTCAATTTTTTATATTAACTTTTTGAAATTGGGGGTAATTAATCATTTTTTTATTAATTTGTGGAAATTATGGAAATATAATTTTTTAATTAACTTTTGGAAATTGTAGAAAGTTAATTTTTTAATTGACTTTTGGAAATTTTAGAAATTTAATTTTTTTATTAACTTTTGGGAATTTTAAAAAGTTAATGTTTTTATTAACTTTTGGAAATTTTCGAAAGTTAATTTTTTTATTAACTTTTGGAAATTGTAGAAAGTTAATTTTTTTATTAACTTTTGGAAATTTTGGAAAGTTAATTTTTTTATTAACTTTTGAAAATTTTAGAAAGTTAATTTTTTTATTAACTTTTGGAAATTGTAGTAAGTTAATTTTTTTATTATCTTTTGGAAATTTTAGAAAGTTAATTTTTTGATTAACTTTTGGAAATTTTCGAAAGTTAATTTTTTGATTAACTTTTGGAAATATTAGAAAGTTAATTTTTTTATTAACTTTTGAAAATTTTAGAAAGTTAATTTTTTTATTAACTTTTGGAAATTTTAGAAAGTTAATGTTTTTATTAACTTTTGGAAATTTTGGAAAGTTACTTTTTTTATTAATTTTTGGAAATTGTGGAAAGTTAGTTTAAAAAAATTAAATAAAAATGGTACAAAAAAATAGATTGCATATAATTTATGCACCACGAATATCGTATATTCAGAATATAGGCGATTTTCAAATGGTCCAGAGTAACATTTAAAAAAATAAATAATTGTTACTATAATTGACATGAAAATAATAGAAATAAAAAAATTCTTCCCAAAATTGCACAGAATTTGACGAATATTGAAATCCCGTTACAAATGAATCCCACAATTTACTTCCTCGAAACAAAAAAGAAAAAACGCATTTCCACATAAAAAAGTACATAATTTTTTTCAAACGTGACAATTTTCCCCTATTTTACTAAAAAAAAAGGCTTTTTTTTTCAATGGAGAAAGGAATTTTTCTTTTAAAGGTTAACGACACAAAAATACATGTTTGCAACAATCATATAATAAAAAAAACTTGAAAAAATCATTCATCCACGATGATTGATAATAATCCATAATTATTTTGTCGTTAAAAGGTTAACAACACAGAAATACATGTTATCCATGGAAAAGCATTTAACATGTCGAATAATTTATAATTAAAAAAGACTTATTATGAAAAAATTAAAACCTTTGCAATAATTGTAAAAAAAAAAAAAAAAAAAAAAAAAACTTGAAGTAATCATTCGTCTACTAAGATGATTGATAATAATCTATAATTATTTTGTCAAAAGAACTGAAAATATATGCGCAGTGCACAGACATATTAATCGCAATGTAGAATTTGCGCGGGAGACGCAACCGACACGGAATTTCGCAATGTTGACTACTCGACCGGAAACATCTCGGAAGGCGCTCGCTGCAACCATATGATATTGATATATATATATATATATATATATATATATATATATATATATCGTCAAGCGCATGGTTGAACCTTTCCACGCGACTTCGCTCATTGCATCGGTAGTCACGTACGGATATATATGTAGAGTTTCATCACCAGACATAGCTAATCCGCACGATATAACCGGTCCAGCTCTTATTGCAATTTCGCCATGAGTTTATGAATATTTAAAGCCCGCCAAAAAATTCATTAACGATATACCAGCTCTTATTTTCCATGTTCGCAACGTCACTCACTGATCCGCAGCCAATAAATTAGCCCCTGGAATATATATCTCGATATATTAACATCGATATCTGGCATTCTATGTCAGTACAACGAAATTTTTTTCTTGCACTGAAAAATGAAATTTTTATTATTCGACTAAAAAGTGAGAAATTAAAAAAAAAAAGTATGAGTATTCTACATTAAAGAATAATAAAACTATAAAAATTTGTTTCTTCAAATGTTGTAAATAGAATATTTAAATATAAATAAAATCCTATTAGGATTCATTTGACAAATAAATAAAATTAATAAATAGAATAAAGAAAAAGAAATTAATAATAGAATATATAAAATAAATTTTAATTAATAAACTCATTTCATAATATAAATTTTATTTATTTATTAGAATAAATAAAATTTATTTTATTTATTGTAATAAATAAATAAAATTTATATTGAAATAAGTTTATTTATTTCTTAGATAAATAAAATCCTAATAGAATTTTATATATATTAATATATTGTATTTACAATATTTGAAGAAATTAATTTTTATTTTAGCGTACGAATACTTTTTTTACTTCTAATTTTTATATTATTTATATTATCAAATAATAAAATTTATTTGTTAGATAAATTAATTCTTTAAATTGTAGTCTGATACTTTACAAAAAAAAATGTAAATTATTTGCGTGTCATTTTAAATCGATTTCTTATTTATAAATAAAATCCTAACCTGATAATTTATGTGCGTATATTTTGTATAAAATCCACAGGAATATAATAATAGAAAAACTAAATTTCCATAATTTTTTGCTAAAAAAAAAAGTCGTTTAACTGAGGGGAAATTCCTGATATGCACAGACAGCGTTTCACGCGCTCACGTGCAATTTAAGCCATCGGCGTTGATGGAAATACGAGAGATGCCAATATACGCGCATAAATTATCAGCTTGGGATTTCTGCCATCGTATATTTTTGCTCCGTGATTCACTTGGGAAAAACAACAAATATGATTTCTACGACATAACTCGAAGCTCATAAATTATTTTTCCTTCTGCATCTACTTGTATATTTAATGTGTACATGAAAACTTTAAAAAATTACTGTTCAAGCATCTGGCAATCAAACCTCTTACTTTTCTAACGATTCTTTAGTCCCTGTTTTCCATCTTTTAATATTCGCCAATTTCATTCAATAAATTACAAATAAAAAATGAGAAATAAAAAAAATCATTAACTAAATTAAAATTTCTAATTGGATTTTATTCATAAATACGAAATCGATTTAATTCAAATAAGTTTGCTTGAATGACATGCAAATGATTCTAAAACTTTTTTTTTAAGTCTATCTAACAAATAAATAAAATTCATTTGATAAAATAAAAATTTCGTTCAATTCCCGTAGATCTCTTTAAGGTAGTCCTTTCGAATAGTATCGAGTTCGCATAAGTTTTCGAAAAATGAGAGGGAATTGCAAACACTTTTCGATAATACAAAAATCTGAAAAAAAAATCATGCATATTAAAGATGTGGAAAAGATTTATTTTACATAATAATAATTCCAAAATGTTATTAACAAATTGATGAAAAATAAAATTGTTCAACAAATCTTTCGACAAACTCATTTTTTTTTTCGTAAAAAAAATTCCTTTATTTTTCTGAATACGCATGAATTTTTTCAAATTTTTTAATTCACTTTGAATTTTGGGATTTTCCCCATGCAAAAAAACGAAAAATTCAAAGTGAATGAAAAAATTTGAAAAAATTCATGCGCATTCAGAAAAACGAAGGAATTATTTTTGCCGAAAAAAAAATTAGGTTTTCGAAAGATTTGTTGAACAATTTTATTTTTCATCAATTTGTTAATAACATTTTGGAATTATTATTATGCAAAATTAATCTTTTCCACACCTTTAATATGCATGATTTTTTTCAGATTTTTGTATTATCCAGAAGCGTTTGCAATTATTATATACATTTTTATAGTGTTTTTTTAACGAGAACTTCTTGCAACAATTTTCTGATATTTCCTCCTTCCATTTGTGTTTTTCCGTAAGTGAACTATTATGTGCTTTTCCAAAGCGATATTTTGTTATCTCAAGCAGTAAAAAGCGGTTATTATGCAACAATGTGATATGCCTAACTATACATTTCTAGTGACGTGTTTGGAGCGTCACTGACCATTATATATCGACGGAATAAATTTGTTCAGTTTCTCGATAGTCGAGTGTGGGTTATTTTATGCTTTATCATCTGAATACAATCGTCTAATTACACGTGCTGTGATCTCAAGAGGATCAGGATGTTGGCGATATTATTTTTGTCCTGAGACAGAAATTGTTGAGGGTTTTCGCGGTAACTTCATCCATATCATCATCTTTGAATCAACAATTAAGTCCACGTGTTTAATACACGATTATGTAACGTGTCACCGAGTTTATTGTCAACGTATATTGATCACTATATTCCGGTTATATTATATCCGGGAGGCTGCGGTGGAATTTAAACCTAAAGCAAATATCAGGTGTCTGATGTCTGTTATAGGGCTTCACAATTTTATCAAATTACAGTTGATGTTATATTATTTTTTGCAACCGGAAATTTTCCTCTAAAACGAATTATTGGACGATGTAAATGAAATCAAAGCTTCCTATATGAGGAAGCAGAAAATTAACTGCTTCTCTACCTGTTTGCCTCTATTTTTGTCACTAACTATCTATCGCCGAACATTTTCCTCTAAAACGAATTATTGATCGACGGAAATTATATCAAAGCTTCCTATATGAGGAAGCAGCATATTAAGGATGTAGAAGCGCGATGGGGTGCTCAACTTCCTGAAAAGTGAGAATTCAGAGAGAAAATTGAACACTTGTCGATGGAATAAAATTCTGAAAAAAAAATTAAGCATACAAAAGGTGCGGAAAAGATTAATTTTGCATAATAATTATTGCAAAATGTTATTGACAAATAGGTGAAAATAAAAATTGTTTAACAAATTATCCGTCAACCTTACGTTTTTTCGAATGAAAATGATTCGTTAATTTTTCTGAATATGTATGAATTTTTTCGGAATTTTGTCTAATGTTTGAAAATTGCGATTTTTGCTTCCTCATAGAGGAAGCTTTGTTTTCATGAAAAAAAAATTTCCATGAAAAATTTTTCAAAAAATTCAAAACGGCATAAAATCGAAATTTTCCCACACATTTTATCAAAAATTGCTACAGTTGAAGAGGGTCCGCTGCTACACTTGTGTGCCAAATTTGACCTCGATATACAAAACGGTTCTTGAGTTATTGGCGTTCAAATTTTCGGAGTTGTATACATACACACACACACACACACACACACACACACATACACATACATACGGACATTTTTTCTTGATTACTTTTCTGGATATTTTGGACAATTCTAAGTATCCTGACATAAAAATCTAGAAAATTTTTTTTTAATGAAAACAAAGAATCCTCTATGACGAAGCAAAATTTCCGTATGTGTGTGTGTGTGTGTGTGTGTGTATAGAACTCTAAAAATTCAAACTGCTCTCTCCTATTGTTATTTAATGCATTAAACTTTAATGAAAGAATTATAAAAATTTAGCACTGATTTGACTAGTGTGAAACAGTCGAACATCCTTAATCCGACAGCCAATCGGAGAACGAATAAACCGACAACAATACTTATATCGAAAATGGGAGATATCTTACCCACTGATTTTTTTAAAGAAGGGATAAGAGAAGCATATTCAAAAAAACATGGCTAAATAATTATTTTATTATGCATTCATAATAATTTATTATTTGTTTTTTTTTTTTTAATTTATTAATTATTATTAAAATTTTTAAATTGTTATTAAACCAACAAGTAATTTCGAATTTATTCTTTAGTGAAAAGTAAAAAATGTGAGCATTTTTTTTTCTCCATTATAAATATAATAATTTCAGAATATGTTTATTTTTTTTAGCAGACTGAAGATTTAGTTTGTTTGTTATAATTTTTTTTAAATAAATTATTACTAAATAAAATTATTATAACACACTTATATAAAAATACATGTGTAACAATAATCTTGAAAAATAAAATACGACCATGATTCATAGTGTTAAAAAAAGTTTATATATCTTTTAATGCAAAATGGGTGATAAATCAAATCCTGATTTAAAACGTGAGTCATTAATCGATACGGATAATTGAACATTATCGTTCGACTAATAATCCACTAATTACAGAAATAAATAAATTGTCAATTACAATATTTACGGTGTTCCTTGATAAGAAAATTATTGTCTCGCAATATGGAGCCTCCGTCACACACTGACGCACACGTTGAAAGTTGTTTTATTCGGTAAAATAAAACCGATTAGTATCTTGACATGAAATATATTTATTAGGAAATTACAATAATACCTGTGACATTTTACGCAACCCTCGAGTATTTTTGGCAAAAAATGCCCTATATGGGAGATGGGGGCAAAATGGGCACCTTCTCAACTTTCGTATAAACGATTTGTCTCAGTTTTTTACGTTCCTCAAATAGGGAAAGTGCGGAAAATACATCAAATTGGTGATGAAAAAAAATTGATAATCTTCATCAGATCAGAATTTTTTTAACCATCCGTTCAGAACTTTTTTTCGATACTTTGTTGAGCAAAGA
Source organism: Ephialtes manifestator (assembly GCA_963970395.1). Lineage (NCBI taxonomy): Eukaryota > Metazoa > Arthropoda > Insecta > Hymenoptera > Ichneumonidae > Ephialtes > Ephialtes manifestator. The sequence continues at coordinate 27,312,588 of OZ019978.1, forward strand.
AAAAAAATATAGTCAAATGAATTTTTCAAAAATTTTATAATCAAATTAATTCTTTGATAAAAAAAGTCGGTATATCATAAAGAAATCAATTAGAACGAAATTCTCATTTTATGATTTGATGCCAATTTTGACTTCGATACTTATATTTAGCCGAGATGCCTGTTTTGCCTCCCTGCCTGTTTTATTGACATCACCAATTATTTTCCGAAATTTTCAAGTAAGAAATGTCAGGAAATTGAAAAAAGTCGTGTTCGAAAAAGTTGAAACGATGTCCGTTTTGCCCCCAATTGTCATTTTCAGTCGTGATGCCCGTTTTGCCCCCCTGCTCGTTTTGCCCCCATCTCACCTATATTATACTACATTACTCAAAGAATTTTATTGTATTTTTCAAATAAATGCTATATCATTTTTAATGTTTCTGTTTCAGGGCAGAACGTTTGCGGCTATGATCAACGAGTTTCTTGAGATTTACGCTCCCCTTAAAGAATATATCGCCGTGTACGAAACTCCCGAGGGTAAAAATGTCTACGAGGAGACACTTGCCGCTACGAAGAACCAGTATCCTCAGTACGTGAGGGAAATTGAGGGAACTGCCGACGGTGCAAAAGTTCCTTTTTTCAAGGTTTGTTTTATTTCTACCGCTAGTGAAAAACGTGCATCACATTTTTTTAGTGTAACCAGTCAACGTAGAATATTTTCCACATTAAAAAAAAAGGTATTTTGCAACATATCTTTTTTTATTAGCATCCAATAATTAAAAAAAAAAATTCGCAATCGGTAAAATTTAATAAAAATTTTTTTTTAAGAGTCCAACGTTTAAGCTTTTTTCTTGAAAAAGGAAGGAATTTCGACTATAAAAATTTGTTGACCAATCCAAAATAGGAAAAAGTTTTGGTGATCATAAATATTTTTCCTGGAGAAAAATAATTATTGCTAATTATTCCAAATAATGTTGTTTTTTAAGTCGTATTGCAAAAGTTCCTTTTTTCAAGGTTTGTTTTATTTCTACCGTCAGTGAAAAACGTGCATCACATTTTTTTAGTTTAACCAGTCAACGTAGAATATTTTCCACATTAAAAAAAAGCTATTTTGCAACATATCTTTTTTTATTAACGTCAAATAATTGAAAAAAAAAATTGGCAATCGGTATAATTTTATTAAAAAATTTTTTTAAGTTTCCGACGTTTAAGATTTTTTCTCACTGAGAAAGGAAGAAATTTCGACTATAAAAACTTGTTGACCAATCAAAAATAGGAAAAAGTTTTGGTGATCATAAATATTTTTCCCGAAGAAAAATAATTATTGCTAATTATTCCAAATAATGTTGTTTTTTAAGTCGTATTGCAAAAGTTCCTTTTTTCAAGGTTTGTTTTATTTCTACCGTCAGTGAAAAACGTGCATCACATTTTTTTAGTTTAACCAGTCAACGTAGAATATTTTCCACATTAAAAAAAAGCTATTTTGCAACATATCTTTTTTTATTAACGTCAAATAATTGAAAAAAAAATTGGCAATCGGTATAATTTTATTAAAAAATTTTTTTAAGTTTCCGACGTTTAAGATTTTTTCTCACTGAGAAAGGAAGAAATTTCGACTATAAAAATTTGTTGACCAATCCAAAATAGGACAAAGTTTTGGTGATCATAAATATTTTTCCTGGAGAAAAATAATTATTGCTAATTATTCCAAATAATGTTGTTTTTTAAGTCGTATTGCAAAAGTTCCTTTTTTCAAGGTTTGTTTTATTACTACCGTCAGTGAAAAACGTGCATCACATTTTTTTAGTTTAACCTGTGAACGTAGAATATTTTCCACATTAAAAAAAGCTATTTTGCAACATATCTTTTTTTATTAACGTCAAATAATTGAAAAAAAAAATTGGCAATCGGTATAATTTTATTAAAAAATTTTTTTAAGTTTCCGACGTTTAAGATTTTTTCTCACTGAGAAAGGAAGAAATTTCGACTATAAAAATTTGTTGACCAATCCAAAATAGGACAAAGTTTTGGTGATCATAAATATTTTTCCTGGAGAAAAATAATTATTGCTAATTATTCCAAATAATGTTGTTTTTTAAGTCGTATAGCAAAAGTTCCTTTTTTCAAGGTTTGTTTTATTTCTACCGTCAGTGAAAAACGTGCATCACATTTTTTTAGTTTAACCTGTGAACGTAGAATATTTTCCACATTTAAAAAAAAGCTATTTTGCAATATATCTTTTTTATTAGCATCCAATAATAAAAAAAAAATTGGCAATCGGTAGAATTTCATTAAAATTTTTTTTAAGAGTCCAACGTTTAAGCTTTTTTCTTGAAAAAGGAAGGAATTTCGACTATAAAAATTTGTTGACCTATCCAAAATAGGAAAAGCTTTTGGTGATCATAAATATTTTTCCTGGAGAAAAATAATTATTGCTAATTATTCCAAATAATGTTGTTTTTTAAGTCGTATTGCAAAAGTTCCTTTTTTCAAGGTTTGTTTTATTTCTACCGTCAGTGAAAAACGTGCATCACATTTTTTTAGTCTAACCCGTCAACGTAGAATATTTTCCACATTGAAAAAAAGCTATTTTGCAACATATCTTTTTTTATTAACATCCAATAATTTAAAAAAAAAATTGGCAATCGGTAGAATTTTATTAAATTTTTTTTTTAAGAGTCCAACGTTTAAGCTTTTTTCTCACTGAGAAAGGAAGAAATTCCGACTATAAAAACTTGTTGACCAATCCAAAATAGGACAAAGTTTTGGTGATCATAAATATTTTTCCTGAAGAAAAAAAATTATTGCTAATTATTCCAAATAATGTTGTTTTTTAAGTCGTATTGCAAAAGTTCCTTTTTTCAAGGTTTGTTTTATTTCTACCGTCAGTGAAAAACGTGCATCACATTTTTTTAGTTTAACCTGTCAACGTAGAATATTTTCCACATTAAAAAAAAAAGTTATTTTGCAACATATCTTTTTTTATTAACGTCAAATAATTGAAAAAAAAAATTGGCAATCGGTAGAATTTTATTACATTTTTTTTTAAGTGTCCAACGTTTAAGCTTTTTTCTTGAAAAAGGAAGGAATTTCGACTATAAAATTTTGTTGACCAATCAAAAATAGGAAAAAGTTTTGGTGACCATAAATATTTTTTCTGGAGAAAAATAATTATTCCTAATTATTCCAAATAATGTTGTTTTTTTAAGTCGTATTGATACTCCATTTTTTTCTGTTGCATTTAAGTCACATTATTGCTTTTGGTCTCATAAAAAAAATTACTTTAATTGAATTCAAATTTATTTAAACATGAATTAAATAATATAAAATTCATTTGTAAAAGTTGACTTTTCCGTTACACTGTAAAATGATTTATTCATTCAAATTAATAATATTTTATTCATCAATCTTTCAGGCGACTCAATCGCCTTAAGACTACAAATTATATAAATTTTCTATCGGAAATAAAAAATAATATCGCTTGGAAATTACATAAAAACTTGAATTTATAATATTATGCCAAACCCATCACGAAAGGAATGACAATAAATATCATCAAGTGTCATAAAATACATAATATTTCCATTTACGCGTACTCGAATGCAACAAATCTAAAACTGTTCCATTTACATGTGACTAAATAAGTCGTAAAACCGATGATATATAGCGAGTTTCGATGTCGAGAAATTAAGATAGAGACACTAATGAGAAATTTATAATACAAATCACTGAAAAAATGTTTTTCCTCTTATATTTATCAACTTCAATGAACGTGTAGTATTTAAAAATCTAATAAAATCTTTGCACTTTGCACTTAACGTGTAATTATATTTGTAATGTATGCACGAACAGCTTCGATATCAGAAAATTTAGATAGCATGCGACCCCCTTGAGAAATTTATAAAATAAAAAGTTTGCAGGTATTTTATCCATGAACATCGACGAATGTAGAGCTAGATGGGCAAATTATCCGTAACGGACTTATTTATTCAACATACTGTATCATTGGTAAACAGAGTAATGAAAAATTGCTCAACTCTTGAGTATCCTTCTGAGGAGAGAGGGAACGTGAGGGTCCTTCGCGTTGACAGAATGAAACATGAAAATTACTCGTGTGGTCAATGGATTGACGAGGCTGAGTCCCTCACGCGACGAGTGAACGACGACAGTAAATATTACAGAGTAGTAATACAATCATGAATGTAATTTCTTCATTTCCGTAAAGAAGAGAATAATTAGTACGTTACGTCTGCAAATATAAATTTGTAACCATCTCATTTATCTAAAAATTTCTTGATTATTTATTTGCAATGGTAATTGTTATTGATTAAACATTGCAAATAAATAATCAAGAAATTTTTAGATAAATGAGATGGTTACAAATTTATATTTGCAGAAGTAACGTACAAATTATTCTCTTCTTTAAATTTGTAACCATCTCATTTATCTAAAAATTTCTTGATTATTTATTTGCAATGGTAATTGTTATTGATTAAACAATTACCATTGAGATGGTTTAAAATTTATATTTGCAGAAGTAACGTACAAATTATTCTCTTTGTTATTTATTTTTTATTGAAAAATGGTTTATTTAAATTAAATTTCATTGATATGTAAATAAATGTGAATTTTATTAAATTATTTTTTTTTCCAAAATTTATTTTCATTCAACATGAAAATTGGATTTCGTTATTTTTCTCAATAACGAAAATTAATACTCGCGACTGAATAAATAAAATAACTTTCAGATGTCATCATAATTAAAAAATATATTCGAAATTATGACTCGTGAGCAGATTTTTTAAGAAAATAAGTTTTGCATATAAACTTGAAAGATAAAATTTCGATGACATTTATTCCCAAGGGAGGAAAGTAATCACTTTCCGCCCTATCGAAGGGGAAGAACGTACGAACTTTACGCGCAGGTGTATAGAAAAAACAAATATTTGTTAGGTTCCTCATATAAAATTTCAATGACATTTATTCCCAAGGGAGGAAAGTAATCACTTTCCGCCCTGTCGAAGGGGACGAAAGTACGAACTTTACGTACAGGTGTATAGGAAAAAGTAAATATTTGTTAAGTTCCTCATATAAAATTTCAATGACATTTATTCCCAAGGGAGGAAAGTAATTACTTTCCGCCCTGTCGAAGGGGAAGAAAGTACAAACTTTACGCGCAGGTGTATAGGAAAAAATTAATATTTGTTAGATTCCTCATTGTCCATAGGACAAAAACAGATTTTTCCCAATACAAATTATGTTCATGTAATTCAAAATAAGGATGCACCGAGTTGAAGGTGAAAAGGTTAATCAACAATGCAAACTATAACTATAATTATCGCATATTACGTGCAGCATCTCTATATATCAAATCCACGTGGAGAATTCGATCGAGAACCAAGATTGGAAATCTCGTCGTAGTCAATTAGATTATGATTCACCCGTTGATAGAGAGGAATATATATACATATAGAAGGTCAGCATACCGCGACTAATCGGCCGCGATCGACGCCAGTTTCCTTCATAATTTCGGTGCAATTCATGGCGGCTGCTGGCCATTACGCGTGTCGTAATTATATCAGAAAACCACTGGTGCGCGTGCATCATTGTATAACACTATACACCGATTATCTGTAGTGTCCGCACTGTTTAATATGAGCATATGAGGCATATGACGTACTATTTTATCCAGTAGCAAAAACTACATCAAAGTTTTAACCATCCAATCATTTCCTTACTTACGTTATTTGATTATTCGTACAATAAATAATATCTTCTTTCCCCGACGCGTATTTATGCGCAATCCACTTTCATTACTCCCTAGGGAGAAAAATATGGAACCCTGATTTTTTTAAGCCCCCATTGAACACCCCGAAAAAAAAACAACAGAATCGTTGCGCATTTTTATAATAGTTTGTGAAGTGAATTTTTGCAAAAAATCAACCGGTTATTTTATGGTTCAAATTATTGGGAAAGCAAAATCTAATTTTAGACTTTTCGAAAAATCGCTTTACCCAATATCGGTTTTAATATCCGCAAAATACTACCCCAATTCAATATAAATTTGAGATACTAGTTTTTGAAAAATTTTCTTTATTATTATATTATAAGTAAAAATTGTATTATATTATAAGCAAAAATTAAATTATATTATAAATAAAAACCGAAAGTAGTGGACGCGCGGTCAGTGTGTGGCTTCGGCGGTCCCCAGAGTTAAGCAGCATTATTTGCGGCCATAACTTGGATGGGTGACCGCTTAGCCATGCACTGGTTTGCGCGCCAACTGCTGAGCGGGAGGCAGTTTTTCTGAGTTTCTAATGTATTGTTATACAATAGAAACTCAGTAAAAATAAAGCCGTCTGTATCGGCCAGGTTTTCCGCAGTTTCCCTGTAACTGCGGAAAACCTGTTACAAATATATATGTAACATATATATTAAATATATATCGCCAAAAAGTTCTATATGCTGCATATATTCTGCATATATGTATGCAAAAATATATTCAAAATATATGTGATATATGTATGGAATATATGTAAAATATATTTCATATACGTTTAGCGCCAAAAAGTTCTATATGTCGAATATATCGTGCATATATTTCTATTTCCATGTGGGAATGCGATACAGTAGTGCATTAGGATGAGTGGCTGCGGACAACACTCTAGGGGGGGTCTCTATGAAGTGAACGGGGAAAAGGGGAGAGGGGCAACGTAAAAGCCTGAAGAAGCCATACGGAAAGATACAAAGAAAAAAATATATGGGTCATTCCACGGGATTTCGCACAAAAAAAAACCCGACCGACTCCAATTTTCGCCTAATTTTTTTATATTGTTGACTATGTCAAACGGAGCATCTGTGAATTTTTTGAGAATTTTATTCTTATATTTCGACGAGCCATAAAATAAAAGGTGAAAAAAATGAAAAAAATTCTGACGTCAAGTGGAATAATGATATCGACAAAAATAACTAGGTCAAAATTTTCGTAATTCAACACAGTTTACGGTAAAAATAATCAAAATAAAAAATAAACATAACTTCTATTTTATTTATGTCTTCTACCAAGAAAAGGTACCATTTCGCTAATTTGGCCCCCTCCGATTTCAATACAAAAAATCACGAATATACTACATGAAGTCCCAAACATTTTAAGCACAAGCCCAAGATGGAGAACGCATTTTACCCATTTTTAAAAAAATATTTCGGGTAATTGATTTTTTTAATTTTCTTCCAATCTTCTGCGTATTTTTTTATGTAATTGGTAATATTAAAAGGAGCTTATGTGATTTTTTTCATAATTTTATATGTAGATGTATTCGAGTCATTAAATGTAATCGAATTACAAATTTTTAAAATTTTAAAAAAAGAAAGCGATCAGCTGATCGCTTTGTTACTCACTCAGTGGCCGCTCGAGCGCTGGCGTCGCGAGATTCGCCTGGGGTACGCCTGGGGCGTGCGATCAGCTGATCGTCTCGTTACGCACGCAGTGGCCGCTCGGGCGCTAGCGTCGCGAGATACGCCTGAGGCGTATAATAATTTTGTTATTTTTTTAACTTAATCGGAGAGGTCCATATAAGTGAAATGGGACCTTTTTTTGTAAAAGACGCAACGAAAATACAATTTTTTAAATTTGTAATTCGATTACATTTAATGAATCGAATACATCTAAATATAAAATTATGAAAAAAATCACATAAGCTCCTTTTAATATTACCAATTACATAAAAAATACGCAGAAGATTGGAAGAAAATTAAAAAAAATCAATTACCCGAAATATTTTTTTAAAAATGGGTTAAATGCGTTCTCCATCTTGGGCTTGTGCTTAAATTGTTTGGGACTCCATGTAGTATATTCGTGATTTTTTGTATTGAAATCGGAGGGGGCCAAATTAGCAAAATGGTACCTTTTCTTGGTAAAAGACATAAATAAAATAGAAGTTATGTTTATTTTTTATTTTGATTATTTTTACTGTAAACTGTGTTGAATTACGAAAATTTTGACCTAGTTATTTTTGTCGATATCATTATTCCACTTGACGTCAGATTTTTTTTTCATTTTTTTCACCTTTTATTTTATGGCTCGTCGAAATATAAGAATAAAATTCTCAAAAAATTCACAGATGCACCGTTTGACATAGTCAACAATATAAAAAAATTAGGCGAAAATTGGAGTCGGTCGGGTTTTTTTTTGTGCGAAATCCCGTGGAATGACCCATATATATTATAAATAAAAATTAAATTATATTATAAGTAAAAACTTGAGGATAATTATAAGTAAATATTTAATTGTAGTAACATTTTTTGCAGCTTTTCCTGATGCATCTTGACGATAAAATAAAATAAAATAGAAGTTATGTTTATTTTTTATTTTGATTATTTTTACCGTAAACTGTGTAGAATTACGAAAATTTTGACCTAGTTATTTTTGTCGATATCATTATTCCACTTGACGTCAGATTTTTTTTCATTTTTTTCACCTTTTATTTTATGGCTCGTCGAAATATAAGAATAAAATTCTCAAAAAATTCACAGATGCACCGTTTGACATAGTCAACAATATAAAAAAATTAGGCGAAAATTGGAGTCGGTCGGGTTTTTTTTTGTGCGAAATCCCGTGGAATGACCCATATATATTATAAATAAAAATTAAATTATATTATAAGTAAAAACTTGAGGATAATTATAAGTAAATATTTAATTGTAGTAACATTTTTTTGCAGCTTTTCCTGATGCATCTTGACGATATTCTGCCGGTCGTAACGAGCGGCATCCAAGTAAACAATCAACCGGTCGGTTGTTCCACGATTGTCTGCAACCATCCTGGTCAAGTAGGTAATGACTTCGTACGGGATAACACAGTCGTCAAAGAAAGTAACAGAAAGGCCATAATTCTTCTTATTGTTCTTAGATATGCATATCTTGAATCTTAAGCCTTGGGATTACATATTTCTCTCATTACACTATTGCACGTGTTGCACGTATTGAAGAAGAAAAAAAAGTCTGACAGTCATATAACAATGGATTTTCAGGAGATCCTTGGCCATAACGAGGACGCCTTGTCCGAGACCATGAATCACTGGTACCTTGTCAGCGCTCACGTCATTGAGCCTGAACTTCGCGAAGAAAAATTCACGTCCCTCAGCTATGCTGGTTTCTTGCCCGGATACACGATGGGATACAATCATCATGGATTGGTCTACACCATCAATACCCTTAGTGCAAAAAATCTGAGATCTGGAAAAACACGTAAGACACTCTTTGTTTTAGGTAGAAAAATAAAAAGGTTGCAGAAACTGAATGTGCATCACATTTTTTACCTTTCTCAGAGCTATTTCTAAGAAGAAGTACGCTGAAATGGTTGATTTTCATGATGGAATATGCCACTTGAGAATGATAGTGAAGGTTGAAATTCGATATCTTGAAGAGAACAAAATTGGGGTTGGATTTTCCGACTGGAAATCGGATCTGCGATTTTTGAAATTAGAAACGAACAAAAGAAATTTTTTTTAAATTACATATTGTAATTTGTTGATGAAAAATCGCATTATATACTGTTTACCATTTTAACATTTGAAAAAATATCATTTACTTTTTTTGTACAAAATATCGAAAATATGCATTTTGACGAAAAAAAATATATTAAAAAAATTAACTTGTCTCAAATAAATATCAAGAAAACATTTTTTTTCATAGTAGTCAACTTATTCACAAAATTTTTAGAAGTCGAAGATTTTTTAGAAGTCGAAGATTTATTAATTATTAAATTGCTTTTATCATATACTGTTTACCATTTTAACATTTGAAAAAAATATTAATTACTGTTTTTGTACAGAATATCGAAAATATGCATTTTGACGAAAACAAACATATAAAAAAAATGAACTTGTCTCAAATAAATATCAAGAAAACATTTTTTTCATAGTAGAATCAACTTATTCATAACATTTGATATTTTTCAGAAGTCGAAGATTTATTAATTATTAAATTGCTCGTATCATATACTGTTTACCATTTGAAAAAAATATTAATTACTTTTTTTGTACAAAATATCGAAAATATGCATTTTGACGAAAAAAAATATATTAAAAAATTTAACTTGTCTCAAATAAATATCAAGAAAACATTTTTTTTTCATAGTAATCAACTTATTCATAAAATTTGATATTTTTTAGAAATCGAAGATTCATTAATTATTAAATTTCTCATATCATATACTGTTTACCATTTTAACATTTGAAAAAAATATTAATTACTTATTTTGTACAGAATATCGAAATTATGCATTTTGACGAAAAAAACATATTAAAAAAAATGAACTTGTCTCAACTAAATATCAACAAAACATTTTTTTTTCATAGTAGTCAACTTATTCATAAAATTTGATATTTTTTACAAGTCGAAGATTTATTAATTATTAAATTGCTCGTATCATATACTGTTTACCATTTGAAAAAAATATTAATTACTTTTTTTGTACAGAATATCGAAAATATGCATTTGGCAAAAAAAAAAAATATGAAAATATATAAAAAAATGAACTTGTATCAAATAGATATCAAGAAAACATTTTTTTTTTCATAGTAGAGTCAACTTATTTATAAAATTTGATATTTTTTAGAAGTCGAAGATTTATTAATTATTAAATTGCTCGTATCATATACTGTTTACCATTTTTACATTTGAAAAAATATCAATTGCTTTTTTTGTACAGAATATCGAAAATACGCATTTTAACAAAAAAAAAAACATATTAAAAAAATGAACTTGTCTCAAATAAATATTTAAAAAAACATATTTTTTCATAGTAGTCAACTTATTCATAAAATTTGATATTTTTTAGAAGTCGAAGATTTATTAATTATTAAATTGCGCGTATCATATACTGTTTACCATTTTAACATTTGAAAAAAATATTAATTACTTTTTTTGTACAGAATATCGAAAATACGCATTTTGACGAAAAAAAACATATTAAAAAAAATGAACTTGTCTCAAATAAATATCAAGAAAACATATTTTTTTCATAGTAGAGTCAACTTATTCATAAAATTTGATATTCTTTACAAGTCGAAGATTTATTAATTATCAAATTGCATCAAGAAGTCGATGGTTTTATAAGTATTTGGTAATCATTTATTTTTTTTCAGCAAGATATTTTCTCACTCGAGCTTTATTAGGAGTCGAGAATTACGTGCAAGCTCAGCAAACTCTAAGAAACGTCGGTTACGGTGCAGCCGAAGGATTTTCGGTGAACATGACCTTCCTCAATCAGGAAGGAGACCGAATGTTCCACAACGCTGAGGTCGGACCCGCTGAACCGAACGTGGACGAATCGCAGCTTAGCATTCTTACTGCGAGTCCCGGAGAAAACATATCCCACTGCAACAAGTGAGAAACCAAAAAAAAAAAACACAATTAGCTTCTTATAATTTTATTTAAAAAATTTCTAAACGTGTTAATGGCTTCAATTACGTTTAGATATCTTCGCCTCAAAGTTCCTGAAGTAACTGGAGTAATTATAGACAGCAGTGAGCACAGGATGGCAGCAATCTGCAATCATTCCTTGCCAAAAACACGTCAGGAAGTCATCGACATTTTAAGCGATCGTACTGACAAAGAATTCAGCGTTTACCAAGAAATTCGACCGGATGATTACGTCAAAACTATTGCCACTGGTATTTATAGATTAAATTATTTTTATTGTAGAAAGACTACGTTTAAAAAAAACTCTTCTCTAAATCAATTCAATTTCAATTTTTTTGTCCAAATCAATTATGAACGCCATAACGAAACGCTGAAATTTAATAACTTATTCAGTCTTTATTGTTAAGATAAATATTTCTTTATTTGAAAAAAAAAGTCTATAAAAAAATGTAATAATCAGAATTATCGATTTTTTCGTATTTTTCTATTTTCGATCGTTCCAATCAATTTTGAACTATAAATTGCCGTTAAATCGTTGTTTTAGAGTGGAATATAAATGTGTTTAAATCTTATGTTTAAATTATGAGCGCCATAACGAAACGCTAAAATCTAATAACTTATTTAGTCTTTATTGTTAATACCCTTAACAATACCCTTTATTGGTTTTTTTTGGACAAAAAAATTCAATTTCAATTTTTTTGTCCAAATTAATTATGAGCGCCATAAGGAAACGCTGAAATTTAATAACTTATTTAGTCTTTATTGTTAAGATAAATATTTCTTTACTTGAAAAAAAAAGTGGATCAAAAAAATGTAATAACCAGAATTATCAATTTTTTCGTATTTTTCTATTTTCGATCGTTCCAATCAATTTTGAACTATAAATTGACGTTAAATCGTTGTTTTAGAGTGGAATATAAATGTGTTTAAATCTTATGTTTAAATTATGAGCGCCATAACGAAACGCTGAAATTTAATAACTTATTTAGTCTTTATTGATAAGATAAATATTTCTTTACTTGAAAAAAAAAGTCTATAAAAAAAATGTAATAACCAGAATTATTGATTTTTTCATATTTATCTATTTTCGATCGTTCAAATCAATTTTGAACTATAAATTGACGTTAAATCGTTGGTTTAGAGTGGAATATAAATGTGTTTAAATCTTTTGCAGGAATATTTGACTGCATCGAAAAAACGTGGTCAATATACACCGACGTACCAAAGTTCAATGATCCTGTCGTCGTTCTGTCGTTGCAATTGAAAGATCGTGTGGCCATCATTGAGAACAACTTGGTCAGCGTATAGACAGAGCGTCATCAATGGAAATCATGCTTCATGCCAATTTCCACATCACATCGATCTCTAGCCTTGCATTTATATTCAAATGTTGCTAATATAATTATCGTAATGACTCGGGAAAACACGATTTCGTGCCTTTGCTATGACATCATAATTCTAAAATACGGTGGAGGTGATGCCCTTTTATTTAAGTGTCTTTCTAATGTAGAATGTCTGTGACCATTCGTATAAATACTCATAATTTGATTCTCTGCAATGATAATGTCAAAATGTGTTCATAATTAAACAAATCATGAAAAACTAGATTTTAGGGAAATGAGTTTACCTGAGATTTTTAAGGTCACTGCATGTGACACTTAAAACACACATAAGGTAAACGGCCCAGTTTGTGACACCTTTAGAGCAGCGGGCTCGATTTTCTGTTATTTACAGATGCGTGATATTGTTAAACTGAAAATGAACGTTTTCAATACGTACATTAAAACCTTCTGCAACAGAATAGACTATTCTTCAGAGGCAAAATGTTGAGAATATTAATAAAAACATTATTTAAATATTGCTTGTCTACTGTCGGGGTTCCTGACCCTGCAGAACCACTCATGTCGTAGCTTGTGACCCTCGCGTGTACCGGGTTTGTGACACTGACTCCGTAGGTCCTGATCCCCGCGTGTACCGGGATTGTGACACTCACGCCGTAGATCTTGACCCCCGCGTGTACCGGGTTTCTGACACCTATCCGGGTTGTTCGAACTCCTATTTGGAAAAAATATCGATAATTAAATGAAAACGAAACCATAATAACGTTAAATGTTGAAATTTATACAGTATTCAATCGTAACCGAATTTTCAGCAACAAGTAAAAATCGTAAATATTGAGAGGGTCAGCAACCGCGTCAATAACCACAATTACGTTGGGAGTTATTGACCCTTTGAGTTTACGGGAAAAACTAATCAATAGCTTAAGTATTCTATTTCTTGTCGATAAAGCTAATTATTGTGATCATTTTCATGTAATTGTTATGTTGCATTATACTTACTTAAGAATGGAAACGATAAAATACGCGACCGATGCAGCTAGTGAGCTGCGTCTAGGAATGGCGGTTCGAACTCACTGAGACGCAATACCACGGCTTTCACCGGTGAAATGGATTTCTAAATAATTTGTTACGAAATTTGTTTATTGCTGAAAAAAACTATTAAAAAAGCTCTTTAATTTGGCGATAATAAGGTTAAAATTCGACGTAAATTACATTTATGACGGTGTAAAATAGCTATCGGGGGTCACAAACCGAGGCAGGGTCACAAACAGGGCCGTTTACCTTATTTAAAAAAGGATTACCAAAAAAAATGAAAAAAATTGTTAGAACGCGCTAGGAACACAAGAATAAAATATTCGTTTTTCTTTTTTTTATCAAAACCGTGTTGTTTATTTATCATCTATCACATTGCTCAAAAGAATACGAGATACAGATATACATATTATATAATATATGAGGGACGTTATTTCTTATTTTTTTTTTTTGTTTTTTTTTTTTTTTTTTACAGCGGGTTCGTTACGAAAGTAAATTTCGTCTGAGCGCCTGATTAGACGGGACCTATACAATAAAGATTAATGGATTGTTGCTCGAGATTTCGATGCGACATACTGATTGGTTCGAGAGATTTCCAAAGCCATTCACCGTTTAGCGACAAAACGTCGGTACCACAACTTTCTGACGTTTCTTCGACTCCATTCCCGAGAAAAATTCCTTTATATCTTCCTCGCGAACGACTTTTTTGTTCTCGGCAAATTTCTGAAGATATTGCTTCAAATTTTCCTTCATATTGTTGTACTCTGAAAAGAAAAACAATGCTTTTTTTTCATCAAATGTTCACAAAAATACATATGATACAATTTTTTGTGTTCTTACACTATCAGAAAAATCTGCAAGTTTTTAAGCAGCAACTAGTCATCTAAATTTAATGTACAATTGTGGTATAAAATTAATATACTTTTGTGGTAAAATTAAAGCAAATTATTAAAATTCACGTACTTTTACTGCAAAATAAAAATTATATAAAATGTTATTAAATTTAATATACCAATTTATGCATAAAAACTTCCAGTACTTGTACATTAAACTTCAAGTAGATTTTTTGTTACATTGTAATTAAAACGACATTTTTAAATGTTCGAAGTGCCGTTAGTATTGTTTCTTGAGTTTGTTTGTCGTTCGTTTATATTCATTAAAATTCAACAAACTTAACTTTTAAGTTGATATAGAGTTGCTGTGGCCGTAGTATGTAGAAATATGGTGGTTTGTCGGCTTCTGGCGGCCAGGTTTAATAAAAAAGGTCTCTTTTTTTTTTTTTTTAATACGTTTCGACCCTGGTCTGGGTCCTTTTCAATTTTAATCTATATAACATAAAATTATAAAAAAAATATAAAAATAAATGTCTAATCTAATTCTCTACGCATGAGGTGACATGTATAAATTATAATTTTAATCTTTATAATTTTTTTTATAATTTTATGTTATATAGATTAAAATTGAAAAGGACCCAGACCAGGGTAGAAACGTATTAATAAAAAAAAAAAGGATGCAAAGTAGAACCTTGCACATTGCTTCCTCATTATTTTTCGCATTTTACAAAGCTACCTCTATGAGGAAGTATGTTATTCAATTTTTGGCTTCCTCATAGAGGAAGCTTTGTAAAATGCGAAAAATAATGAGGAAGCAATGTGCAAGGTTCTACTTTGCATCCTTGTTTTAATTAGATAAATATACATGTTGTGGATTCGCTTTTTCTATTTCGTTATTGCGTTATTTCGTGATTATTAGAGCGTTTCCGAAGTGAATGTGATAATGTATATTTTTAAAAATAATTCAACATTCCATAAAATCAAAAATTTCATACCGTTCGTCACTAGATTATACATATATAATGGCTGAATATTGTTTTATTTATATACAAAATTTGAGCTCGCTATCTTAAGTTTTGCAAAAGTTACAATAGAGCGATAATGTCAATTTTTTGAAAAATTCAAAACATCATAAAAATTTTACGGCTCAACCGATCTTAACCAAATTCAATAGCGATCACCGGCATATGAAAGCTCAAATTCATACCAATTTTTAGATCAATATCTCGAAAATTGAAAGAGTTATCGCGTAAACAGACATTTTTCAAAAAATTAAAAAACGCGTAATAATTTAACGATGAAGTGGATTTTAACAAAAATTTGCATGAACGATGAGTCTTGATCCCTCTATCTATGGTCCAAACTTCAGCTTGATATCTCAAGGCATTCCCGAGTTATAAAGGTTTACATTTTTCGATTGTGTAACACACACACACATACACACACACACACACACACATACAGACATTTTTTCTAAATCACTTTTCTCGATGTTTTGGACCATTCTGAGTGTACTGACATGAAAATCTCGAAAAAAAAATTTTTCACTAAAACAAAGCTTCCTCTATGAGGAAGCAAAAAGAGACCTTTTTTATTAAACCTGGCCGCCAAAAGCCGACAAACCACCATATTTCTTAACTTTTTAGATTTGTTAATTACCTTCAATAGCGTCCAATTGTTGAACATGATCCAAAGACGCAAGAGCTCTCATGCCTTTTTCGTACTGAGTTTCCCGTGGATTCGACTTTCCAGCTTCCTCATATGCCTGAACGCTATCCAAGGGATCGAGAAGGAACGAGACTTCCTCTTTCTCGTACATCGCTTTGCAATCCGAGCAGGTGCAGAGATTTGATCGCCAGCCTTCCAACCAAAAACAGGAACCGGAATTTTGATTTTCGGGCATTTTCTCAGGCATCGTGCATCCCTGAGGTAACTTCGAAACCTCCACTTTTTCCTCAGCAACTTCGGTCGCTTCTTTTTTCGGATTCTTCGTCACGGCGTTCTTAGGCGCGTATCGCCACAGGAAATCGTGCTTTTTCATGCATCCAGCGCATACAACCTCGTCGAACGAATTATCCTGCGGCGTTCCTTCCGGACACTCAAGATGCTGTGTAACGAGCGTAAATATCGTAGATCGTTAGGTAGATTCGTTCGAATATTGATTGAAATAAATGATTGAGTCGAATATGATGGATTTATTAATCGGGACAAAGTGTAAAATCATTCAATTTTCAATTCCATTATATAACTATGCATTTTAATTTTCAATTTTGAATTGAAATTGCGAAAGCAACGAGCGGAAATAAATTCAAGTTTCTCTCGTTACACAATAAAAAAATAATTAATAAATTATTCTGCAGTCATAGTATTCTACTACCTTAAATGAAGAATTGTAAAACCCCATTAATTCATGAAATCTAGTTTACAGTACAGTTCGTTTTGTAATTATGATTTAATATAATAATATGTAGTGATTATAAAATAGAGTGTAAACATGTTAATAGCTACAAAAAATACTTACTTTCGCTTAAATATTAGACGAAATAGGGGGAAAACTGGAAGAGATAATTAATGCATTACTTTCTTAATGCATTAATTATGTTTCTTCATTTTTTCAAAAAGATTGTCATGAAATTTTATTACAAAATAATAATTTTTCCAGCTATTCAAAAGTTTAGTCATTGTTTTATAATTGCTACATGTTATTATTATGAAATCATAATTATAGACCTGATAATATCATCATATTTATTTCTATAATTATTGGGCGCTTGCAACTTTGCTTAAATGTAATACAAAAGTAATTTTAAAAAAATACTTTTACATTTTAATAACATTTGAATATGATGTTGATTCCGAATTCCAGATTTTCTATTTCTTACCTTGGAGTGATACCAATCTTCACATATTATGCACTGAAGCATCTCATCATTATTGCTATTCTCTGGATCAGGATAAGGTCTTGAGCAGGTGCAATAGACTCCACGAAAGTTCTGATTGTACTTATTTTCATCATTGAGAGCTGTTTTTGTCTGTAATTCAACAGGAAACTTTATTTCCGAGTCACACGAACTTACAAAGTCAAAAATTTGGAAAGTTGCAAAATTATTCTTACAGTATCCAAGCTGCATTTTTGGCTGCCAAATTTATCATTCCCACAGTCGCACCTGAAGTGTCGCTTTGTGTATAGTTCAACTAGCTCGTGACCTTCGTGGCAGTGAAAGCTGCATGCTAGACAAACAGCTGCCTGCTCTGTATCGGCACAGCAAGTCTTACAAGCGTAAAGAGCTTGTCTGATGTACCCCTTGATGAAATAAAAATAAAAAATCTATCGTCAATAAAATCTTTTACTACCAGTAAAAAAAAAAAAGACAACAATGTTTCATTTCTGTTCCAAAAAGTTGTCATTGTAATTGTAGGTTTTTATTGACTCTCCAAAGGGTTGCAAGATTTTTTTTACAAGGTAATCTGCTTGGTATAATTTTTCTACAACCTTCATCTTATCTCTGTTCTAAAAAGTTATACAGGGTGGGGGTCAAAATAGCGAATGACCAAAGTAGCGAATTTCAAAATAAGGGACGTCTGAATCTAGAATGGTCATCATTATGAAAATCGATATTTCAGCCATTCACTATTTTGATCATTCGCTATTTTTACCCCGATCTTATTAAAATGCAAACAAAATAGCGAATGGTGAAAATAGCAAATTTCAAAATAAGGAACGTCTGAATCTAGAATGGTCATCATTATGAAAATCGCTATTTCTGCCATTCGCTATTTTGATCATTCGCTATTTTGACCCCGATCTTATTAAAATGCAAACAAAATAGCGAATGGTGAAAATAGCGAATTTCAAAATAAGGAATGTCTGAATCTAGAATGGTCATCATTATGAAAATCGCTATTTCTGCCATTCGCTATTTTGATCATTCGCTATTTTGACCCCGATCTTATTAAAATGCAAACAAAATAGCGAATGGCTAAAATAGCGAATTTCATAATGAAGGCCATTCTATATTTAGACGTTCCTTATTTTGAAATTCGCTATTTTAGCCATTCGCTATTTTGGTCATTTGCTATTTTGACCCCCACCCGTTACACAGGTAAAAAAAAATAGTCAAGTACATTTTAAATAAAAAAATTTCAGTGGTAAAATTGGAGATACAAAATTTTTATCAATATAGCAGGGAAAAAATCTCAATAAACATTTTTATGTTCCAAAAAGAACTAGACAAGTTTGTGATCATCGTAACAGGAATAGGTGCAAAATAGACAAACAGCTACCTGCTCTGTATCTGCACAGCAAGTCTGACAAGCGTAAAGAGCTTGTCTGATGTACCCCTTGATGAAATATAAATAAAAAATCTATCGTCAATAAAATCTTTTACTACCAGTAAAAAAAAAAAGACAACAATGTTTCATTTCTGTTCCAAAAAGTTGTCATTGTAATTGAAGGTTTTTATTGACTCTCCAAAGGGTTGCAAGATTTTTTTACAAGGTAATCTGCTTGGTACAATTTTTCTACAACCTTCATCTTATCTCTGTTCTAAAAAGTTATACAGGGTGGGGGTCAAAATAGCGAATGACCAAAATAGCGAATGACCAAAATAGCGAATGGTGAAAATAGCGAATTTCAAAATAAAGAATGTCTGAATCTAGAATGGTCATCATTATGAAAATCGATATTTCAGCCATTCGCTATTTTGATCATTCGCTATTTTTACCCCGATCTTATTAAAATGCAAACAAAATAGCGAATGGTGAAAATAGCGAATTTCAAAGTAAAGAACATCTGAATCTAGAATGGTCATCATTATGAAAATCGATATTTCAGCCATTCGCTATTTTGATCATTCTCTATTTTGACCCCGATCTTATTAAAATGCAAACAAAATAGCGAATGGCTAAAATAGCGAATTTCATAACGAAGGCCATTCTATATTTAGACGTTCCTTATTTTGAAATTCGCTATTTTAGCCATTCGCTATTTTGGTCATTTGCTATTTTGACCCCCCACCCTTAATACAGGTAAAAAAAAATAGTCATGTACATTTTAAATAAAAAAATTTCAGTGGTAAAATTGGAGATACAAAAATATTATCAATATAGCAGGGAAAAAATCTCAATAAATATTTTTATGTTCCAAAAAGACTTAGACTAGTTTGTGATCATCATAACAGGAATAGGATCAAAATAGACAATTAGCTGCTCGCTCTTTATCCGCACAGCAAGTTCTAAAAGTATAAAGAGCTTATCTGATTTAAAAAAATGTTAAATAACAAAAATTCCTTTTTAATAAAATCTCTCATTTCTAGTACAAAAAAAAGAGACAATGTTTCAATTCTGTTCCCAAAAGTCATAGAACGAAAAAAATAATATTGAGATTCCATTTTTCATAACAATTTTTTTTTTAGCGACAGAACCAAAGTTAACAAACTTGTATTAATATAGCAAAGGGAAAAAAAATGTTTGTGCTCCAAAAGGGCATATACTAACTTTGTGACCTTTGTGGCAATAAAATCTGCAAACTAGACAAACAGCTGTTTGCTTTTTGTCAGTATACAATTCATACAAGTATTCAGAGCTTTTATGAAATACAAAAAATGAATCCATAGATGAAAATCAAAAAATTCTTTTAAAAAAATTCTTAATATCTTCTAAAAAATGATTCTTAAGGGCTTTCAATTTTGTTAGATCTGACAATGAGAAGTACAAATTATACAGTGAATTAAATTTCCGTAAGAAATGTTCAAATGTGGTTTTTAAAAAACAAGTTATAAATTGTATTATAGTTGTTTAAATAAGAAACGAAATATATTCATTTTCGTGCTCCAAAAGGTCATAGAGGTTAGAGTGAATCCTACAATTACCTTATTGTAGGTGCAATTTTTGTCGTCTGAAGGACCGAGAACCGCGTTAGCGTCTTCCTCAAGTTGATTTTCCTCCTGAAGAACATCGAGCATAGTCACCGAATTCTCCTCTTCGAAATTTTCGATCGTTGTCTCGGCCATGTTTGGCTTTGGTACTATTGACGTTTTGACGAGGACGCGAACACCGTTTTTTTCCCCGACGTTACTATTTCGGCTTTTGCGAGGGAGAAATTGCTTTTCCGAATGTCCACGACAATTTCGTAATGAGAAATTTTGCGATTAACAGAGATTTTATTGCCCGGAGTGATATGAACGTTTCAAATTTTTTCTCAGATAAGAAGCGCTCGAAACACTTGATGGCCAAGTGCTTTGTATGTATGGAGCAGTGAGACGAACGCTCGCAACGTTCCCGCTCAAACACTTGTTGAGAAATATACATTTCCGGAGCGAAATGGACAACTGTGGGAATTCATTTGCCCCTGCGTTGTTCTAGTTATTTCTCATTTCGTCGAATTGGCGCGGTGCTTAATTTACAATCGATTTGTTTACCAGAACAAAAAAAATTCGTTAAGCTTACAAACGTTTTTATCGATTTTAAGTATGTATTTGCAACCAGCCTAGTAGCAATTTCTGTTTATCTTTGGTTGTTATAAAAAATTGTCCCAATAGATAATAGCAAAGATTATGGATGTACATAGAAGTGCAGATCTTATGCTCCTCCTAAAGCTGCGCAGAAACTGGAGTACCACGCATTGTCGTCATTTTTGGTGCGTACTCCAGTTTTTCCGCAGCTTCAGGCGAAGCATAGGATCTGCACTTCTATGTACATCCATATTCTTTGATTATAGGTGTACGCGAAAATTTTATGTTTTTTGGGAAAAGGGAAAGCCTTATTTATTTTATTATTATTATTAGCACTATTATTATTAACTTAACCTTAAAATCCGGAGTGTGTTTTGTTCGCAGTTTTTCGTTGATAGTTTAAAAAAAATGACAAAGTTGTGTGCGGTGCCGAAACCCAGAATCGGCAGTAGAACTGAGAAAAAGTATATTAAGGGGAAGCTGGAGGCGATCGGCGTCCGCTTGAGTGCGAAAGAGAAAGCACCATAAGGCGCGCTTGAGTGCGAGAGAGAGGACGCCGATCGGGTCCAGCATCCCCTTAAGGGGATGCTGGAGTAGATTTTATTACCGACTTTGGTCGGTAAAAACAGGCTTTTTCGTAGTTTTGATTATTCTTCGTTAATACGCTACAAACATGCTTCAAATTGTACACGATTGTAATATCAACATAAACGAGTGGACGTACATTCGAATATTTGGTGAAAACGTACAATAAATGAAAAAAATCGTATAATACTAAACCTCCCGAAATCAAAATGGCCGCCAGGGTTTGACAGCATCGCCTGTTTGGTACGATATAAAAGATTCTGGAATTCACATACGTTAAATCGAAATGTACGTCCATTCTTTAGCGTTCTCTGAATATTCTGCGAGCGTCGAAAAGTCAATTACACAAAAGGAATCCACGCAAAACCGAAACTACGATCACGTAGTCTGTTTGCGATCCCCGCGATGATCCAGGCTTGGTAATATACGAATATCTTCATTCATTGTACGTATTCACCCAATATTCGAATGTACGTCCACTTGTTTATGTTGATACTACAATCGTGTATAATTTGAAGCATATCTGTAGCGTATTAACGAAGAATAATCAAAACTACGAAAAAGCTTTTACCGACTTCGGTCGGTAAAAACCTCCTTCTGCACTCGACTCCAGCTTCCCCTTAAGGGGAGGTGAAACATCCATGAGTGCGAGAAAGACAGCGAATATCTTCTGGAACAAGAATTCTCAGAAACTTGATCTTTTTTGGAAAAAATGAAAGTTTTACATCATGCAGAATTAAGAGACCAATGATATAAAACTTTTCTTTTATCAAAAAACGTTCGGTGTCCTCTGAAAGATTGATTACAGTTTTTGTTACCGACTGAGCAGGTGCTGAATGGATGTTTCCCTCTTCTTCTTCTTCTTCTCCTTCTTCCCTCCTGGCTATTGCCATCTATAGACGGCATGTGCCACGGATATTTCCCTCGCCTTAAGGGGAGGTGAAACATGTATCACGTGACATATGAGTGCAAGAGAGATAGCTGAAAATTTCCGAACACCGCCATTCAGAGGACATTGTTATTTTTAAAAAAAGCTCTATGTCACCAGACGGAGAATTACATTGCGCTTCCGGTGACATATTCCTTTTTCCCAAAATGTCTACGGTGTCTTCATACTTTTGTTTACAGTTTTTGTTACCGACTCAGTAGGTTTCGCCTCGCTTTAAGGTGATGTGTTACATATCGTCTGTCTCCCTCAGATCGCCATAAGTGCGAGTGAGATAGCTGAATCTTCCCGAAGTGTTATTCGTCGCCTCGGTTGATTTTTCGAATAAAAGTCGAGAAATACTGACTGCAGACTGCCAAGACGCAGTCAGTACTTCTCGTATTTTTCCTGAAATATCAATTGTGACCAAGAACAACGCTTTACAGTTTTTGTTACCGACCGAGCACTACCACATCATCTTAAGGCGAGGTGAAACTTACTCAGTCGGTAACCAAAACTGTAAACAATCTTTCAGACGACACCGATCGTTTTTTGATAAAAGAAAAGTCTTACATTATTGGTCTCTTAATTCTGCATGATGTAAAACTGTCATTTTTCCCAAAAAATGTCTAGTTTCTGAGAATTCTTGCTCCGAAAGATATTCGCTATCCTTCTCGCACTCATGAATATTTCACCTCGCCTTAAGGTGATGTGAGACATGTTCGAAAACTGCTGGGAAACTACAATCGGTATAAAAAACTGTAATCAAAACTACTCAGTGGCGCTTAATATTTTAGATGAAAAAAAAAATAGGTTTTACTCCTTCGTAGATAGACGAAGTCAAAGCTAATTTGCTTTTGTCTGAAATATTAACCGGCTTTGAGTAGATTTGATTACAGTTTTCGATACCGATTGCAGTTTTCGAACATGTGTCACATTACCTTAAGGGGATGCTGGAGTAGATTTTATTACCGACTTTGGTCGGTAAAAACAGGCTTTTTCGTAGTTTTGATTATTCTTCGTTAATACGCTACAAACATGCTTCAAATTGTACACGATTGTAATATCAACATAAACGAGTGGACGTACATTCGAATATTTGGTGAAAACGTACAATAAATGAAAAAAATCGTATAATACTAAACCTCCCGAAATCAAAATGGCCGCCAGGGTTTGACAGCATCGCCTGTTTGGTACGATATAAAAGATTCTGGAACTCACATACGTTAAATCGAAATGTACGTCCATTCTTTAGCGTTCTCTGAATATTCTGCGAGCGTCGAAAAGTCAATTACACAAAAGGAATCCACGCAAAACCGAAACTACGATCACGTAGTCTGTTTGCGATCCCCGCGATGATCCAGGCTTAGTAATATACGAATATCTTCATTCATTGTACGTATTCACCCAATATTCGAATGTACGTCCACTTGTTTATGTTGATACTACAATCGTGTATAATTTGAAGCATATCTGTAGCGTATTAACGAAGAATAATCAAAACTACGAAAAAGCTTTTACCGACTTCGGTCGGTAAAAACCTCCTTCTGCACTCGACTCCAGCTTCCCCTTAAGGTGATGTGTTACATATCGTCTGTCTCTCTCAGATCGCCATAAGTACGAGTGAGATAGCTGAATCTTCCCGAAGGATTATTCTTCGCCACGGTTGATTTTTCGAATAAAAGTCGGAAGTACTGACTGCATAGTGCCAAGATGCAGTCACTACTTCTCGTATTTTGCCTGAAACATCAATTGTAACCAAGAACAACGCTTTACAGTTTTTGTTACCGACCGAGCAGTAGCACATCATCTTAAGGGCATATGTGACCCCTCCAGCCATTGCGGTCTCAATCGGTATAAAAAACTGTATTTCTACTCAGAGAGAGTTAATATTCTAGAAAAAAGCAAATCAGTTTCCACTCCGTTATAAATAGACGAAGAGAAAACTAATTTGCATCAGTCATAGATAGACGAAGTGGAAACTAATTTGCTTTTGTCTAGAATATTAACTATCTCTGAGTATAGCTTTGATTACAGTTTCCGATATACCGATTGAGTTTTCCCAAACATGTTTAACATCACCTTAATTGGTCAGTTATCATTCTCACGATATTTATTCGTCTCTATATACTTACTAGCTTATAATCCCATATATGATATAATATGTAAACACTTAAAAACACTATAAATCAATCGGTAAATATACAAAAAGTTTGCAGCCGGGTAGTGAATATTTTCGAAACTAACTACACGTTTATTTGTACCTCTGTGGGATTTGCGCTAGCAAAAAAAAAAGGAAACAATAACTTAAGTTAAAAAAAATAAGAACACGGTTGAACTCTGGCGATGATCCAAAGTGATTTTCAACGTTATTAAATGCTTTGCTGTCACTTCTTCATTTTTATCGGGTCCGTTATTGAGACTTCGTATTCATAACCTAAAACACATTGATTCTTGTATGATGACCGAACGCGAAAATGTGAAGAAAAAAATTAAGCTCGAACCAGGACTTGAAGATGAAAATTCAAGTTCAGCGGTGGAGGACGAATTTGATTTAAAAAATATACAAAGTCAGCATAAGTTCAGGTGCAAACGCGAATATGATGATGATGATGAGATCGAGGAAATTCTGGAGAAAGTGAAAGCGCAGGAACAATTGCCTCCGACAAAAGTCCAGGTATGACAGAAAAACAGCCTTTTACTTTAAAGAAAATTGTGTATAAAATTAAAACAAAAAAAAAAAAAACTTTTTTAGGGTCTTCGAGAGTTAGTGATAAAATTAAGGCACAAAGTTCCGCCACAACACATGGTAGAAAGAGCATGTGGTTCACACGTTCCTACGCCTGAGGAAAAAGAAGCATTCAAAGAACTCATTCATCCTTACCACATAAAAAAGGGTGTGTTTACTCCTGACGAGGATGAAACAATTTCTGACAATTGGAAAGCATTTTGCAAGGTAACTCATCTTCAATTTTTCAAGAAAAAACTATATTCTTATCTATAAATATTGAAGCAAATGTATATAAGCTCGAAGCTCTACATTCTAAAGTGATAATAATATTATATCATTATTATACTATCATATAATATTATTATATGATAAATGTTAGTATTAGTCTTGTAATTTTAATTAAATTAAATTAAAATAATGAGTAAAGTGATAAAAAAAAATCGAATAAAAAATTAAAATGGATTAAAAATATTTTTAAAAATTTATTAATGGGGGAAAAAAAAGTAATTTAAAAAACAAAAAAAAAAATTTCGAAATAAATTCATTGTTAATAATTAATTATATATTAATAATTATTTAATAAATATAAATATCTACAGGTTTAATAAATTTCTTTATTGATATATATATATAAAGATATAATATAATAATAATAAATATAATATACATTAATATTATATCATTATTATATTATTATCATATAATATTATTATTCTGCTTGAAAGAAAAAACCAAATGTGGATCTATGTAATTACATGAGGGAGTTCGAAACATTTGTGAGGGGAATGATGATGAAAAGAGTGGAGAAAAACTAAGGAATAATACAAAAGCAATGTAAAAGAGGAATTTAATATATTATAGACAAGCTGCAATAAAAACACTACTACTACTATTATTATCCAGCCAGGCACAAACTCATAAAACATTTAAGTTAAAAAAACATCAGAATAAAAAAAGCAATATGTAACTCAACTTTCATCCTTTCTACCCAAATTTTATTGATAAGATTTACAGAATATCTTGATCATATTCGTAGAATCCTTCTATGAACCATAATTTATTACTCACAATATTTTCGAATTTTTTTAGAAGATATTCTGAAATATTGGATGAAATTAAAACCAAATATTGAATTGAATTTACATTTATCTCAGTCTAGCGATTTTAACGCCGTAGTTACATCTTAGTCACATAAATTGTCATATCCATAATCAATAATACCTGAAGATAATTACAAAGTGACAATGTGACACCTTAAGGATGTTGATTACTGCTAAAAAAAAAATCAGCAAAATTTATTTACAGCTGGTATTTAATTGATAATTTTTCGACTTTTAATCCTTTTTGTCATTGGGTTTTTCTGCAGATTCACAATTGGAATAAGGCTAATCCAAAGCCCTTTATGTACATGCGCCACAATGTTGGCTTTTATCTGGCAAAGTGGAAGGAGAGAAGGAAGTTTGTACAATTCTTAGCTGATGGTCTTCCATACAGAACTCTTTACAGTGTTTATCACAGATTTAGGAACTTGTACGACAGACCGAAAGTGCGATCCAAGTAAGATAATCACATTTTGAAATTGCACATCCCAATCATTGTCAAGATTTTATCTCCTGGTGTTAAACATCGAAAAAATTTGGATTATAGCAGTCTTATGCTTTTTAAATGACATCATAGAACGTCTTTTTTTTTCTTTTTCAGATATTCCGACATGGAAGATCACTACATATTAAAACACATAGAGCGAACGAAAGATGTCGACCGTACGAGAATTTACGCCGATCTAGCAAAAGTTTTGAACAGAAGTCGAGCTTCCGTGTGGCGTCGTTATCGTTTGTTAAGCAAGAAGAAAATAGATTTAAATGGCTGATTTAATCAAGTGTTAATAGTATAATTTTTAGACGTGTATTGAGGTATTTTTAATCCGGGATATTCGCTTATTTTTTCGGGAAAAATAAGCGAAATAGATTCTGGTCTTTTTTTCATTTAAAAAAAAATAAAGAAATTATTATTTAAGCGTGTTTATTTAAAAAATGCATACATTTATTATACTACCATGGTATCAAAGTGCCTAATTACAAACTATACACTGCTATGGGGGTCACTTCAGTCGCGATAAAATTATCATGCGATCATCACATGTTACACACCTTAAGGCAATACGAAATCCATCATTACCATCTTCTAAATTAAAAAAAAAATTTGCGATGTAAAACATATTCTCAGCGCTTCTCTCTCATTCTGTCGTTACCAGAATTCCTTAATGAGAATTGAAGAATTAAATAATTATTGTAGATTCAGAGTTGTAAATGCCTAATACTTATGGAAATAATGATGATGATACGATCAGCTCTATAATTATGATTTTGTAATAATAACATGTAGCGATTGTAATACGATGATTAAACTTTGGAATGGCTGCAAAAATTATTGTTTTTCAATAAAAATTCACGGTAATCCTTTTGAAAAAATGGAAAAAAATAAGTAATGCATTACTTGTTTCTTCCATTTTTTCCACAATTTCTTGCAACATTAAAGCGAAAATTAGTATTTTTTTCAGCTATTCAAATGTTTACACTCTATTTTATAATCACTACATATTATTATTACGAAATGATAATTACAAAACAAATTGTACTGTAAACTATATCTCATGAATTAATGGGGATTTACAACTCTGTTGTAGATTTAGTGTAAAAGGTGTAATAATTTTCAGGGAAAATTGAAGATCGTTGTTAAATTTGAAACACTGTTTAAAAAAAAATAGATATTGCTTTTTTTTCAGATAGTCTGAACGTTAGTTTAATTTTTATATTACATTTCGAATTGAATTTCGATAATCTTGTCAAATTAAATAAATTCTAATTTGCTATTTGTCGTTAAACTTGTGGATAAAATTCTGCATATCCCACCAGTGGGATTTTGAAAAAAAAATTGAGACAATAGCGATATTAAATTTGCATTTTTCTGCCATCTTTCGTATAAATTTATTTTACAAATTGCAAAGTTTAATTAACAAAACAGTAGAAAGCAACTTTTCGCATTACCTCGTGAATTCGTATATATCCAAATCTTTTAAACCCAATTTTAAATTATCCAATACTCCCCCGAATCGACGTCGATTCGAAAGCTAAGTGCAGTATTTACAAGACTGATTCTGCAAAAAATTGTCGCGGAGATTCTTCAGAGACAATATATTTATGAATCGCTTTTTTTCGAAGTGTCGAGGCATTTATTCGAGTAAAATCTTAAATTGTTCCACTATCCAGCTACAGGGATCTTTCATTACGCGTGATGGATTACGTGATACTCCGATTTACCAAAAAATAATGTTTCCGGTATTCGTCGTTCACGTAATCAACAATGCAAGCGTTAAACGAGTCCCGCGCATAAAGCGACAAAACATTTCTATGCTATTTTCACGATTATCACTAATATCTAAAATATATCAACGATAATCAGTCTCTTCTAAACTTCGAAGCAGATTAATACAGGAGTTGGGTATTAATCGAATAGAACATTTCTTTTCGTAATCTGCTGCAAATTAACGGATATTAAAACACGAAACATTTCTCTAAATACAGTTTGTATGAAAATTTAATGGATAATTTTTCTATATTCGTGAAATAATCAGGACATATATAGCAGTTGTTACCACACAATTTTGTGTAAATTTAAAGAGTTTTATTGCGAGAATAATTATTTAAGTCATACATTTTTTTCCTGCTTGTAAATCATTAATTAATCAAATAATTTAATATTTTCGTAATTTGATACTTAATTTTTTGACAGAATTTTAACATTATTCTTTTAGATATGGTCACAACTGATACATTTGTCCTATGAACTTTTTATGAACTCTAGTGTCGCAATTTGTGGCAGGATTAAAAATCTCTACTCAATTTTGAAAAACTAATCGATGCTAAATACATGACAAATAACAAAGTAGTTTCAAAATGGTTTCTAATACTACTTTTTACGAAGTTTTTTTCAATTTCAAAACTTGTACAAAGGAGTTTCACAATTTTAGTATCACCCACTGAATCTTGCTAACAAATCAGGAATAATACAGTCAACTAATGGAAAAACAAAAATGTTACTTCAGGAATTGCCATTAATTACTCCATCGTCAAAAAGTACCCAACTCTAAATACAATCGTCCAAAAACACGAGTAAAAAACGAACGCCATGATGCTCAATGTTCTTTGTATAAAAAAAAAAGAAGAAGCTGCCTATGTACAGAGATACAGTTTCTTTTCGAAAAATGCTTCTCGATTTTTCTAGGTATAGTCTTACCTATTCGACAAGCAAACAAAAAAAAATTTAAAAAAAACCTTAGTGGGTTTATTTCAAGTTACGAATCCGACGTTTATAACTGAAGTTGCGAGCGGTATTTTCCCATATTTTTCCTAGTTCGTTATAACATAAACAAATCAACGAAATGCGGCCACAGAATTTTAGCCGTCATGTTTTAATTTAAATGAATCCCGATTAATGGGGGGTCAAAGTGAAAAATAAAAAAATCATGTACATACTAATACTGTATAGATACTGTGAAGCTTCTAATCACGATTTTTATAATTAATCAAACATCATTTTGAATATGAAAATATTTTAAAGAATAATAACGATCCCATCTATGTGATGTAAATTTGTTTCTTGTCACTTTTATTTTTTAAATGAAAATAATACATTATTTCTATTTTATGAGTATTCAAGTTTTTTTTTTTTAATGTCATTTCAATATTTTCAGTACAAATAAAATAAAAATTTCACGTGAAATTTACTCTCAAATAAATTTTAATGAGCTGTTTGGCGTCTAAATAAGCGAATCTTACCATTTTTTACGGTGAATTGTCACAAAAATCTTGTGAATTTGACAATACAAAATTAATATATACATATTTAGGCCCAATTTCGCGAATTATTCTTCTTTCAATTTGATTAGGCTTCAATGAGGCAGCCCAAGTAGCACAAAGACAAACGATATCTATTTGGTATACGAAAAGGGCAGTACTACGATATCCGAGGTCCCAATATTTGACACTGGTTTCCGGTAGTACTTTTCATAAGGAACAAAAAAGTTCATATGAACTATAGTCCTATCTCTTTTAGTTTCCGAGATATGGAATTCTTAAGATTTTAATATAGATTTTAATATATCGGGGGGCTTCGCCCCCCGAACCCCCCCAACAGAGGCTTCGCCCCTGCACCCCACCGGGGGCTTCGCCCCTGGACCCCGCCGAGATCTTCGTCCGCGAACCCGAATATAATTTTTTTCAGCATTTTTAAACGACAATACAATGTCGATCCCAGACTAGAAAAAATGGACACTTGGGCGCTAATGGGTTAAGGTTCTCCAGGGTTCCGGTTCTCGTTAGGTTCTTTGAAGTTCTATAGATTCTTTTGGGTTCTTTTAGGTTTTTTAGATTCTTTTAGGTTCTTTTAGGTTCTTTAGATTCATTTAGGTTGATTTAAGTATTTTAGATTAGGTTCTTTTAGGTTTGATTTTCATCCTTTTTCTATATTTACAATCAATAACCTCATAGACTTGTAAATATTAAGTTTCATTGAAATAAAGTTATTTTTTAAATATTTTTTCCGCCATATTGGATCCGCCATTTTGAATTTTTGAAAGTCATTGAAAGGCATCCTCAATAATCACAATCTACCAAATTTAAATCAAATCGTACAGAAAAGTTACACACGAAGATGTCATATATTTTTACCAAATAAAATTTTAAAAAATTCATATCTCGGAAACTAAGGTAGTTAGGACCATAGTCCATATGAACTTTTTTACTCCCCACGAAAAGTACTACCGGAAACCACCGTCAAATCTTGGGGCCTCGGATATCGTAGTATCCCCCGAAAAGGTATGTTAATTTCGGTCCAAATGATATCTTTTGGATTCGGATATCTTTTAGACGTTCTTAAGATATCCAAGTCCAAAAAGATATCATTTGGACGGAAATTAATATACCTTTTCGTATAGCAAATAGATATCCTTTGTCTTTGTGCTACTTGGGAGCCTAGTAACTGGTTTGAAAACTATTCGACCAATGTAGCGGCATATGCCGATTTAAAATCACTGTGAGATCACATAATTTTATGACCAACGTCAAAAATACGGTAAAATTACCGATGAAATTACCGCTCACATCTCTACCAAAGATCATGGATGTACATAGAATTGTAGATCCTATGCTTTGCCTGAAGCTGCGCAGAAACTGGAGTACGCAGCACCAAAAATGACGAAAATGCGTGGTACTCCAGTTTCTGCGCAGCTTCAGGAGGAGCATAGAATCTGCACTTCTATGTAAATCCATATTCTTTGTCTCTACTTATGATTGCTCATCCACCTTCGTAAGTCAATCACAGAATTGAATATATCGGTGGCGCCACAAGCGCCAAATTCATAACTCAAAAACGGTGGAGGTCAAAATAGCGAACTTAGACGTCCTTTATTTTTAAATTTGCAAGTTTAGCCCCCGTCCACTTAAAAAATAATTCCCACAGTCGCGATACTCGATGACAATCGATACGATTGCTTCACTAGTACATCTGTCCAATAACTGCAAGCGATCTAACAGCAGTTTGCACGTTGCTAACATGAATATGATGAGCAACAGCGTGTTCCTCGACCATTTCACCATACTGCACTCTACATCTTTTCTGATGTGCAAAAAGACTCCCGCTGTGACTATAAGCAGCGCCGCAAGTTTTGCAAACATATGGCTTCTCGCCCGAGTGCGTATAAGTGTGTTCCTTCAATGTGCTCAGTCTCTTAAAGGCTTTTCCGCAAGTTTTGCAAAGATAATTCGCCTCGCCCGTGTGTCTCGTAAGGTGGCGCCTAAAAGCCGAACTAACGGCGAACGCAGCGCTGCAAACGTGACAAACAAAAGGCTTATCGCCCGTGTGAATGCGAATATGATTGGCTAAACTCGTGGTGGTTGTAAAACCGCTGTTACAAATTTTACAAACGTGCGGTTTAACGCCCGTGTGAGTTCGCATATGATAAGTAAGCGACGAGTTGCTTGGATAAACTTTGCTGCAGATATGACAAAGATACTCCCTCTGTACTTTTTCCTTTGGTTTGTTGTGTGTCTTAAGATGCAGCGCCAAACGCGCTTGGCTAGCGCAAACTTTTTTACATATTTCACAAGTAACCGGCTCGGCTTTCGGTTTGTGCATCGAAACGTGTCTTCGGAGTCCTTTTTTCGTTGCCATTACTTTGTCGCAGTGCTGACATTTGTACTCGCCAACGCCGTCCTCGTCGCTCTCGTCTCTCTTTCCAGTTTCGTTGCCTAACGACGGATTACCACCAGTATTCGGAAAAGAATCGTCGTCGGAATCAAAAAGTTTATTATCGTCTATTAGATTGTCCAGCAAACCGTGTCCGTGCTTTTCCGCATGTTTCTTCAGCGTGTCAGGTCGGAAAAACCACTTTTTGCATACAGTACAAGAGTACTTTTTGTCACCATGAACGAGAGTGTGTCTCTTAAGATTTTTCAGCGAGGAGCAAAATTGTCCGCAAACTTCGCACTTGTAAAGACCCGGAGCATTATCGAATTCGTCAATATCGTTATTGGCGCCCGTTTCGTCGTCACTGTCGCCGTCGCTTTTCGTATCATGCTTAGTTTCAGTCTCGTCTTCCTTAAAATCATCAGTCATAGCCTGTTTCGTAATATCCTTTTCCGTGTGAGACTTGAGATGACGAACGAGGCTCTGAGACTTTGAGAAACAAGCGTGACAAACTCTACAAGCATGAGGCTTCGCGTCGTGAATTTTTCGATGATTTTCCATATTTTTTAACTTGAAAAATAGCTTAAAACAAACCGGACATTTGTGATTTTTATCGTGAACCTGTGCATGATTTTTCAGTCCTTTTTGCGTTGTGTAGCACTTGGAGCATATGTCACACTTAAATTTTGGTCCCTCGGAGTCTTGACTGTCGCTGACTAAACCTTCGAAGTAATCATCATCGAGAATCTCGTCCTCCTCGCTGTAAGATTTGCCAGTTGTTGTTTTTGCCTTTCTCGATGATGTTCTCGTTGGTTGAGGCTGTTCTTTATCCTGTTGCTGATGTTCCACGAGTTCCTCGTGTGTTTCGTGAACCTCGTGAGTTTCCAGATGTTGCTGCTCCTCTTCAACGGTTTGTTCAACGCTCTCGTTCAACAATTGTTCGTTAAGATATTCCTCTTCCATTTCCGTTTCGTTGCATTTTCCACCGTCCTCTTTGACAATCAGTTCCTGCTGCTCCAATTGGCCATTCGCGTTTACAGTTATCAATGTCGTTGTTAGCTCCGTGTGTTCCTGAGGACAATTAACTTGATGCGCCTGGTGAGTCAAAATACTCGCTTCTTTGTCGGTTATTTCTTTCGTGCCCTCGAACCCGATGTTGCAGAGAAAAAGCTTCTCATCCTGACAATCTATCGTGTGTTCCTCACGAACAGGCTCGTGATTTTCCGTGTAAGCCTCGATTGCGCTCACGTAATCTTGCTGCGCTGATTGCTGCAATTCTTGCTTCACAAAATATGTCGTTGGAGGCGTAGGCACTTTTCGCGTTAGGATTATACGCGTCTGGGGATCAGTCTGTGTGCAAGATTCCTGAAAACATGAGACGGAATCAGTCACGATTTACGGCGGGTTTGTTAAGAGAACTTTTCCAATAATGTAAAGAAAAATCAGATCTACAAAGAAAATGCATAGTTTTTTGCGACAAAAATGGTCAAAATTCGCGAGAAAATTTCAGCAACAATGTCGCTGAAAATCGTCA
Source organism: Ephialtes manifestator (assembly GCA_963970395.1). Taxonomy (NCBI): domain Eukaryota; kingdom Metazoa; phylum Arthropoda; class Insecta; order Hymenoptera; family Ichneumonidae; genus Ephialtes; species Ephialtes manifestator. Next base: position 27,346,667 of record OZ019978.1, read on the forward strand.
GATAATGCTTTATTTTTTCGTGTCTTCAATATTTTTATTCATTGGATTATTAGGAAAATTTTACTTTTATTCTCAAACGATAATTATTATATAATTTGTCGTTAAATATTTTGCCAATTAAAAGAAAGTCAATGTGATGTTGTTTCTTTTTTTATTCGACGAGTTTTGGTTGTTGATTTTAGAGTGCATTGATGGAAAAGTTCCCTTAACAATTGTTGGAGTAAACATAAGAAGAGTTCGTACTTACGGCAATGTTAGACCGCGCGGGTTTATCATACAAAAGCCTTAAACGAGTATCGGATTGCTGGCATTGTTGTCTAAATTCGTGAGCTATGCTGGCTTTGTAGACGCAAACGTTGCATATGAGAGAGGGAAATCCGTCGTTCTCGTGTATCTCAATCGATCCGCATACTTGAATCTTTTGAGAAAGACCAGCATAATCGTCGACTTCTTGGTCGGATGAAAATATCGGCGCCAAATTATCACCTTCCAGCAAACACACCCTGCAAACTCTGTCGAGATTTACTGGTGGCACAAAGTAGTTTGTATTCATGGCCATTTTTTACGATGAGCCCGTGACGAAACTTTCTTAATTCCTGAAAATAATCGAAAAATTACAAATTAGCAAAATTGACGTGAATTTTTGTAAACATATTATATTAAACATATTTTGTGTAGAAAATCATAGAGATTTCAGTTTAAATAATTTGCATGTATTTGAGACAAAATAAAATTCATAATCAATCTGTGAATATATTTTCTGTACTAAGAATTGTAACTTGATAATAAAATTGGTGAATAACATTAAGATGGTGTTCTTCAAATTGTTGAACTTGAATTTGTATTGTCAATGGCTGTTGTTATTATTTAATAATAATTACAAGGTAGTTTTCGTATTGATTCCACTATGGTTAGTCAATGAGTTAAAGTAATTCTAAATCTAATTCTAAAACTAACAAATGATTCAAGTAAACAAATAAAAGATCAATTTGCCAAAAGATGCAGTGTTATAAAAAATATGAAAAAAAAATTATCCTAAGTATTATCAAAATTTTATTGGAGCACTAAACAGAATATAAATTTTTTGCAGCTCCAATAAATGATAAATTTGATAAGTGATGCAAAATATTATAAGAGCCATGAAAAATAGATAATCCTAAGATTTAAAAAATCTGTTCCGACTCCAAAACTTGAGGCTCCACAAATTATGAAATTGTCAAAAGTTGCAAAGAATTATGAGGTATGAACAATAAATTATCCTAAAAATTTTGAACAATTTAATCAGAGCACCAAACAAAATTCACATTTTTCCTACAAGAAATGTTGCACTCCAACAAATTGTCAATTTGGAAAAAGATTAAGTACTTTAACAGGTATAAAAATAAAAATGTTATAAGAGTTACAAAAAAAGGTAATTCTAAGAACCATCAAAATTTTATTGGCGCATCGTCAAGCCAAATCCAAATGTTATTTACTGTCAAGGTTTCAACTCCAACAAATGGTAATTTTGGCAAAAGATGCAAATAGCTGCAACAGCTATAAAAAATTACATATCCTCACAATTGATTAATAAAAATTGTTTGTGCACATAACTTAACGGCACAATTGTTCAATAAAATTTGGGAAAAGTGCATTATATCCGATCAACTTTAAGATACAAATAACACATTAGTTTTTCAAAGACTTAATCTTTTTGGCTAAAGTAAGGAATGTTCATTCAACATAAGCTCTGCAAATAGTGATAAAATTCTCACAAACAAAAAATCATGAGTAAAAGACATTAAGACAATGACATTTATAGAAACATAATCTTAAACCCTGCTAAAATCACAGTATTAAAAAAAATTGCATATACACATGAAAAAAGCTGCTAAGTAAACAAAAAACATCTGTATTGTCAATTATATGTTACTCAACATTTATATATATGTATAGAGATAATATAGATATATAGCGAGAATCAAAGAAAAAATACTTATATTGAAAAATGGAAAAAAAAAATAGAAATTGAAGAAAATGAAAAATTTAGTTACCACATAAATAAATAAATTTGTTTGTAAAAAAGGAAATGATCCCCTTAACCATAAAAATCTGTAATTCAATATTTAACTTAATTCCACAAAAGGGCTAAATACACATGAGTTATAGCGACAATCAAAGAAAAAATAAAAAATACTTGTATTAAAAAATAAATTTAAAAAATAGCTATTGAAGAAAATGAAAAATTAAATTATCAAATAAATAAATTTGTTTGCAAAAATGAGAATTAGAACTTAATTCTTGATCCTCTTAAGCGTAAAAATCTGTAATTCAATATTTAACTTAATTCCACAAAAGGGCCGAATACACATGAGTTATAGCGATAATCAAAGAAAAAATAAAAAATACTCGTATTGAAAAATAAAAAACAAAAAAAATAATAGAAATTGAAGAAAATGAAAAATTAAATTATCAAATAAATAAATAAATTTGTTTGCAAAAATGAGAATTAGAATTCAGTTCTTGATCCCCTTAAGCATAAAAATCTGTAATTCAATATTTAACTTAATTCCACGAAAGTGCTGAATACTCATGAGTTATAGCGGCAATCAGAGAAAAAATAAAAAATACTCGTATTGAAAAATGAAATTAAAAAAAAAATAGAAAAGAAAATGAAAAATTAAATTATCAAATAAATAAATAAATTTTTTTGCGAAAATGAGAATTAGAACTCAGTCCTTGATCCCCTTAAGCATAAAAATCTGTAATTCAATATTTAACTTAATTCCACAAAAGTGCTGAATACTCATGAATTATAGCGACAATCAAAGAAAAAATAAAAAATACACGTATTAAAAAATGAAAAACAAAAAAAAATAGAAATTGAAGAAAATGAAACATTAAATTATCAAATAAATAAATTAATTTGTTTGCAAAAATGAGAATTAGAACTCAGTTCTTGATCCCCTTAATCATCAAAATCTGTAATTCAATATTTAACTTAATTCCACGAAAGTGCTGAATACTCATAAGTTATAGCGACAATCAAAGAAAAAATAAAAAATACTCGTATTGAAAAATGAAAAACAAAAAAAAATAGAAAGTGAAGAAAATGAAAAATTAAATTATCAAATAAATAAATAAATTTGTTTGCAAAAATGAGAATTAGAACTTAATTCTTGATCCCCTTAAGCATAAAAATCTGTAATTCAATATCTAACTTAATTCCACAAAAGTGCTGAATACTCATGAATTATAGCGACAATCAAAGAAAAAATAAAAAATACTCATATTGAAAAATAAAAAACAAAAAAAAATAGAAATAGAAGAAAATGAAAAATTAAATTATCAAATAAATAAATAAATTTGTTTGCAAAAATGAGAATTAGAACTCAGTGCTTGATCCCCTTAAGCATAAAAATCTGTAATTCAATATTTAACTTAATTCCACAAAAGTGCTGAATACTCATGAATTATAGCGACAATCAAAGAAAAAATAAAAAATACTCATATTGAAAAATAAAAAACAAAAAAAAATAGAAAATGAAGAAAATGAAAAATTAAATTATCAAATAAATAAATAAATTTGTTTGCAAAAATGAGAATTAGAACTCAGTGCTTGATCCCCTTAAGCATCAAAATCTGTAATTCAATATTTAACTTAATTCCACGAAAGTGCTGAATACTCATGAGTTATAGCGACAATCAGAGAAAAAATAAAAAATACTCGTATTGAAAAATGAAAAACAAAAAAAAAAAAATAGAAATTGAAGCAAATGAAAAATTAAATTATCAAATAAATTAATTAATTTGTTTGCAAAAATGAGAATTAGAACTCAGTTCTTGATCCCCTTAAGCATAAAAATCTGTAATTCAATATTTAACTTAATTCCACGAAAGTGCTGAATACTCATGAGTTATAGGGACAATCAAAAAAAAAATAAAAAATACTCGTATTGAAAAATGAAAAACAAAAAAAAATAGAAATTGAAGAAAATGAAAAATTAAATTATCAAATAAATAAATAAATTTGTTTGCAAAAATGAGAATTAGAACTCAGTTCTTGATCCCCTTAAGCATAAAAATCTGTAATTCAATATTTAACTTAATTCCACGAAAGTGCTGAATACTCATGAATTATAGCGACAATCAAAAAAAAAATAAAAAATACTCGTATTGAAAAATGAAAAACAAAAAAAAAAATAGAAATTGAAGCAAATGAAAAATTAAATTATCAAATAAATAAATAAATTTGTTTGCAAAAATGAGAATTAGAACTCAGTTCTTGATCCCCTTAAGCATCAAAATCTATAATTCAATATTTAACTTAATTCCACGAAAGTGCTGAATACTCATAAGTTATAGCGACAATCAAAGAAAAAATAAAAAATACTCGTATTGAAAAATGAAAAACAAAAAAAAATAGAAATTGAAGAAAATGAAAAATTAAATTATCAAATAAATAAATAAATTTGTTTGCAAAAATGAGAATTAGAACTTAATTCTTGATCCCCTTAAGCATAAAAATCTGTAATTCAATATTTAACTTAATTCCACAAAAGTGCTGAATACTCATGAATTATAGCGACAATCAAAGAAAAAATAAAAAATACTCGTATTGAAAAATGAAAAACAAAAAAAAATAGAAATTGAAGAAAATGAAAAATTAAATTATCAAATAAATAAATAAATTTGTTTGCAAAAATGAGAATTAGAACTCAGTGCTTGATCCCCTTAAGCATTAAAATCTGTAATTCAATATTTAACTTAATTCCACAAAAGTGTTGAATACTCATGAGTTATAGCGTCAATCAAAGAAAAAATAAAAAATACTTGGATTGAAAAATCAAAAAAAAATAAAATGGAAATTGAAGAAAATTAAGAAAATGAAAAATTAAATTATCAAAAAAATAAATAAATTTGTATAAAGGAAAATTAGAGCTTAGTGCTTGATTCCCTTAAGCACAAAAATCTGTAATTGAATATTTAACTTAATTCCAGAAAAGGTTTGAATACACATGAGTTATATGTGTTGAGAATGTATGTGAAGGGATGTTCTTAAATGGATTGCACAAAAGTAGCTCGAGAATAGAAATGGAGAATAAAGTAACGGCGTTAAAGGGCTAAATAATGCAATATCATTATTTGTGAAATATACGAGATATTTGAAAAATTCATTCAAAAAACGAACGGTTCTCAACCTTGAAGCGTCGTGAACGTCGAGTGTTCATGCCACGATGTTGACGCGATGTCTCAGCAGTGATGCCCAGACGAAACGTAACGCCGAGACATTTGTTGTTGCGTCCACAGGAGTCAGTCACCGGGCCCACCTGGATTATTATTCGATTTCCACGGGGAACAAGATTCCGCTAAGAGGCGTCGATCCACAACCTCAGCATTCTCGTCGCGTTGTCTTTATTCACGACGACTATTAAAAACGCGACTCCTAACGATATTCGTTCACCCTTCCGAGACCCTTTGTTCAAAGTTATTCAATGGCTTCTTCCACCATCCATGGAACAAACACAACGATCGGCCGCCCAAGTTGAGAACAATCTATTTTATCGCCAGTGGCTGGGCTGGCTTCTAGTCGCGTGTGGCCGTAGCGCTGTAGAACGCAACAGCGTAGCCGTAGCATAAATATGACGCATGCGGTAATATCTCCCTACTCTCAACCGTGATTTTAACGCGGGTTATTCAAATCTTTCAATAAATTTCCGACAAATTTCCGCGTCGTTTTAACATTTGGTACAGTATTTTGACCTTTTAAGGGGATGCTGGAGTAGATTTTATTACCGACTTTGGTCGGTAAAAACAGGCTTTTTCGTAGTTTTGATTATTCTTCGTTAATACGCTACAAACATGCTTCAAATTGTACACGATTGTAATATCAACATAAACGAGTGGACGTACATTCGAATATTTGGTGAAAACGTACAATAAATGAAAAAAATCGTATAATACTAAACCTCCCGAAATCAAAATGGCCGCCAGGGTTTGACAGCATCGCCTGTTTGGTACGATATAAAAGATTCTGGAATTCACATACGTTAAATCGAAATGTACGTCCATTCTTTAGCGTTCTCTGAATATTCTGCGAGCGTCGAAAAGTCAATTACACAAAAGAAATCCACGCAAAACCGAAACTACGATCACGTAGTCTGTTTGCGATCCCCGCGATGATCCAGGCTTAGTAATATACGAATATCTTCATTCATTGTACGTATTCACCCAATATTCGAATGTACGTCCACTTGTTTATGTTGATACTACAATCGTGTATAATTTGAAGCATATCTGTAGCGTATTAACGAAGAATAATCAAAACTATGAAAAAGCTTTTACCGACTTCGGTCGGTAAAAACCTCCTTCTGCACTCGACTCCAGCTTCCCCTTAATCACAAATATGAACCCAAGTAGCACAAAGACAAAGGATATCTATTTGGTATACGAAAAGGTATGTTAATTTCCGTCCAAATGATATCTTTTGGATTTGGATATCTTTTAGACGTTCTTAAGATATCCAAATCCAAAAAGATATCGTTTGGACGGAAATTAACATACCTTTTCGTATACCAAATAGATATTCTTTGCCTTTGTGCTACTTGGGACTTGGGAAGTATGAACACTAAAAAAATCGAGACGTTTCGGCGCGGATGTTCGAAAAAAAAAAGAATGCAAAGTAGAATCTTGCACATTGCTTCCTCATTTTTTTTCGCTTTTTACAAAGCCGCCTCTATGAGGAAGTTTCTTTATTTTATTTTTGGCTTCCTCACAGAGGAAGCTTTGCGAAAGATGAAAATTATTGACGAAGTTGATGATTTCTGACGTTTTACGAAATCCAGAGCGACACCACTAATTTTTTAGAAAATTTATTTATTTAAAATTTCATAATTCTTATAAAAATAAAATGCGCTAAGCGATTTTTGTAAAATTTATACTAATTGAAGATTAGCCAGTTCTGTACATGTTGTTTAAATTTTTGCTGTTTCGGTCGAATATTTTATAAGTTACAGTTATATGAATTTTTGGCCTTTCATCACACACACACGCATGCATACATTCGGACAATTTTTCTAAACCTCTTTTCTCGACGTTTCAGACTATTTTAATCGTTTTGACATGAAAATCTCGAAAAAAAAAATTTCATGAAAACAAAGCTTTCTCTGTGAGGAAGCAAAAGGACTAAAACTCCATTAGGCGTGTAAGCTCTGCCTAGAAGGCTTCGGTTAGTCACTAAAGAACCTAAAGAATATAAAAAACCGGAAGAACTCGGTGCGAGAACCGCGGTTTTACGCACGCTTCGATAATAGTACTTTACGATACTAGTGCGATAAAACGTTTATACCACTCCGTGCGAGAAATGCGTACTTCTCACACGCTTCGCTTCGCTTCGCTTCGCGTGCAAGAAATCGCACTTCTCGCACTAGTGGCATAAAGTTGTATACGAAACTCGTGCGAGAAACTTTTTCTGAACTCATGTGATTGCAACACTCGCCTTCGGCTCGTGTAGCAAATTCACACTCGTCAGAAAAAGTTTGATCGCACTCGTATCGTAATATACTAATTTCTTAACTCGTGCGAGTGCAATAATACTCGACTTCGTGCTGCAAACTTACATTCATCAGAAAAAGTTTTATCGCACTAGTATCGTAAAGTACTAATACCCCAGTAAGAAAAACGTGCAGTGCCGGCTGGAACTGCGTGCCGTCAGAAATGAGTTATGTGCTACCGAATGTAACGACACTGTGTCGGCACAGCGTGCTGAAGCCGGCACTGTGCCTGCACTGTTGCAGCATGGCATGCAGTATAGAGGGACTGCACGATGTGATGGAACGGTGGTGACACCGTACCGTATTTAGCCAATTGTACCGTCATCGTGACGTTACATTCTGTTGCACATAACTGCACGGTACCGACACGCCGTGCCGTCCCCGTGCCGCCATATTTCCATCTGGGACAATACTCGTTGGAAAAACTATTTCCGCACTTGTATCGTAATATACTATTACGTCACGCTACCGTTGCGTTACGTACGCCTGAATGTGGTGCAAATGTATCGTTACTGTGCCGTTACAGTGTCGTAATACCCATTAAACACATAATTGAACAGCAATGTAACCTGTAAGATACATGTGATTGTAACAATGTAACACTTGCGTTATGTTGCGGCTATGTAACGTAGGAGTAACATGTGATGTTTCATTTGTTATATGCAGTAACGCTACGTTCAGACGCACATAAGGCAGCAGTAGCGCCACACGGTGCCATTATGCGAAATTCTTACTGGGCTATTCATTACCCGATGAGAAACCGCATGGAGATAAATTGAGAGTAACACCACGGTGGACGCATTGCGTACCTTCCGAATGTGCTGCAAATCTAGCGTCACGATGTCGTTACAGTGTGTCTGAACGTTGTAACGACGTTGTAACGCTTTTAAATCGACTAAATCAGGGCTTAATCGATGCGCAATTGTTTGGTGGTCACAAATAACTTAATTAAAGCATTTCGTGATCTCTCGTTTGGTTAGAAAATTTCAAAAAACCAAATGGGCCCAGAGGCGGGATTTCATTAGTGCGCTGTACATTAGTAACTCTTCGTCACTTCTGCAGCAAAACGAGTGACCACCAAACTTTTTAATAATATTAATCGTATCCACCAAACGATTTCGCATCGATTAAGCCCTAATTCAGTCGATTTAAAATAGAAAAAAAGATGTTTGCCTAACTTTGGGCCTTATTTTTTGTTTCAATTACTGTAATTAAACGACTGACCACCAAATGATCTAATTAGACTACCAAACATCACCACTCAAATGGTATTTGTTACATTTAAAAAATTTAATGTTGTATGACTAACCTTATCCAACTTTCTTGCGATATAATCACCGGCATTTCTGACCAATAAAAAATCGCCGCCGCCCCAGTCCAACTCTTGGCGGCAAACACGTTCGCCGCCATGTCTCAAAACCCATCAACTTTACTAACGCACGCGGCAAATGTAAACCGTCTTTTCCCGACGTCTTTCCGAACACGAGCAGAAAAGAAAAAGAAGAAAAAAAACACTCGCAATTTCAACCCCGCGGTAATATAACACGAGTGTCGATTATATTACTTTAATGCAATGAAACTATCACGATAAAAAAAAAACCTCAACCAAATGATTTTCACCGTAGCATAAATAATTCCCAACTCTCAACCCTTTCATACCGTCGAATAGCGTTGATGCTTTCGAAGTAAGCCATTTTGGCGGGGTGACGTGTTTTCGTGTTTCGGCGTGTGCAATAACTGTTTGTGTATTGACAGCCATAGTCGCAGAGACTCCTACCTCAAAGTGCACGCGTACCGGGAACGTAGTAGTGGGAGTTATGAGAAAAGTAGTGTCAGTATTACATATAAACAGCTCGAAATAAACCTAACCTCCTTAATATACATCCGCCTATAACTATAATAACATCTTTCGTGTATCCTTGAGAATAATGACAAGCCCTATCGACGAATCGTCAAAAAATCCAATGATACGAGTTAGATACGCGGCGCTTGTGGTGTCGTCGTTGTCGTCGTTGTCGTCGTCGTCGTCGTCGTCGTCGAGTATCAATCTGCGCTAGGGGGGCCAATGCACCATGGGAAGTATTTGCGACAAGCGCATGCGCATAACAGTTTACAGTTGGAGCTTGGAAGAAAATGGCGTCAGCTAAGTTTCTCGAGGAAGCTCTTAGCACGGACGTCGATGAATCGGCGGTGAACGCGATTGTTGGTTCCCTCGAGACACAGCTGGTTACTTCGACACCGGTATCAACGATCAATCAGACAAGCTCGACAGCTATAAGCCACCAGAATCATCAATTGAACAGCGGTATATCGAACGGGGGCACCATCACCGCGGTACAGACACAGAAACATGGGGTTGCAAACGGTGGCGGTGGCAGCAACAATTCCGTCAACAGCACAGCCCACGTAACTCAAGAAGTATCAAAGTCAATAACCACGAGTAATATAGTGCCCGTTAACGTTGTTACGTCAAATGCTGTTAGCCAGCACAGCGTAACACAGCATCAGCAAGCGCAGCAACAACATCAGCAACAACAGCAACAACAGCATCAACAGCAGCAACAACAGCATACGCAGCAGCAGCAGCAACAACATTCGCAGCCTACGGTTATTGGAGCGGGTGCTGCTGCGTATATAAATCAAGTGACGACAAATCAGTCAAATCTGACAAAGTCGCACGAAGCCGTCAAGATTATTTATCCATCTACCGGTCAGGTCATAACCAGCGGAATTGTCAACAACAAAATATCATTTCCAGCGCAAACTGTTGCGCAATTGCCTAACGGCACTTTGGGTGTCGTCACTTCTCAAGCTGTATTACAGACTTCTAATGTCGTCACTAATGTCGGTTCTGGTACGCAAACCGGTACGCAAACTGTCGCCAATGTAAATAAGCCATGCGGCACTGCATTGGTTATAAAGACTAGCGTCGCACCCGGTGGCATGGTTTCCGTCCCGATGTCAGTTCCTGTTTCGGTAGCTGGCAATGTTGCCAATACTACGCTACAGGGAAAGGGAGGCGTTACGTCTACTATCGTGCCAAGCAATGTGCAAATACTTAATGTTAACGCCATGAGACCCGGGACTCCTGTTGGCGCTCAACAGGCGGGGAAACAAGTCGCGCCTAGGGTCGTCATTGGGCAGCATATCGTTAATGCCAGACCTGGCGGTCCAGCGGTGAGATTATCTTTTTTTTTTATTGTTACTTATGAGCTAATTATGTGCAAATGAGAATTGGAAGATAAGCAATAGTTCTGTTGGATTTTTAAAGCTTCTTTCATCCTCTCATATCGAGTACACTTAATAATATTTGGTAAATTAATGTACTTGTTGTGGGATTTATGCATTAACTGGTCAATTCAATTTAGTATACTTCTTGAGTACGATATTAAAGTAAATATACTTGTGGTGCATGAAATTTGAAAAGCTGTATTTACAGTTTTGTCAGTTAAAATTTGTATTATTAATGATGAGATGCAATTAAGAATAACATAATGTTGTATATTTTTGAGACAATCAGAACAGATTCAATTTTTCTTATACAGAATACATGTGATATAAATTGTGCTTGCTAATATCATTTTTTTGTTGTTTAGATTTATTGGAAGGAAAAGTTAGTAATGTTTGGATTTGTTTTTGGGATTGCATTTGCTCTTAATACATATACACATAACAATAATCAGAAAATTAATATATTTATATGGGATTTGGGGATAAAATAGTATATTGAATTTAATATTAATGTAGAAAGCAATATTCAAATATGTGTATATTAAACACTACATTTTTTAAATAGTTATTAGTCAATTCATTAATTATACATTGCAGATGCATATTCATTTAAATATACAGTACAATCAATCACCTAAGCTTGACTTTTATTATTAGATGTGATACAATTTAAAAAGATACAATTTTGTACAACTTTAAATCTATCCCAACAGAGCAATTTGCATTTTAAAGAGAATATGATTTAATATATGTGACTCCATCATTTACAATGATATCTTGAATTAAATTATATCATTTTAATTGCAACTCAAAATTTATAGCTTATAAAATAAAAAATTGAAATTTTCTTACACTGATCTTTAACATTATATGAAAAACCGGCACAATTATTATATCATCAACATATTTGTCCATAAAATGTAATAGGCAAAAATAATCCGATAGCATTATGAATTCTCAGTCGAAAAATCGTTTGGTTTTCAATCTATTAAAATACAGTGCAGAGGAAATATAATAAAACATAACGAAAGTATGGGAAAATTAAAATGAAGAAAATTTGATTAATTATTTACAAAATCGAGTTTCTATAATGGTGCTGATATACAGATAGAATAATTAATCTCAACGAAACTGATAACAAATTATTAAATATTATTAATGTTTTCCTTCTTCATAATGGAACAATTCTAAATATATCAACAAATTACTATACTGCGAAAAATATTATATATATGTCTGTAAAAGGGTTTTTCCCGTACAGTAAATAAATAAAAATGCTTTGAAATTTTCGTTTTCCCGCCTAATTGAACGATGTTTAATTAAATATAAAAACTGATCTTTAACATTATATGAAAAACCGGCACGATTATTATATCATCAAACCATTTGTCCATAAAATGTAATAGGCAAAAATAATACGACAGTATTACGAATTCTCAGTCGAAAAATCGTTTGTTTTTCAATCTATTAAAATACAGTGCAGAGGAAATATAATAAAACATAACGAAAGTATGGGAAAATTAAAATGAAGAAAATTTGATTAATTATTTACAAAATCGAGTTTCTATAATGGTGCTGATATACAGATAGAATAATTAATCTCAACGAAACTGATAACAAATTATTAAATATTATTAATGTTTTCCTTCTTCATAATGGAGCAATTCTAAATATATCAACAAATTACTATACTGCGAAAAATATTATATATATGTCTGTAAAAGGGTTTTTCCCGTACAGTAAATAAATAAAAATGCTTTGAAATCTTCGTTTTCCCGCCTAATTGAACGATGTTTAATTTACGTATACGATTATTAATTCACAGATAACGCTGCAAGCGCTCCAGGGTCTTCAACCTGGTGCACAAGGTCATCTAATCGTAAAAACGGAAAATGGGCAATATCAGTTATTGAGGGTAGGACCGGCACCAACAGCAGGAACGCCTGGCGGCGGCGCTGTTACGCCGAACAGTATTGCGGGAAATGCGGTTGTCGGACCTAACGCAGGCACCACCACGTATCGCATAGCCTCTGTGCCGGCTGTAAGTAGGCTGAACACTCAGTTCACTGGCCCGCCACTCGCCACCCTAAGAAAACCTGTCCAGGTGACGCACTTTCATACCTCCTACGAGACTCAATGTAGTTGATCTTGGTAGAAAACTTTTTTTTTTGTTTATTGTTTTTTTCTTTCTTTATTTTATTTTTATTTATTTTTTTCGTTGAAATTAGTTCGATTGGAATGCTATTGTCCGGACGTACATAATCGGTGGGTATTTTCGTACGTATAATACGAAATTCGATACCGAAATGTCCAGAACATCTTTTGTTAAATCGTCAAATCTTTTCATTCATCACAGAATAAAATGCATGCTGATCGAATGCATAAACTTTCGATGTATTTTGAAAATGGATCGTCTTCAAGACGGCGCTTCACACTATACTGTAATAAAAATCTAATTGATATTTAATGCACTTTTACTGGAAGTTTTAATGCATAAAGTAGTATATTAAATTTAATGGATACAAGTGTGATGTAAAATTAATGTATGGTACAGCATATTCAATAATTTACTTTAATTTTACAGGAAAAGTACATGAATTTTAAACCACAATTGTTTACAATTGTATACATTTCGATAACAAGTTTATGCATTAAAACTTCCAGTCTTTTCTAACAGTGTAGTCAAATGAGAGCCATTTTTAAAAAAATTTCATCTATTTTGTACGCTTTTGTCGAATTTTATTCACACTATTAGAAAAGATTGAAAGTTTTTATTCGTAAACTCGTCATCGAAATTTAATGTACAATTGTGGTAGAAAATTCATATACTTTTACTGTAAAATTAAAGTAAATTATTGAATTTGCTGTACCATACATTAATTTTACATTACACTTTTTTTACAGTGCAAGAATAATCATATTTTTGTTTCAATATCAATTTTAATGCATGATGGGTCATTTTTTTTATTGAAAGACGCTTCGCAAGTTGATCATCTAGATATTTTATTCTCGGTAATAATATGACTGGGAAATTCGGTGAATTAATAAAGCATCTTTCAATAATTAAAATGAGCTTCTACTATAGCGGTCCAATACTTTCGTTTATTCTTTGCAAAGCAATGACGAAAAAAAACATCTTTTTGGAAATGAGCGTTTGTTGGCTTTAAAATTAGCTTTAAAATAATAAATAAATCCATTAAAAATTGTACAAAGTATTTGAAAAAAATTAGCACTGACTTAATTAGTGTGAAGCGTTTCATTCTTCATAATTGCCTCGTCTACACATTTTATCGCGAACATTATCGCTCTTGATTATGGCGCACCAACAATTTGACCCTCTCACAGGATTGGCAAGATTCGAATAAAAGTATATGTGAAATACATTGGAGATTGAATAACTGCGTAATTGTGAACAAAAAAATCAATTAAATGATTTTTAAAGATTAATTGTGTCCAATTACTTTTCAATGATTCAAGGAAAGATGAACTTTGATGCTTGTACTCATAGTTGTTCGAACCAAAAAAAATTATTTCAGATACAATCTTATTCGATTATTTATCAATTCTCGTTTTAGATTTTGCATCCTTATGCGTTTTATTTTATTTTTTTCTGTAGATTTGATAGAAAATGAGGAATCATATCATTCCGCATGTTATTAGAAAGATTTTCCGAACATCAAAGAATATACATCGCATTTTGAACATTAAAAAAAATCATAATCATTGACAATAACATTTCAATATACAGCCACGTTAAAAAATGAAAAGAAAATTTATTAGATGAAACGAAATTCAAGAAAATATGTAACTAAAAGTGGTATTTGGAAATACGACGTAAAATGATAAAATTTGAGTCTGTATAAGGTACAAGTGCGTCTTTTCTCAATCGAAAGACAAGAAGAATTAAAAATGAATTATCAATTATTTTTTTTTTACATTATTTTTACGCTTTTCGGCATGAAAATGTGTGCATTGGCATGAATCATGACAATCTAGAGTTTTGGAAGTGTGATTTCGAGTAGTTGTCAATTTGCCGGATGAAAAATGTCTTTTTTCTTTTTAATCTTTTTTAAAAATCAACTTGTCGTTCCTAATAGACGGTAGCGGCCAATGTAACGACAGCAGCAGCGGCACCAACACCTGTGGCGGTAACAGCAACACCAACGAGTACAGCGACACCTCCGGCAGCCTCTGTTCAAACTGTTCAAACCCCAGCACAGGTAGGGCCAAAAGTTCGTCTCCACCGATAAATTAATTAATCAATTATTTTTCTAGCATGGTGTTCAGTGGTCCTTGAAATTCTTGAAACGCCCTTAAAAAGTTCTTGAATTTCCTTGAATTTTACGCAGTGTTCTTGAATTTTTCATATCAAATTTAATCTTATTTCAAAATATCATCAGCAATAAACCTACAAAAATATGTACCTCAGTTTCGCCAAAAATTACATGTATATATTCGTGTATTATGATATTTTTTTCCGTACCGATTCTAATAAAATAAATGCGGTTGTCGAAATTGAAATTATCTGAAAAATGTCCTTAAGGGGAGGTGAAACCTACTCAGTCGGTAACAAAAACTGTAATCAATGTTTCGTTTCGTTTTTTTTATAAAAGGAAAGTTTTACATCATTCGCATCTTAATTCTGCATGATTTAAGACTTCAATTTTTCCCAACAAAGTTCAAGTTTCTGAGATTTCTTGTTCCGAAAGATATTCGCAATTTTTCTCGTACTTGTGGAGGTTTCGCCTCCCCTTGAATTTCACACGGACCTTTTACTGGATACCATGTTTAGCCTCTTAATAAAGGAATATTAATTGATAATGTGAAAAAAACATTCGTCTCGTTGCAGCGTCCAACCTCAGATAATACCAAAGAAAAGTGTCGTAGATTCTTAGCAAACTTATTAGAGTTGTCTAGTCGGGAACCTAAAGTAGTGGAACGAAATGTTCGGACGTTGATTCAAGAGCTAATTGATACGAAAGTTGAACCCGAAGAGTTTTGTGATAGACTCGAGAAATTGTTAAACGCATCGCCACAGCCATGTCTCATCGGTTTTCTCAAGAAGAGCTTGCCGCTCTTGCGGCAGTCGCTCGTCACCAAGGAATTGGTTATCGAGGGCATCAAACCACCACCGCCGAACGTTGTGTTTTCCATAGCTTCTGTCACACCGACGATTCAGCAGGTACGAAATATTCTGTCGCAATTAATTCGAATTAAGGTAGTAGATTGACGATAAAGCCTTAACGGTGAAATAAAATTATTATATGTATTATTAAAACTAGAATATGATAAATCCATGGATAGTACACAAAAAATCAACAAGTCTAAGTATGAAAATGATTCGCATCGTTTTAATATACAAAGTTCAATCATATCGAGTTAGAAACTATTTATCTACCGCAAATAGCTGCGAGATTTGTGGTTTCATTGAATAGTATTAATGAACTAAGTAGACGATTGATTCCATTTATTGCACGATATTTAAGAGCGCTTTAGCAGTCCGTTGGAATCAAATCACTATCACGAAAATAAACTAAAATTCTGTGAAAATGTTTGTTGAATTTTAATGTAAACCATCACAAGGATCCAGAATAATACGAAATAATTTCACAAATCTACTATATTGAAATCGAAAGAAATATATGATAATATTTATGTATTGAAGCACGAGTTAACTTTCCAAAAAATTAACAATTATCCAACAGCAACAGAGGAATTGTCAAGAGCAAGTATACAATGTTTACTTGAATCTACCGATTGAAATAATCTATACAAGGGTTGATTGAAAAGGGTTGACTTTATGGAATGTGAGGATTAAATTTAAAAAAATGAAGCCGATGATTGTAACGATTTTTTTTTCGTCTGAAATAGAGCCAATTGAGGCCAGCCGTTGCAGTGGCGGCAACGCCAGTGACAGTTCCTGTAGTCGCAACGAGTACGGTGCCAACGCCGGTACGCGTAATGGCACCGCCAGTGGCAGCTTCACCGACGGTTGTCCGCCCGCCTCAGCCCGTTCAACAGAGACTGGTGAGTAAATGACACGTTTTTATTGGTACCAAAGCAAATTTTGTAGTCTTGGAAAGTCTCGAAATGTCCGAAAATAATTTAATTAGTCGTTAATAGCGTTGAAAAAACAGAAAGAATGCGTTAAATTTTTGTCAAAAATTGTATCTTTCGTGCTTTATTTCTATTAGCATTTCGTGTTTGAGTTAAATGATATGATATATAAAAGGTTCATTTCTCCGTTAACTAAATAAGCAAAAAATAAATAATGGGGTTTTCATTGCAACCTCAGAGAATCTAAAACGATAAGACATATATTATCAGTCTGTTCAAGATATGCCCCAATCAGGTCTCAATAATTAGGGCCAACTTTATATCCGATAGTTCTAGACGAACTGAAAATAGTGGAGGCTAGAAATCTTGCTCTATATTTAAAGGAGATGTGTAAAATGCGAGCGTTTATATTTATCATTATAAGTGAACATGTTCCTATTTTAGTGAAACATATTGTATTAATAAAGCGCAATGTGACAAATTAAAAATTCCACAATCTCTCAAACTCTGTCTTAACAACGCCGAAGCTTGTAAGCAAACGATAGAATTCTGCAAAACTATAAACATGTTCAACTATTTGTAAAATCTGTGTATTTTTTACCTTATCCATTTCTTTTTTCTCTCTTTTTTTATGTATACGGTCGCTAATGATCCCCGCTGTTGAAGCAACCTTAAATAAATATAATTTAAAAAAACAAAGATTGTATTACGTAGATACAGTAGAGCGTCGATTATCCGAACTAATTGGGACCGACTATCATTCGGATAATCGAAAATTCGGATGCCCGAACATCAATATTTTGTGAAGGGGGAGGGAAAAACTGAAACGCTTAAAATATTATAATATATACGTACAATATAATACTCACATATATATAATATGTATGTATTTATCGAAAATTAATATTTTTAATATATAATTGTTAGTATATATTATATATTCTGATAAAACCGCCGGACTCGATATAATATGCTAGTTTCTTGCGAAAAAATCGAGGATTTTTTCGGTTTTTTCGTTCGGAAAACCGAAAATTCGGATAAACCGAATCGCTGTTCGGATGATTGACGTTCGGATAATCGACGCTCTACTGTATAATAAAAAAAAAGATTGTATTACGTAGATATAAGTCTCAAAGGCGAGTGATTATTATAATCCAATTTGTAATAGGAACATTTTCTGAAAGCAAATAAACACTATAATATTGGGGTTTTCAGATTCGACCTGTTACGACGATAGTTCGCACTCCAGCGACTTACGGCGTTAAATCGACAGTCGCGATCGCGGGCGTTCGACCACCCGTGCCACATGTACATAAAGCTGCAGCGGCAGCGGCAGCAGCCGCAGCTGCAGCAGCGGCATCATCGTCGTCCGTAGTGTCAACCTCCGCACCAATTGTCGTCACCGCGACCCCCACCGTTTTAAAAACAATCGCAACGACCACGCAGAGCAAAACAGTTAATACCGCCACTACGATTAACAAAACCATAGTGCCTTCTCTTGTACCAAAACCAACTGCTAAAGAGAAAGAGAAAAAGACTTTTTCGTCGGCAGGATACACGTGAGTTCATTTTTAAAAAAAACATTTTTACGAAAATAAAAATATATATATATACATATATTTATAAATCGTACCATTAGTTTCTAATTATAAAACAATCAACTCTATTGTACACATTTTTCAGGGGCGATGACGACATTAATGATGTTGCGGCTATGGGTGGCGTAAATCTTGCTGAGGAATCTCAAAGAATTCTCGGTTCGACGGAATTTGTCGGTACTCAAATACGGTCTTGTAAAGACGAAGTCTTTTTACATTTGTCGCCGCTACAACAGAGGATTAAGCAAATAGGTACGTCATATGTGTTTATTTATTTATTTATTATTGTTTTTCCTAAAAGTGGTAGTATTAGCCTGAAATGGTACATTTGCGTTCAGTTATTTTAACATCATTATCAGTTAGATTGACTAAAATTGTGCTTCCAATTCGAAAATTCGGGTATAATAAATAGTTTTGATGAATAATTAAACGAGATCATATTTTTTTCAATATGTGAAGAAATGTATGAAATTATTGTTATTATAGAAAATAATAAAAATATATTTGAACTTTTTTATTTACAGTTTCTAGTTACGGATTGGAAGAACCTAATCAGGAAGTTGCCGCGCTAATATCGCACGCTACTCAGGAGAGGTTAAAAAACTTAGTTGAAAAACTCGCAGTGATAGCAGAACATAGAATAGACCTTATAAAGGTAATTATAAAGATATTGCTTTCTACTTTGAGTTCGTTGACTGACTTTAAGATTGTTAAGAATAAACATCGGGTTTTACCTTTAGGTGGATCCAAGGTATGAAGTGACGCAAGATGTCAGAGGACAGTTGAAATTCTTAGAAGAATTGGATAGGGTGGAACGTCGGCGGCACGAAGAACAGGAACGAGAATTACTACTCCGGGCGGCAAAGAGTCGCGCGAAAACGGAAGATCCTGAACAGGCGAAGCTCAAAGCTAAGGCTAAAGAGGTACAGTATTTTTGTAATACCTGAATTCAACTGTAAGCCGGTATTATTTTTCATTATAAATTTATATGTCATCCTGGCAAAGTAACGTAATTTTTTCAACTATGTACGTATTGTCGCTCTGGAATATTTGGTATCAAATTTTGTAAAAATTAATCATTCAGGTTTGAGTGATTAAGTAACAATACTTATTAATCACGGTCTTACATACAGGTCTGAAAACTCCTACAGATTTTAAGTGGTACCTCCTAACGAAGATGTTTTTCATACTTCACCTTGCGACCGTTCGGGTCACTGCGATCGAGGGATGTTCAGCGCGCATGCGCATTTGTCCACTTTGTGGCGCGCGTATATTTTACGCATTTCATATAAAAAAAAAAAATGAGGAACGTGAATAATTACATTTAAAAGTGATACATGATGATAGGAAATTAAATAAATTTAAGGTAGTATGAACGGTACACTCTCGCCAAACGTGATTTTCAGACAAAATTTCGAGTTTATTGCTAGCTAGATGCTAATGACTCAGCATTTCATCCGCATAACCAGCAATTTGTAAATATATAATTTTATAACTATACTCACTTCAGCAATCAATTTCCCGTTTGCGTCGTGTTGCACATATTTTCGGATTCTGAAACTCGGTTCAAAATGTCTTTCACAGACAAATTGACTCGATTTTAAAGCACTTTGTTTCGGAAAAGCGGCAGCACTCGCAGTTTGCCATTTTTGGCGTAAGATATGATCCACCGGCACTTTGAAAACTGATCGTTAGACTCTTGTTGCCGGTTTTACAAGCCGAAATTATACACGATTTCGTCATTTTGTTTAATACAATTTCGCATAGACTTGCAAAAATACGGTTTTGAAAATTCTGGGAAGGTCAATTACTCAACGTATCGAGCTGTAACGTAAACAGCATCCCTTACGTGTAGCGCCCCTAGTAGCCACCATGAGAACTATGCGAAACGTCTTAGCTACACGGAGAGAAATTTGGCGATGTAACTGGCCCGCACGCCACCTCTGTGGCACGAATGAGAACGAAGTATCCCGACTTCGAAACCGAGCCGTTACTGTCGTACTTGCGGAGCGATTCTTTCCTGAAAAGGGGCTGCTCGACGTAAATCAATCGCGTTGTGGCGCGTTTTCGCACGTTGTGTCGGCCCGAAAAATAGCCTATTTTCATGATTTTTTTTCGGACGGTTACTATACGCCGTTCAATCTGAAATTTTTATGACATATTAAGGTAATCATAAATGACAGAAAATGATTTTTCATAAGACGATTTTTATTGTTTAAATATATTTTTTTTAATTGTTGAAAATAATGTTGATAAAAAAGATAGCCTCATGGTAGACAACCTAGAGGTCGCAAATTTGATCTAAAAAAAACCCATTATTAATTAGGAGCCTTTTTTTAAATCAAAATTGATAAAATGGCGGCGGTTTGAACAAAAAGTACCGAATTTACTTCGCAGATAAAAAACTCCCTTAATTTTGGATTTAATTTTTTATAAATCGTCCATCAGAGAATCCGACAACAAACATATTCTTTTCAGTTTCTTCCGCGGAGCTTTAACTTAAAAGTTATAGCTTGCTAAAATATAAAAACCACAACAACACCCTTAATTTTGGACAAAAAAAATTTAATCGTCTGTTAGAGAATACGACAACGAACATTTACTACTATTCAGTTTTTTCCGCGGAGCTTTTAGAGTTGTAGCTTGCCAAAATACTAAATCAAAAACAACTTCCTTAATTCTGGACTTAAAAAGACATAAAAAAATTGTCCATCAGAGAATACGAAACCGAATATTTTCTACTTTTTAGTTTTTTTTCTCGATATTATAGTTCGAAAGATATAGCTTGCCAAAGTACTGAATCAAGAACAACTCCCTTAATTTTGGACTTAAAAAAAATAAAAAAATCGTCCACCAGAGAATACGAAAACGAACATTTTCTACTTTTTAGTTTTTTTCTCGATATTATAGTTCGAAAGATATAGCTTACCAAATACTGAATCAAGAACAACTCCCTTCATTTTGGACTTAAAAAAAAAAATAAAAAAATCGTCCACCAGAGAATACGAACACGAACATTTTCTACTTTTTAGTTTTTTTCTTGATATCGTAATTTGAAAGATATAGTTTGCCAAAGTTTTATTTTGAATATGCAGAAATCTTAAACCTCATTGTTTTTGATCGTATATACTAATGGATGAGAAAAAAAAATCGATTTTTTTTTTTCACACTGGAAAGATCCCTTAAGGGTGACACCCCCACCACCAGAGTTTCCAGACCTGAATGTAAGACCGTGTTATTATTAAAGTAATTGGTAATGTTCACAACTTCGTGATGAACAATGTTGATGAACAGATATTGATGATTACAGATGCAAAGGGCAGAGATGGAAGAACTGAGGCAACGGGAAGCAAATTTAACGGCGTTGCAGGCGATAGGGCCAAGAAAAAAGCCGAAACTCGACGTTGCCGGTTCATCGAGTAATCCCGGTAATAACAGCGGTGCGAATGCATCGTCTTCTGGTATGAATCGACAAATGCCGTTAAGGCCACGTCTTAAACGCGTTAACTTCCGTGACTTGCTCTTCCTACTTGAACAAGAAAAAGAAACGTGTAGAAGCACGACATTGTACAAGTCGTACTTGAAGTGATGTTCTATGAAGGGCAGGAACGCGAGTGACCCGCCCGATAACCGGCGCCCTACTTGCACGGTCTTGCGTGAGCTGGCCTCAAAGGACCTCTGGCACTTTTACGCGTTAGTTATTTTTCATAGTTGCTCAATGCAACGACGAAATATCGCGTACAATGAAGGAGAAGAAGAAGAAGAAGAAGAAGATGAAGAAAACTACGGAAAACACAAGAAGCGAATGGAACTCCCTGCGGGTCGGCCTGGTATTTCACATACATTCAAAGTAACGTTATTCGTAACAGCGTCGATAAAACAAAAAACGAGCATCTCCCTAATGTAAATGACTGAGAAAAAAAAAAGCAACAACAACCAACAAACAAACGATTTTTTTAACTGTAAAATATAAACATAGATTGATCTTTATTTTTCAAACAGCGAAAAGAAAAGTGAAATGAAAAGTTTCGTCAATGCGAATGAGGTACCAAATGTGTATGAGCACATGAGTCGTCGACCTCGTGTTTTTCCCCGACCCGATTATCCAACCCCTCCCAAGTTTAGTCTCGAGTTAGTCTGTTTTGTTATCGCGAGAATGTGTTGATATGCTGTCTCTGACGCAGTGGGCAAAATTTCGGTCAGTTTACTTTTCAAATAATAAATACATAATAGGACGTTTTATTGTTACAATTATCGGCTAATTTACGGGCGTAATTGTAATTTTAAAATTGTGGGATTAGACGACAACTTGTACAGAAAAGAAACAACAACAACTAAAACATGGACTGTAATTATTTTTGTTTTGTAAAAGTTTTTCAGGGACCGCAGAGATTTTGCTCACTGATGGATCTTCTGCTGCCATATATCGAACGTTTTATATGGCCTGTCTTTGTGTGAATGTGTAAAGAGAGTGCGATTGAAATCGTGTATGTACATTATGTCACAACCTATGTATATGCCTGCTGCATTGTAATACTTGACCTATACTTTTGGACACTGTAGCCCTAGTGTAATGTAATATATATGTAATAAGCGTACGAGACGAAAAGGGAAGAAAAAAAAGAGAGTGATGAAGAAGAGAGAAAAAAAGGAACGAAAGGTTTTTGTTAAGATAGTGAAATCGTATTTTTGCAAATAATAATGTAATAATTAACGAAAAGAAAGAAGAAAAAAAAACAAGAAAAAATATACCTTGAGCACACTGTCCAAAAAGTATGGAATAATTTGTACAATACATTATTACACGTAAAAAATAACTAAATAGTGATAATTTCCATGTTGGTACAACAGAATATAGCTACACGATTATTCTCCACCATCAATGATGGAATTGTTATCAGTATATTATGTTGTAATCTACATTTTCAGTGTTTATAAAAAAGGAACAAAAAAAAAAATCATGAACATTTAGCTGTTACGTTTTTTTTATTAAAGAAATATTTACGAAATGAAAAATGAACAAGGAGAGAAGCGAGAA
Organism: Ephialtes manifestator; assembly: GCA_963970395.1. Classification (NCBI taxonomy): domain Eukaryota; kingdom Metazoa; phylum Arthropoda; class Insecta; order Hymenoptera; family Ichneumonidae; genus Ephialtes; species Ephialtes manifestator. Next base: position 27,370,123 of record OZ019978.1, read on the forward strand.
ATCGTGGTTAAAACTTTTTCCATTAGATACACAACCGATAATAGCCCTCGGTATTTAATTAATGAACTATCGGGTTTTTTCGGATAATAATAAATGATACGAGTTTTTGGATAGTTGTGGGAATTTTTTTTTTTTGTAAATTCTGACGTCTAAATCGCATTTGAAGAATATTATTTTCAAGATCGCGTTGTTCGTGGGTCTAATTTTTCGCGCTATCTTCACAGACACTCGTGTTCGCGCATCAGCGTTTTGCGTGGACACGAGGTACTCATATTCGCTCGTTCGGACAAAGTTTCGCTGATATGAGATTACTGCATACCATGCCTGATTTTTATACTTCAGTTTCAATCTCTGAGCACCACGTTTAGTAAAAATTCTACCGAAGAACAATTTTAATTCGAACATTTCGTTACTTTCCTGGTAAAAATATTTCTCTGAGAATCTCGAAAATTTTTCAAAAAACCTGAATTTCGATAAAAAATTGCAAATTTGATTTTTTAAAAAAATTTGTAAAATTTATCTGATTGTAGTTTTTTTTGGACAAATTGTCAGATAAATATTTTCACCGGGATTAAAATTATGAATGTCTACATTCATTCGTTATTAATTATTTTTTAAAGTGGCCTTTAGTGTTGACTCCATCGTTTGTTAATTACTACATTTTGTATGCCCCGTTTTGGGCGTAAAACGATTTTGAAAATTCGATTTTTTCTAAATAAAAAATTTGACTAATGTATCCAGAAAGAACCAGCGTGGCGCTAAAATTGAGAGTAACGGCACGGTTAACGCAACGGTACCGTCATATGTGTGCGAATGTGATGCAAATGCATCGTAGTAGCGTTACAGTGTGACTGTAACGACATTGTAATATTTTACACAATGTAATATTTTCACACTGCGCAAAAATTTTATCGGTTCACTTCTGCTCAATGTCGAATTATGTGATGCGATAAAAAAATATCATATTTTCATCGGAAAGTATATGAGGCATTCCACCGGTTATCGACAGGGTCGCGATCCTCATATCTTTATTATTTTATCGTCGGCGTACTTTTTGAGAAAATCAAATTTTAGGTAATCGAAAAAACACAAATTAAAAAAAAAAAAAAATTCTAGAGTGTTTTTTTATATTGCTCTACAACATTTCAAAAGAAAAAGAATATATATATATATGAGGGTGGCGACCCTGTCGATAACCAGTGGAATGCACCACATAAAAACAAATACTTGAAACCCAAAAGCCAAAAAACATCAGTGAATGACCGGGTCAATATAACCCAGATAGACAAACGTGTTTTTTTTTTTGGGCCGTCACCGTGCCATCACCGTGCCGTCACCGTGCCATCACCGTGCCATCATGTACGTCCGCATATGACGGCACTGTGACGGCATGCCGTGCTGTCACGTCGTGCGTTCAACGTTTTACAATATGGCACGCCGTGCTGTCACCGTGATGCCGTCACGGTGACAGCACGGCGCGCAATATCGAAAAATTTCGATCGCACGGCGTTACGGTGAACTAAAAGTGTAGGTTCTCTGATAGATACATGCCGGCACCGCGCCGTCACCGTGCAATCATGCCGTGCGTTCAAAATTTTTCAATATGGTGCTGTCACCGTGCCGTCACGGTGACAGCACGCCGTTACGCACGGTGACAGCACCATATTGAAAAATTTTGAACGCACGGGATGATTGCACGGTGACGGCGCGGTGCCGGCATGTATCTATCACCGTGCCATCACCGTGCCATCATGTACGTCCGCATATGACGGCACTGTGACGGCATGCCGTGCTGTCACGCCGTGCGTTCAACGTTTTACAATATGGCACGCCGTGCTGTCACCGTGATGCCGTCACGGTGACAGCACGGCGCGCAATATCGAAAAATTTCGATCGCACGGCGTTACGGTGAACTAAAAGTGTAGGTTCTCTGATAGATACATGCCGGCACCGCGCCGTCACCGTGCAATCATGCCGTGCGTTCAAAATTTTTCAATATGGTGCTGTCACCGTGACGGCACGGTGACAGCACGCCGTTACGCACGGTGACAGCACCATATTGAAAAATTTTGAACGCACGGGATGATTGCACGGTGACGGCGCGGTGCCGGCATGTATCTATCAGAGAACCTACACTTTTAGTCAAAAATAAGCTTCCGCAACAAAATAATCACAGTAGATAGCTAAAAAATAAACAAATAAAAAATTTAATGTTCAGACAAGACGTCAGAATTTTTCATGAACTGTCAAAAAGCTGTTGGTCATTCACTGGTGCATTTACCCTACACGACATTGTGACTGTAACGACATCGTAACTGTAATGCTACATTTGCATCACATTCGGACGCACATAACTATATACGATGTTGGTTGTTTTTATGAAATTGTATTAACCGAATTATGAAGCATAGAAAAAGATATGAGTTCTGCCAATTTGATGAAACAGTTTCGTTACTCTGAATCATGAAGATCTTCCTCGAACATTAATACTCTTATGTTTTTAACAGCGAAAAAGCTGCAAGCTTCCAGATCAAGTGGATCGGTATTTCTCGTGTAGTAGGCTTCGCCCAATTACACTCGTGTGCATCTTCTCATGACATACATATAATTTGATGCGCGATATGTTGTTTCTTGGAGATCTATGAGGTTCCCTACTGCCAGTAACAGTGGATTATATACACACATACTATTGACGACGATTACGTGTAAAGATAAAATGAAAAAGCGAAAAAAAAGAACAAAAAAAAAAACAGAATAAGAAAGTCCAGTATCGCCGATTTGTTAATAGTATGATATTTTTACAGATTGTATCAATTTAAGCATTAGCTCAACAGAAGAAAAAAAAAATAAACATAAGAACGTTTTATCTCAAAAATTGTTTCTTTAATCGTATTGAATTTGCCGAGGGCTTTTGAAAAAGTCGTTCGCGGCTTTTTTTAAAGGTGATATGCTAGTGCTCGGACGGTAACGGAAACTGTATAGCGTTGTTCACGTCAACATTCGAAATCTCTTGGACATGAGAAGAGAAATTTTTACTGCGTTTGGGAACTCTGCAGTTAACGCTGATCTATGGATCGCGATCAAGGAGGTAAAACAGCACGATATTTTAGGGGTTTTTATTTTACAATTATATGTCATCTTGACAATTATTTTGTCCCACAAATTTCTGTCCTTTCTCGGATCACTTTGATCACCAATCGCGCTATCTTTCTTGCACGCAGAGCAACTCAGTCGGTATAATTACCAACGTAGCGACGATAATACTACTTTACGTTATTTTAATTATAGCATTCATAGCTTTTGCATTCATAGCAATAACATTGCTATGAATGCAAGAGCCGTTGTTATTTTTTTAAAAAGCAATATGTCACCATACGGAGAATAAAATTGCACTTCCGGTGAAATATTCCTTTTTTTCAAAATTTCTACGGTGTCTACATACTCTTTATTTTTTTTACAGTTTTTGTTACCGACTGAGTAGGTTTCACCTCCCCTTAAGGTAATGTGACACATGTTCGAAAACTGCAATCGATATCGAAAACTCTAATCAAATCTACTCAAAGCCGGTTAATATTTCAGACAAAAGCAAATTAGCTTTGACTTCGTCTATCTACGACGGAGTAAAACCTATTTTTTTTTCATCTAAAATATTAAGCGCCACTGAGTAGTTTTGATTACAGTTTTTTATACCGATTGCAGTTTCCCAGCAGTTTTCGAGCATGTGTCACATCACCTTAAGAGGCAACGATACACCGGTTGGAATTTCTTCGCCCAATGTTAAACGCCTATAGGTCTGTCTCTCTCGCACATAGCTCTGTCTCTCTCGCACTATTTTTCTTTTAATTCTCCTGACCAGACGGCTGTTTTGATCCAGGAGCCCGAAGCTTAGCTCAATTCTGCCATACTTCCGCACATTCTGTTAAAATCTGAGCTTTATCTGCCGAGTATTTTGAAAGAAAATAGCTTTCAAAATTTCGAAGTGAGTATTACTGCCTCTTAAGAGCATGTGAAATACCGCGGTCGGTAATAAAAACTGTAATCAACTTTTTTCACGCATACTGACATTTTACAGCTTCAAAAAGAGTTTCATCGAATGCTCCAGTGATATCCGCAATCGATGAAACTCTTTTTGAACCTGTAAAATGTCAGTATGCATGAAAAAACTTGATTACAGTTTTTGATACCGATTGAGAACAGAATGGTCGGGGGGGAAGGTGTTTCACATGCTCTGTAGTCTCACCCCTATAATCGGTAATCGAAGAACGATTTATTAAAAAGAAAACAAGTAAATTTAAGTTCAATATACAATAGATAAACAAAATGGTTTCCCTACGTCCTCGGCAAATGCGAGTGTTTCTATATCCACCTTAAGGGGATGCTGGAGTAGATTTTATTACCGACTTTGGTCGGTAAAAACAGGCTTTTTCGTAGTTTTGATTATTCTTCGTTAATACGCTACAAACATGCTTCAAATTGTACACGATTGTAATATCAACGTAAACGAGTGGACGTACATTCGAATATTTGGTGAAAACGTACAATAAATGAAAAAAATCGTATAATACTAAACCTCCCGAAATCAAAATGGCCGCCAGGGTTTGACAGCATCGCCTGTTTGGTACGATATAAAAGATTCTGGAACTCACATACGTTAAATCGAAATGTACGTCCATTCTTTAGCGTTCTCTGAATATTCTACAAGCGTCGAAAAGTCAATTACACAAAAGGAATCTACGCAAAACCGAAACTACGATCACGTAGTCTGTTTGCGATCCCCGCGATGATCCAGGCTTAGTAATATACGAATATTTTCATTTATTGTACGTATTCACCAAATATTCGAATGTACGTCCACTTGTTTATGTTGATACTACAATCGTGTATAATTTGAAGCATATCTGTAGCGTATTAACGAAGAATAATCAAAACTACGAAAAAGCCTGTTTTTACCGACTTCGGTCGGTAAAAACATACTTCTACACTCGACTCCAGCTTCCCCTTAAGTCGGCCGCAGCCGCAGCGCACGATAACTACGAGTTTCGCCGGCCGCAATCCGTTTCGTAATCTCTCGTTTAATCTCGTATGGGTTGGGGAAAAAATCGTAGGTGCAAAAATCGACCAAAAGGGTACGCCCGTATATAATGAAAAAAAAAAAAAAAAAAAATGTTATTTGGTTTTGTTTAAAAACTAACCGGTGTTGGGTTAATTAGATTACAGTTTTCGTTACCGATTGCAGTTTCTCTCGTATGATATTCAGTTCATCTCGATCTTACAATCAAACTTGTTTCACAACGTCTTGAACGTGCGAGGATATTGCAATGGGGAAAAAATACGCGATGGGAAGAATAGAGGAAACGTTAGGACGTTTGGTCGTCGAATTTCAAACTGTCTTGCAGAGGCTGATGCCGAAGGCTACTTTCCGTGTTGAGTGTATATATCGAGAGAGCAGGAGGCATGAGGTGAGTGCTTGAGGCGATCGAGAAATGGAATATAATCAGCTAGGCGCTTCGCTCGGCGGGTTCGAGGGATGACAGCCCGAAGGCGTGTAGCTCGCCTCGGGCAACGCGGATATTGAGTTCCCTGTAACCATGGTTACTTTGCTTGAGGCGATAACGTTTGTTAGCCTTTATCCCTTATTCCCGCGGTCACGTTATCAACGAAATACCTCTTATGCTGCATCGATTTTTCGAGCATCGATTCTTTTTCTTTTCTTCCGTTTCTCAATATTCTTCGTTTGGATGTATCTGGATGAAGATTTCCGCATCTTCACAATAAAATTTTGGACCATTTTATTCAAATTTATTTTAAGGTCTAAATTAATAATATTTTTTACGACGATTTATTATTATAAATATTTTAGTAATTTATATAGATTTATAAATATTATAAATATTTTTTACGACGATTTAAAAATGAAAGTGAATTTTGTCCGTTTTCGATTCCAGAATTCATGGAGCCGACTTCCGGTAGGAAAATCCAACCTAAATTTTTTTCTTTTTAAGATATACAATTTTAACCTTAATTATCATTCTCAAGTGGCATATGCGACTATAGAAAAAAGTTTCAAACATTTTTACGGCGATTTAAAAAAGAAAGTGTATTTTGTCGATTGCCGATTCCACAATCCGACTTCCGGTCGAAAAATCCAATCTAAATTTTTTTCTCTTCAAGATATCGAATTTTAACCTTCAGTATCATTCTCAAGTGACTTATTCTATCACAGAAAATACCGGTTGCAAGGCTTTTTAACATGATTTTTAAAAAATTGACTTTTTTCCGTTTCTGATTACAGAATTCACAATCCGACTTCCGGTCGGAAAATCCAACCTAAATTTTTTTCTTCACAGGATATCGAATTTAAACCTTAACTATCATTCTCATATTCTAGCACAGAAAACATCCGTTTCAAACATTTTTACAGCGATTGAAAAAAGAAACTGAATTTTGTCCCTTTCCGATTCCAGAATTCATGGATCCGACTTCTGGTAGGAAAATTCAACCTAAATTTTTTTCTCTTCAACATATCGAATTTTAACCTTCAGTATCATTCTCAAGTGGCTTATTTTATCACCGAAAATACCGGTTGCAAGTATTTTTAACATGATTTTTAAAAAAGCGACTTTTTTCCGTTTCTGATTCCAGAATTCACAATCCAACTTCCGGTAGGAAAATTCAACGTAAATTTTTTTCTCCTCAGGATATCGAATTTAAAACTTAACTATCGTTCTCATATTCTACCACAGAAAACATCCGTTTCAAACATTTTTACAGCGATTGAAAAAAGAAACTGAATTTTGTCCCTTTCCGATTCCAGAATTCACGGATCCGACTTCTGGTAGGAAAATTCAACCTAAATTTTTTTCTCTTCAACATATCGAATTTTAACCTTCAGTATCATTCTCAAGTGGCTTATTTTATCACCGAAAATACCGGTTGCAAGTATTTTTAACATGATTTTAAAAAAAGCGACTTTTTTTCGTTTCTGATTCCAGAATTCACAATCCGACTTCCGGTCGGAAAATCCATCGTAAATTTTTTTCTCTTCAGGATATAGAATTTAAACCTTAACTATCATTCTCATATTCTACCACAGAAAACATCCGTTTCAAACATATTTACAGCGATTGAAAAAAGAAAGTGAATTTTGTCCCTTTCCGATTCCAGAATTCACGGATCCGACTTCCGGTAGGAAAATTCAACTTAAATTTTTTTCTCTTCAAGATATCGAATTTTAACCTTCAGTATCATTCTCAAGTGGCTTATTTTATCACCGAAAATACCGGTTGCAAGTATTTTTAACATGATTTTAAAAAAAGCGACTTTTTTTCGTTTCTGATTCCAGAATTCACAATCCGACTTCCGGTCGGAAAATCCAACGTAAATTTTTGTCTCCTCAGGATATCGAATTTAAACCTTAACTATCATTCTCATATTCTACCACAGAAAACATCCGTTTCAAACATTTTTACAGCGATTGAAAAAAGAAAGTAAATTTTGTCCCTTTCCGATTCCAGAATTCATGGATCCGACTTCCGGTCGAAAAATCCAACCTAAATTTTTTTCTCTTCAAGATATCGAATTTTAACCTTCAGTATCATTCTCAAGTGGCTTATTCTATCAGAGAAAATACCGGCTGCAAGTCTTTTTAACATGATTTTTAAAAAAGCGACTTTTTTCCGTTTCTGATTCCAGAAATCACAGATTCGACTTCAGGTTTAAAAAATTTTATATGAAATTTCTTGTATATTTACAATTTCAATTACAAGAATCACATATTCATAATTTTGAAATAACACCAAATCGTTGTTGTCTATTAAAATTGTTATTAAAAAAACTGTACTTAATTCCAATGATGAAATATGAAAGTTACTCACCTCGGATTTGCATTAGAAATATAAAGGCGTCGAATAATATGGTATTCAGCGGTCGATTATTTTCACGATTAAAAAGAAAGTAATAAACTTTTATTGTTTCCACATCGTGTATGATGTCGAGATACATTTTTTTCTTCGTTTATTTTACGCATTGCCACGTTCGTTAGTTGTATGTTCGAAAGCACGTCGCAATTTATCGTCCAGGTTCGCCCCCGATACGGAAGTTGCAAGTCTTTTGCAATAAAATTTCAACTATGAAAAGAACTATTGTTTCTTCACGTATTGGAATATTAAATTGGAACATGCTTTTCCATTAATTCAGATGCAATATCGTTCATTTTCTGGTATTCAAAGAAATTAACGATTCCCATAAACTTCGTTTTTTTTCCCTTTACAATAAAAAAAACACAAAATTATTTACAATTTTACGAGGACAAAAGATTCAAAATTCAATTTTATGAAATAGAAATAAATGTATATACAGTATTTTTGATTTTGTTATTACAGTCACATATCAACGTATTAGGAGGAAAAAATGCAACTTACCATTTCAGCCGCTGAAATTCACCGGGCTAATTTTATTTCACGTTTCATCGTTTTTTTTTTGTTAAAATTGTATAATAGGTAATATTGTAAGTATATAATAATTATTTACAATAATTAGTATGGCATATAAATACATTTTAGGTACACCTTTGAAATAGTAAATAACAGAGAAGACCAGCTCGCTCACTTTCTCCCTTTCTTCCCAGAAAAAGGATCATATACACTGGAAGAAAAGGCAGATTTTTTAAAAAACGTTTTTTGAGTAGTAACCATTTTTTTAAATAATCTAAAAAGATTTATCATTAAAAAAATCCTCAACCTTTCCTTTCAATGTATTTCAGGAATGAGCATCATTCGAATAGAAAAGCATTTAAAATCATTTTTCAAAATAAATAATTACGTCTAATTATTGTGCACAAATGTTCACATTTTGCAATGACTACGAATAACTTAAATTAATAATTCATTCACAATTAATTACAATATTTCGTCAGGCGTCGATAATAATTTATTTACAAAATTATTCAAAATCCTTCATCGTTCGAATTATGCCAATTCCTGTTTTCACAAATCTGTGTAGTCTTTTGCGATTGCGTCGGAAAAGAAGTCTCAGTAAACTCAATTCCGTGTTTACTAAAAGTTTACTATTCCTTTTAGTTATTTTGTTTTTTTTTTTTTTTTTTTTTCAGCACGTGTGTCTCCGAATTGAAAAAAAATTCGTGAAACTCGGATAAACCAGAAGCAACGATTCTCCTCTTCGTCTCTTCGTGCTTCTTCCGCTGGTCGAATATTCTCCGGTTGTCGATTATCACGAGCGAAATTTTCATTATCAGTGCTTATTATTGTCTCACTGATCGTTTCGATTGTTGCGACGATTTCTATCGCCGCTTATTATTGCGCTCGGTGCACTCGAGTTCTGTCAGGTATTCATTCCCTGTCTGACGAATAGATACTCGGAGAATTGTTGACCCTCAACACCACCGCCGTTGCTCGCAACAACGCGAAAACCCGCGTTTAAAAGCCTCGTTATCGCTTGAACGGAATTGAGCTTGCAGTAGCCGTTTAAAGGAAAACGTATAACGTGACGAGCGTCCTGCTGATGCCAAGCGACACCGGAACGTGCGTCGATCACCGCCTGGGTCGTTTCCGGAAATACCTCGTCGAGAAGCGCACGGCCACCGGAAAGCATAACTCTCTCGCCGAGATCCGGACTCACGTGGAGAGCCACACACTCGTAACTCTCCGATCGCTTGTGATCGGAATCGCGAGTGCAAGGAGGTGCTCCGCTTCCACCTCGGCCAGTCTGACACGATGGTGGACTTGGCGACGAAATCATAGCACCGTTTTTTATACGTTCCTTCTTCATTTGCTCGAGTTGTCTGCACATAGCTGTAAAAAAAAAAACAAACAAAATTATTGGATTAATAAAGACAAATCATTTTGCTTCCTCATAGAGGAAGCCTTGTTTTCGTGAAAATTTTTTTTTTCGAGATTTTCATGTCAGTACACTCAGAATGGTCCAAAACGTCGAGAAAAGTGGTTTGTGCGAAATGTCTGTATGTGTGTGTGTGTGTGTGTGTGTGTGTGTGTGTGTGTGTATGTATGTGTGCGTTTTTTTGTTTACACGATAACTGTCGCAATTTTAGATGAATGCTCTTCAAATTTGGCACGCAAGTGGGCTATCATAGACTACTGTTTGGGATTGTAGTTGACGCGAATCGGTTCATAAATTCAGATTTCACAGCATTTTGAAAATTTCGAAAAAATCGTTTTCACGCTTTTTCACGCTATAACTTTCGGAAGTTGCGAGATATCGGGCTGCAATTTTGCACGTTAATGGACTACCATCAAACCATGATCTGTACCAAATTTGGCGGCAATTGGTAAAGCGGTTCTAATGTTATTGCAATTTCAATTTTTTTTCAAATGTCTGTAAGTATTTCAGCTCCTGTAAATTATGAGACATCCCATTGCAATTTCAAACGTGTCATTGCGTTCATTGATTATCCGTGATGAATTTCGTCAAGGAAACGGCCATTATGTCAATAAATTTTGACTTTGCGGCATGAGAAACAAAAAAAAGCCGACATGAAAAGAAAAATGGTAAAATTTTTTTTTCAGAATTATCTCAAATTTGGCTCACATATGGACAACCATGGACCACGTTTTGAGTACAAATTTGACGCTGATCTGTCCATCCGTTCAAATTTTATGGCATTTTGAATTTTTTGAAAAATCTCATTCTCGCGTTGGCCCGTGCAAATTACGAGATACCGCATTCTAATTTGATCCACATACGGACTACTATAGTATAACGTTTTAGTACAAATTTGAGAAAAATCGGTTACACGGTTAAAATTCTTCGACACTTTGAATTTTTAGAAAAATATGAAAAGCATAAACAAGCCTGCAAAGTAGAACTTTGCAAATTGCTTCCTCATTATTTTTCGCTTTTTACAAAGCTTCCTCTATGAGGAAGCCAATATCAATTAACATACTCCCTCATAGAGGTGGCTTTGTAAAAAGCGAAAAATAATGAGGAAGCAATTTGCAAAGTTCTACTTTGCAGGCTTTTTGCTTCCTCATAGAGGAAGCTTTGTTTTCATGAAATTTTTTTTTTTCGAGATTTTCATGTCAGTATGCTTAGAATCACCTAAAACGTCGAGAAAAGTGGTTTAGAAAAAATGTCCGTATGTATGTATGTGTGTGTGTGTGTGTGTGTGTGTGTGTGTGTGTGTGTGTGTGTGCTGGGCTTCGAAAATTCAATCTCCTCTCACTCGGTAACCGTTCGAGCGATCCGGCTCAAATTTGGCACGCAAGTAGAGTAGCTGCCCCTCTTTGAATGTTGTGATTTTTGCCAAAATATGTGAAGTCATTAAGGTTTTATGTTGATTTTAATTTGTTGAAAAAAGGGCGTGGTCGCTCTAACTTTCGTAAAAGTTCGTCGATTTGGCTAAATAGTTCTTCATAACTGAAGATACGTTCAATGTTGTATGGTATTGAATTTCGACGAAATCGGTAAAGCGGTTCGGATTTTATAGAATTTTGAATTTTTCGAAAAAAATAGATTTTGATCTAAATTACGTCGAATTTCAACAAATGAACAGAAATTTTGTACAGACGAAAAATAACATTCAGAAATGCCATGTACCAAATTTGGTGATGATCGGTAAAGTCGTTCGGATTTTACACCATTTTTCATTTTAAAAAAAATGTAGATTTTCGCTATAACTTCCGGAAAAGTTGAGAAAGTACGACAAAAATTTGTATCTAATCAAAATTAGATGTAACGGTGTTTGCAGAGGTGATTTATAGCTGTATAAAACACTTCTGCAAAAGAGACACAAGGTATAAAAAACAAGCCTGCAAAGTCGAACCTTGCAAATTGCTTCCTCAGTATTTTACACTTTTAGCAAAGCTTCCTCTATGAGGAAGCCAAAATTGATCAACATTCTTCCTCATAGAGGTAGCTTTGCTAAAAGTGTAAAATACTGAGGAAGCAATTTGCAAGATTCGACTTTGTTAGTAGTAGTAGTAAAATGTATTTCAAACATTTTTACGGCGATTTAAAAAAGAAAGTGAATTTTGTCCATTTCCGTTTCCAGAATTCGTGGATCCGACTTCCGGTAGGAAAATTCAACCTAATTTTTTTCTCTTCAAGATATCCAATTGTAATCTTCAGTATCATTCTCAAGTGGCTTATGCTATCAGAGAAAATACCGGCTGCAAGTCTTTTTAACATGATTTTTAAAAAATTGACTTTTTTTCGTTTCTGATTCCAGAATTCACAATCCGACTTCCGGTCGGAAAATGCAACCTAAATTTTTTTCTCCTCAGGATATCGAATTTAAACCTTAACTATCATTCTCAAGTGGCATATTCTACCACAGAAAACATCCGTTTCAAACATTTTTACGGCGATTTAAAAAAGAAAGTGAATTTTGTCCATTTCCGATTCCAGAATTCGTGGATCCGACTTCCGGTAGGAAAATTCAACCTAATTTTTTTCTCTTCAAGATATCCAATTGTAATCTTCAGTATCATTCTCAAGTGGCTTATGCTATGAGAGAAAATGCCGGCTGCAAGTCTTTTTAACATGATTTTTTAAAAAAGCGACTTTTTAAAAAAAAAAACAAACAAAATTATTGGATTAATAAAGACAAATCATTTTTAGTAGTAGTAGTAAAATGTATTTATTGGCAAACGCACAATGAGAATTACAATAATTGCATAGACAATGACAGTAAGAATTAGTCCTTCAGCCTTCATTTTTATTTTGCAATGAAATCATCTCTGGTATCTTTGATAATTTTGCCCGACAAACTATTAGTGGGATGGATTTAATTGTTGTTATAGAATTTTGGTGAATATTCAGTTTGGAAAGTTCAGCATATTGTTGCAGAAAAAAACGACATTTATAACGCAGCAATAATATTGTACTCTTTAATTTCTCTTCATAAATATTGATTTAGTTATTTCACTAATATACATTACACTATATTTTATGGATACTCATTTTTACAGAAAATAGGATGTTAATGTTTTGGTAGATGCAATACAAATAATATCATTTAGACATAAATGTCCATGGAATGTTGCGAATTTTATAAGAAAATTTTGGTATATTTCTTGTTTAATAAATTGTTATTGGCATTTATTTTTTTGCCGAATAAGTAAAATGTATAATTTATTAGAGAGTTTTATCATATTCTAAAATATTCCAGAAAAAGTTGTGTCAAATTTTAAAACATGCTTTGTTAAATATTTCAGTTTTTGTTTCAACACCCAAGAAGTAACTTTTTCAGAGAAAATACAATTTCTTTTTTCTATATTTTGTATAATTAATTGTAATTTTCCATAATAGATAAAAAATTTAAAAAAGCAACAATAATCCATTCGATAAACTTACGCGCAATATCGAAGTATCTGGCTTCCTCGAGTAGCAAATCCAAGTCGTCAAAATTGTCCGGTATTAGGAGTCTGGAGTTTCTCATAAAGTTCAATATGTGTCGAAACATTCCACCGTCTCTGTCTATGAAATAGTGTTGCTTTAACGAGTCCAGCATTATTGGAATGCTGCCATTAAACAGTTTGGCTAGTTTCGATTCCGGATATCTGTAAAATAATGAAAAGAAACAAAAATTATTATGAATTTAATACATGGAATATAATGAATATTTTGTACATACAAAATATGTATATATAAATGCAAAATAAATTAAAATGTCACATTTCTCCAATGATTAAAAATAATGTACATTTATTATTTCTTTACAACAAATTATAATAGTTAATCGACGTAAAAATTTATAATCATTTAGTCATGAAAGTATTTTTATTTTTTTATTTTATTGAATTAATGTTCTTCCCTGTTTAGAAATTAATAAATTTTGTTCATGTAATATGTGTATGTCGCGGTATACTACGACATACACCGCACGACCACTCTACATTCAACCATAATTTCAATTTCTTTTTAAAAAATTCAATAACGCTTACGATCTGCTCTACCAAATATTCAATTTAATGGAACAGTTGGTTGTATTTTCTACGTCGCAGTGCTGAGGTAATGACCGTAGGTAAAGTACAGCGTCCATTCACAGGAAACTTAGTAAAATTCGGACTTTTGAGGGTCCGAATTTTTCTAAGTCCCTAAATTCGGGCTTTTGGTGGTTCGAATTTTTCTAAGTCCCTAAATTCAGGCCTTTGAGGGTCCGAATTTTTCTCAGTTCCTAAATTCGGGCTTTTGAGGGTCCCAATGTTTCTAAGTCCCCAAATTCGGACTTTTGACGGTCCCAATGTTTCTAAGTCCCTAAATTCGGGCTTTTGACGGCCCGAATTTTTTCTAAGTCCCTAAATTCGGGCTTTTGACGGTCCGAATTTTTTCTAAGTCCCTAAATTTGGGCTTTTGACGGTCCGAATTCTTCTAAGTCCCTAAATTCGGGTTTTTGACGGTCCGAATTTTTTCTAAGTCCCTAAATTCGGGCTTTTGATGGTCCGAATTTTTCTAAGTCCCTAAATTCGGGATTTTGACGGTCCGAATTTTTTCTAAGTCCTTAAATTCGGACTTTTGAGGGTCTGAATTTTTCTAAGTCCCTAAATTCGAGCTTTTGACGGCCCGAATTTTTCTAAGTCCCCAAATTCAGGCTTTTGAGGGTCCGAATTTTTCTAAGTCCCTAAATTTGGGCTTTTGAGGGTCCCAATGTTTGCAAGTCCCCAAATTCGGACTTTTGACGGTCCGAATTTTTCTAAGTTCCTAAATTCGGGCTTTTGACGGTCCTTGTTATTCTAAGTTCCTAAATTCGGGCTTTTGACGGTCCGAATTTTTTCAAAGTCCCTAAATTCGGGCTTTTGACGGTCCGAATTTTTTCTAAGTCCCTAAATTCGGGCTTTTGATGGTCCGAATTTTTCTAAGTCCCTAAATTCGGGTTTTTGACGGTCCGAATTTTTTCTAAGTCCCCAAATTCGGGTTTTTGACGGTCCGAATTTTTTCTAAGTCCCTAAATTCGGGCTTTTGATGGTCCGAATTTTTCTAAGTCCCTAAATTCGGGCTTTTGACGGTCCGAATTTTTTCTAAGTCCCTAAATTCGGGCTTTTGACGGTCCGAATTTTTTCTAAGTCCCTAAATTTGGGCTTTTGACGGTCCGAATTCTTCTAAGTCCCTAAATTCGGGTTTTTGACGGTCCGAATTTTTTCTAAGTCCCTAAATTCGGGCTTTTGATGGTCCGAATTTTTCTAAGTCCCTAAATTCGGGATTTTGACGGTCCGAATTTTTTCTAAGTCCTTAAATTCGGACTTTTGAGGGTCTGAATTTTTCTAAGTCCCTAAATTCGAGCTTTTGACGGCCCGAATTTTTCTAAGTCCCCAAATTCAGGCTTTTGAGGGTCCGAATTTTTCTAAGTCCCTAAATTTGGGCTTTTGAGGGTCCCAATGTTTGCAAGTCCCCAAATTCGGACTTTTGACGGTCCGAATTTTTCTAAGTTCCTAAATTCGGGCTTTTGACGGTCCTTGTTATTCTAAGTTCCTAAATTCGGGCTTTTGACGGTCCGAATTTTTTCAAAGTCCCTAAATTCGGGCTTATGACGTTCCGAATTTTTTCAAAGTCCCTAAATTCGGGCTTTTGACGGTCCGAATTTTTTCTAAGTCCCTAAATTCGGGCTTTTGACGGTCCGAATTTTTCTAAGTCCCTAAATTCGGGATTTTGACGGTCCGAATTTTTTCTAAGTCCCCAAATTCGGACTTTTGACGGTCCGAATTTTTGTAAGTCCCTAAATTCGAGCTTTTGACGGCCCGAATATTTCTAAGGCGGCGAGATCTTTTTATAATATAGCGAGATATAATATTTAATCGACGTAAAAATTTATAATCATTCAGTCATGAAAGTATTTTAATTTTTTTATTTTATTGAATTAATGTTCTTCCCATTATTAAATAATTAATAAATTTTGTTCATGTAATACTTTTCTTGTATTATAATATTGGAATGTTAAAATCTTAATACTCTGTCTAAATTCTAGTTTATGAGGGCGTTGAGGTCGACGTCTGACAGGTGATATGACCAGAGCACGTAATATAGTGGTACAGCATATCGGCACCTGCTCCTCGGTCAATCTCTCGACCATAATGCCCAGGGCAAGCAGTAGTAGTAGTAGCAGCAGTGTAGTAGGAGGTAGGTAGCTAAATCCTTGCAGCTGTTCTCCTCCTGCTACTCTTTTAAACGTCTCAACGACCTTCTCCCTTCTTTAATTAACTGGACTTGAGCCGCCTTTCTATACAGGTGGGTTCTATTCCATGTCAAATGGACCAGATTCTAAGCCTTGCAGGTTCTCATCTTCGATGCCTTCTTCGAAGTTCCCTTTTTCTGGAGCGACTAAACATTTATTACGGCATTTCTGTTTTATTTTTTTGCTCGTTTTACAAATAAGTTATTACCAATTTTAGTACATTTTTATGAATGGTTAAACTTTTTTTTTAAATATCTTTTTGAATACGAATCCAAATGTTTGTGACATTTTTATGAAAAATAAAAATCTTTAGTCTACATTAGGAATGTTCTTATTTTTTAAAATACCTTTAGGTAGAAACTTTTTTAAGGGCATCTCTTAATTTAAAAAAAAAATTATGATACAGATTTTTATTTTTGTCTCTATAAATATTCATTTTTTTAGATCACAAATTATTACATCTATTAATTCTGGATCAGTACGAATTTCGTAAAAAAAAATCGGGTTTGTAAAAATTCATTGACAATCACACTAAACATAACAAGATAATAATAAAAAAATAACAGTTCATGTCAGAAAAAAGAAATCCAGAAATTGGCACATTTTTATGAATGGTTAAACTTTTTTTTTTTGAATATCTTTTTGAATACGAATCCAAATGTTTGTGACATTTTTATGAAAAATAAAAATCTTTAGTCTACATTAGGAATGTTCTTATTTTTTAAAATACCTTTAGGTAGAAACTTTTTTAAAGGCATCTCTTAATTTTTTTTTAAATTATGATACAGATTTTTATTTTTGTCTCTATAAATATACATTTTTTTAGATCACAAATTATTACATCTATTAATTCTGGATCAGTACGAATTTCGTAAAAAAAATGGAGTTTGTAAAAACTCATTGACAATCACACTAAACACAAGATAATAATTAAAAAATGACAGTTCATGTCAGAAAAAAGAAATGCAGAAATTGGCACATAAAATTTGTCCTATAATCCTGCAGCGCCTGTCAATTTATCAAATCAGAAAAGCATCATAATTTAATTTGCATGAAAGTCCCGATGAAAGTTATGCCATATGTTTTTACGCCCCAGGAGCGGAAGTCAAAGAAACTTAAAAAAAAAAGTGTCTGAAAATTGTCGTCGGGAGATAATCGTATTTTCGACTCACGTCAAGAAACGTCCCGTACGCAGCTTCAAAGGCAACGAAGTGAATGAGCGATGCACTAAGAAAGAAAAAAAAAGAGAGAGACGGCGAAAAAGAGCGAGATGAAAGAACGAGGGCAATTCGAGAGCGTCAGGCGCGCGAGACCGATTATCGTGATCTCGATAGGAATATCATAACGGAGATGACGAGAAGAAGAGGAAGAAGATGAAGAGGGAGGAGTTGCTCTTGACTCGTCGCAGTGCCTCTATCATTTTCGTGAAAGCTGGCGGAACGGATGCTGCGGTGTATCTTGAGTATATATGTATGTACAAACATATATATACAAAATGGTAACGCGGGGCATTATGACTACGGGGCACGATGGAACAGAGGCACAACAGCAACTCGGGGCATAACGGCACAGCAGCAGGAATGAAACGGGACAATGCGACAATGAGAGAAGTTGATTTGTTAACAGTTAACAAATCAAGTGTTAAATATGGCGAAATGAACCATCTAAGGAGGTTGAAGCGCTCCACACTAGTCAAATCAGTGCTAAATTTTTAAAAGCGTTTCTACAATTTCAGATGGTTTAATAATCTGTTCCAAACGTGTGAATCATATAGCAGCGTTAGTTCTTGATATTCAAATACATTCACAGCTGTGATATCAACACTAAATCGATCAATATCTGCAAATTTCCGATGTTATGTTTTTTCATCCAGTTTTTTAAAAGGGTAAACCGTAATATCAGTCCGATTATGACGACCAATAGCTCATTTTGTTAAATAAAAGATATTCTATCGATTGGCCGTCTATTTTTTAAAATCGTATTAATAGTTCAAAAGATACGACCGTTTGGTTATCGTATCATAACCTAACATCAAGTATACAAATGGCTGTAACTTTTGAACGCCTGATACTATAGAAAATCCGGACGGTCAATCGATTAAGAATCTTCCAATGATCGAAATGAGCTATATTTCGTCATAATCGGACTGATATTACGGTTTACCCGTTTACAAAACTCGATGAAAAAACATGACAATGGAAATTTGGAGATATTGATCGATTTACTGTTCATATGACAGCTGTGAATGTATTTGAATATCAAGAACTAATGTTGCTATGTGATTAACACCTTGGAACAGATTATTAAACCATCTGAAATTGTAGAAACGCTTTTAAAAATTTAGCACTGATTTGACTAGTGTGGAGCGCTCCAACCTCCTTAAGGTAAACGGCCCTGTTTCCGACGCGCTACACCGAGAGAAATATATAGCATTCATTCCCAGATTCGTATAGTAATCGGGGTCCAAAGTGGAAAAATGGCATTTTTTTTCGGACACATACAAAGATTTACTAGGCGTCGCTAATACTTCTCTATATTTTGCGCCCACAAATGTTGGGAATGACCTTCATACGCATACAGGTTAAAGCAATTAACGTTACGAAAAATAACGCAAAATCTATTGACAGCCTGCAAAATGTCTGTAGATTAGTACGACATGAGATTTACGAAAGATATTCGCTTCGTGCGTTAGTGTGCTATAGTGTGACCGTTCCCTAGCAGATCGAACAACCGTGAAAACAACCGCGAAAACCCAAAAAAAACCGTGTTTCTAACCCGGTCGGAATGAGCCACAAAACCAACCGATAATTCTTGTCAATCCAACCGAAAAACCAACCGAGCTTTCAAAAGCTCGCAGCTTGTGAATAGGTTGGTCCACGGGTTGTTGAGACTCAAGTCCAACCGGAATTCCAACCGTCGCAAGAAGCATCACTCGGTTTGTCTTAGGGTTGTGCAGGGTTTTGCCAACCAGAATACCAACCGGCGCAAGAAGCAGCGACCGGTTGGTCTCTGGGTTGTGAAAACTCAGGTCCAACCGGAATTCCAACTGTCGCAACCACCACCGACCACCGAATTGCAATTGTGACAAGTAGCATCGACTAGTTGGTCTCTGGGTTGTGCAAACCCAGGTCTAACCTGGTATTCTAGCAGTTCAAGCCACACTTAGAATTCGCGGTCCTGAAATTCGTCGTGGCGTGATATCTTTTAATTATCATTGTCGAAATCACGGTCCTGCTGGGAGTGTTTCTATACCCTAACGTATTTTGTAGGCTAGGGTATAACCGACAATAAAAATGATCCACGTCGGTATATGGGCGTAAGGTGATTTACGATAGCCTGTACTTATACATGGAACGGCAAACAATCACTTGCGAGAAACTTTTTGGCTCATTCGCCATCTAGCGATCTAATTTCGGGTGCACGTGCGTCGGCGATGGTGAAGAGGTGGACCCCCTTCCTTTTCTCACGCGGAAACCCGGCTTAGCTCCGCTAGATGGCGAATGACCCGAAACGTTTCTCGCAAGTGATTGTTCGTCGTTCCATGTATAAGTACAAGCTATCGTAAAACGTCGTTCACCCATTTATCGACGTGGGTCGTTTTTACTGTTGTTTATACCGTAGCGTAGAATATACGCTAGGGTACAAGAAAATTCCCAGCAGGATCGTGATTTTACCCACGATTACTGAAAGAAATCATGGCACGATGAATTTCAGGACCGTGAATTCTAAGTGTGGCTTGAACTGCTAACAAATCCGGTTGGACCTGGGTTGTGCAAACCCAGGGAACAACCGGTAGCTGCTTTTTGCGCAGGTTTTTCGGGTTGGCAAAACCTTGCACAACCCTGAGACCAACCGAGCGATGCTTCTTGCGACGGTTGGTATTCCGGTTGGACTTGTGTCTCAACTACCCGAGGACCAACCTATTCGCAAGCTGCGAGCTTTTGCAAGCACGGTTGGTTTTTCGGTTGGATTGACAAGAATTATCGGTTGGATTTGTGGCTCAATTCGACCGGGTTGGAAATACGGTTTTTTTTGGGTTGTTCGATCTGCTAGGGTTAGAACACAAGCGCCCATGGTGTCAAATTTTCGTACTTTCAAACGGACTCTGAATAGTACAAAAAAAATTACAATTAGGTTATGTTTACATAAACATAACCTAAAATCAAACGGAAAATTGAGGTACATGCATTACAACTTCACCGTGACCTGAAGAATATTTTATCATTATTGCGCTTTTGGTTTTACTAACTTTCCACAAAATAATTTGATAAGGAAATTCGTGTGGTTCTATAATAAAAATTCCAATAGCTCAAAACCCTATACAATCAGGTATATGTAGTTCGTCTGAAAACGCGAAATTTTACCGCGCGTAGCGCTGTTTGTTTCCCGCACGGAGCGAATACAGCTCCCGTGTAGCGTCGATCGTTCAACGTTTACTGTCATAACCTCAAAGTTGCCCGAAAATGCGAGCGCCCCTCCGTGTGCATCGCGTTTCTATTCACGGTGTAAGTAAACATTTCTAAACTTCCAAGATTGATCCCATTTACTATGTTGTCTGGGTTTTTTTTACCAAACTAATTTCGAATTGTTGCTATATTTCGGTTTTTAAAGCGTATTATAAATAATCCAAAGTTTGTATATGCAGAAGTGTCTCGAAGACATCACAAAGCTTGACAATGGTCGTGACTTCCGACAGACAGTGATTACGATTCGCAATATATGAAGAAACTCATCCTCTCAATATATTAATAGAATCTATAGTTACGGAATCGGTCACCGAAAGAAATACGAATATTTCATATATTCACAAAATAGCAAATTCTGATATCCTCAACGTCACAGTAACTATTTGGTAGTTATAGTGAATATTTGATAGTTGTGGCAACTATTACAAAATTGGTCGTAAGAACTAAAAATGAATAGTTGTTATTTTATAGTTACTAATAATACCATCATTTTCTCTCAGTGGAGTGTCATTTTGACGAGGTGTGTTATAGTAACTATTTGATAGTTGTGACAACTATTAAAAAATTGGTCGTACAAACTAAAAATGAATAGTTGTCACTTTATAGTTACTAATAATACCATCATTTTCTCTCAGTGGAGGGTCATTTTGACGAGGTGTGTTATAGTAACTATTTGATAGTTGTGACAACTATTAAAAAATTGGTCGTACAAACTAAAAATGAATAGTTGTCACTTTATAGTTACTAATAATACCATCATTTTCTCTCAGTGGAGTGTCATTTTGACGAGGTGTGTTATAGTAACTATTTGATAGTTGTGACAACTATTAAAAAAGCCTGCAAAGTAGAACCTTGCAAATTGCTTCCTCATTATTTTACACCTTTAACGAAGCTGCCTCTATGAGGATGTACGTTGATCGATTTTGGCTTCCTCATAGAGGAAGCTTCGTTAAAGGTGTAAAATAATGAGGAAGCAATTTGCAAGGTTCTACTTTGCAGGCTTGTTTCAGCTTGAAAGACTATTCAGAAAAATGCTCGAAAATAATAAAAAATTTGTAAAATTTTAACCACTGTGCCGATTTCTCTCAAATTTGTACCCACCCCTTGTTTCACGATAGTCAATGTGTGGACCAAATTACAACCCGGTATCTTGTAATTCGCACGATCCAGCGCTTGAACGAGATTTTTCAAAATATTCTAAGTGTCATAAAATTTGAACGGATGGACAGATCAGCGTCAAATTTGTACTCAAAACGTGGTCCATGGTTGTCCATATGTGAGCCAAATTTCAGATAATTCTGAAAAAATTTTTTTACCATTTTTCTTTTCATGTCGGCTTTTTTTTGTTTCTCATGCCGCAAAGTCAAAATTTATTGACATAATGGCCGTTTCCTTGACGAAATTCATCACGGATAATCGATGAACGCAATGATACGTTTGAAATTGCAATGGGATGTCTCATAATTTACAGGAGCTGAAATACTTACAGACATTTGAAAAAAAATTGAAATTGCAATAACATTAGAACCGCTTTACCAATTGTCGCCAAATTTGGTACAGATCATGGTTTGATGGTAGTCCATTAACGTGCAAAATTGCAGCCCGATATCTCGCAACTTCCGAAAGTTATAGCGTGAAAAAGCGTGAAAACGATTTTTTCGAAATTTTCAAAATGCTGTGAAATCTGAATTTATGAACCGATTCGCGTCAACTACAATCCCAAACAGTAGTCTATGATAGCCCACTTGCGGGCCAAATTTGAAGAGCATTCATCGAAAATTGCGACAGTTATCGTGTAAACAAAAAAATGAACACATACACACACACACACATACAGACATTTCGTACAAACCACTTTTCTCGACGTTTTGGACCATTCTGAGTGTACTGACATGAAAATCTCGAAAAAAAATTTTTTCATGAAAACAAGGCTTCCTCTATGAGGAAGCAAAATTGGTCGTACGAACTAGAAATGAATAGTTGTCACTTTATAGTTACTAATAATACCATAATTTTCTCTCAGTGGAGTGACATTTTGACGAGGTGTGTTATAGTAACTATTTGATAGTTGTGACAACTATTAAAAAATTGGTCGTACGAACTAAAAATGAATAGTCGTCATTTTATTGTTACTAATAATACCATAATTTTCTCTCAGTGGAGTATCATTTTCACGAGGTGTGCCATTATGCCCCTGTCCCATCGTGCCCCGCTCTCCCCTACATATATATATATATATGTATATATAGGCACTTGTAACGTACAGTATGCAGTGCATCGAAGTGGAAAGAGAAAGAAGAAAAATAAAAAGCGTATATATAAGGTGGGCGAAGAAACGCCCTGAGCCGCGAAGCGGAAGCGAGTGATCGCGACGAGATCCTTCCAATATACACAGAGCACGTGTATAGCATATATGTATGTATGTATATAAAACATTCGTGTTAGCTGCTGGGGGGGATTTGCTTGTAGCGAGGTTGACCAAGAGATTCGTGATAATATACCTGATACTTTATACTCTGTACAATCCACATGTACACCTCTTGATCCACTTTGCAACTTTTTGTTCCCTCAAATCAAGCCACTTCTGTATACCTCTCACTTGACTCGCTAATGCAGCATAATTTTGCTACTTCCTTCTGCACTCGCAGATGCATGAAACTACCTTCATTGCAGGATGCATAGTACAAGCATTTTTTTTTTGGTTTGGATAAAATAATGTAAATCATAGGAAATGCAAAAAAAAATGTAGACATCCAGGAAATTATTAATTTTATCATCATTTATTTGTTATTGATGCTGAATAGGATAATAATATAGGACACTGATATAAATAAATAAGAAAATAAAATTGGCAATATTATTATTATTATTACTATTTGAAAATAACATATTTATCTTGTCTTTTTATGTAGGACATTTTTTTTTAAGTTCTACAAATTAAAAAAAAAAGTTTTTTCGTGGTAATTTCGATAAAATAGCACCGAAAAAAGTCTCATCGTCTTGGGGGTTCACAAAAATGCGAATTTTGTCATTTTTGGGTTTTTTTTGTAAATTACAAGTGACGAGAGGCAAGTACTAAATAATTTTTCATAGACACCAGCTTTGGCGAAAATGACGAACATTGAAATTAGATTATTCGAGACTAATTTCGAATCGATTAAGCCTCAATTTGAGAGAAATCCTTCCTTGGGAAGAATTTCTCGGCTAACTTTCCACGGTCACATGACCGTCCCGTATAAAAATTACCGAAGTTTGTTTTTATTTTTTTTTTTAATGGAAAAACGATCCGACAATGATTCAGATTGATTAATTCGGAAACTACAAACGATTACGAATCGATTGAGCACCAATTGACCTCGAATGTGCGAAAGATTTAAAAAATCTGGCAAAATGAACGCCAAATTTTATTTTTCATTGTTTAGAAAATGGCTTATGCGACAAACATTATAATTAAGCGAACAATCACCTACAAAGGATAAATAAAAGTTTGGCAGGATTAAAAAAGATTTTTATTAAAATTAGTCGGCTAACGTCACACAGCTCTTATTTTTTCTAAACCACTTTTCTCGATATATTAGAATTAAAATTATCACGAAAACAAAGCTTCCTCTATGAGGAAACAAAATATTTGCTTTTTTTTAAGGGATCTTTCCAGTGTGACGGTCCGAAAAATAGCCTATTTTCACGATTTTTTTTCAGACGGTTACTATACGCCGATCAATCTGAAATTTTTATGACATATTAAGGTAATCATGAATGACAGAAAATGATTTTTTATAAGACGATTTTTATTGTTTAAATATATTTTTTTAATTGTTGAAAATAATGTTGATAAAAAAGATATCCTCATGGTGGACATCCTAGGGTTCGCAAATTTGATATAAAAAAAAACCCAAAGGATTATTAATTAGTATGCGATTAGCTATCGCGCTATGGAGGCTTTTTTAAAGTCAAAATTGCCAAAATGGCGGCGGTTTGAACAAAAAGTACCGATTTTAGCCGTTTTTTCGACAGTTTTTCTTTTAAAAAAATGGGTAGATTAAAAAAAAAGCTTCCATAGCACGATAGAGAGTAGCGTGAAGAATGTTCTCCTAAAATTTGAAAACGATCGCTAGAAAACTGTTCCCTGGAGAATGTCCACCGTTTTGAAAAATGTCGTTTCGAGAAAAACGCGTTTAAAGTTTCGAGTGTAGAAATTTCATATACCTAAATTGTGTACTTACGACTAATCGGCGATGCCAGGTCCATAAAGTATGCCAGCGAAGTGATTCGAATTTCGCTTTAAAAATTTGAGAGGATGTTTTTGACCGTATAAAGCGAGAGAAAAGATTTCATTGACGCCAAAGAAATGGGTGGATTAATTTTTTTTTCATTGATTTCAACAAAATATTTCTTTGATTTCAATGAAATAGTGCATTTGAATTTCAAAGAGAACATTTCATTGCCTGTAAATAAAGATTTACTTAGCGAGCATATAATAAAGAAACAGTTTCATTGTTTTAAAGAGACGTTTTCATTGATTCAAAGAAACGTTTTCATTGATCTCTCTCTCGTACCTAACCTCACTTTTTTGTTTTCCGGTTCTCCTGAACGAACGGCTTTGAGTTTCGAGGAGCCAGAAGCTTAGCCTATTTCTGCCGTACTTCCTTACATACTCACAAAATTTGAGCTTTATCTGCCGCGTACTTCAGGAAAAAATATGTTTCGCATTTTTGAGCTGGTAAGAAGAAGGTTTCATTGAATCAAAGACGATATCCTTGAAATCAATGAAAAAGGTTCATTGGTTTAAAGAAATATTTCTGCGAATCAATGTCACTACTTTTCATTGATTTTGAGATCATTAAAAAAAAAGATAGTATTGAAATTCAAGTATTTCATTTCATTGGCAAAGATTCCGTGAATCAATGAAACTTTTTTTCTCGGTGTATACTAATGGGTAAGACGAAAAAAAATCGTTTTTTTTTGTTTTTCACACTGGAAAAATCCCTTAACAGGTCTAGTGCATATAGTTGCATAAATCACATTTCATTGATTCAAAGAAACGTTTTCATTGATCTCTCTCTCGCACCTAACCTCACTTTTTTGTTTTCCGGTTCTCCTGAACGAACGGCTTTGAGTTTCGAGGAGCCAGAAGCTTAGCCTATTTCTGCCGTACTTCTTTACATACTCACAAAATTTGAGCTTTATCTGCCGCATACTTCAGGTAAAAATAGGTTTCGAATTTTTGAGCTGGTAAGAAGAAGGTTTCATTGAATCAAAGACGATACCTTTGAAATCAATGAAAAAGGTTCATTGGTTTAAAGAAATGTTTCTGCGAATCAATGTCACTACTTTTCATTGATTTTGAGATCATTCAAAAAAAAGATAGTATTGAAATTCAAGTATTTCATTTCATTGGCAAAGATTTCCGTGAATCAATGAAACTTTTTTTCTCGGTGTATACTAATGGATAAGACGAAAAAAAATCGTTTTTTTTTGTTTTTCACACTGGAAAGATCCCTTAACAGCTCTAGTGCATATAGTTGCATAAATCAGAGGTTCGGAGATTTGTTGAGCACGTTGGTTTCGACAGGAGACGATGACGGAGGATGTTGCGTTTCGAGTAGGACAGAAAGCGAATGGGGTGGATGAAGGAGAGAAGGAAAACGGGGCGAGAGCTTGAGGGCACAAAGTGAGAGAACTCTCGGGTCGAAGGGCGGGTGGCAACACGTACATATATTCGTATCATACGTATATACAGACATATATATATATATATATATGTATATACGTCTATGAAGAACCGTAGCCTCGGGTAAGTTCTCATACCTTCCTCTGCGATAACGTATAATAACGTCGGCGGCCGGTAGCCTGAGGTTCTTCGACTTCGCGAGATATACCGCGGGGTACATAGGTACTAACCCCACCAACTCCGACAACCATCACCACAACCCTGCACCGAGCATTCCGACCGCACATTTCGTCTCATCGTCGTTTCAAAGTCGAAGCTCGAGTGCAACGCTTATTATAGTAGTTTTTGGAAAATCTGCATCGTATGCACATATCATCTTCGATAAGATGAAAAGCTTTTTGATATCTTTGCACTCATTAAAATTCTAAATGGTACAAATAAAATATGAAGATTCCGCGACATGGTGGAATATTGTGCCCCAATTGGAAACAAATTTATAAAATTTATAATTTTTTTTTTTCCGACATAAAAAGATTCCGACCGCACATTTCGTCTCATCGTCGTTTCAAAGTCGAAGCTCGAGTGCAATGCTTATTATTATAGTAGTTTTCGGAAAATCTGCATAGTATGCACATATCATCTTCGATAAGATGAAAAGCTTTTTGATGTCTTGACTCATTAAAATTCTAAATGGCACAAATAAAATATGAAGATTCCGCGACATGGTGGAATATTGTGCCCCAATTGGAAATAAATTTATAAAATTTATAATTTTTTTTTTTCCGACATAAAAAGATTCCGACCGCACATTTCGTCTCATCGTCGTTTCAAAGTCGAAGCTCGAGTGCAACGCTTATTATAGTAGTTTTTGGAAAATCTGCATCGTATGCATATATCATCTTCGATAAGATGCAATACTTTTTGATGTCTTTGGACTCATTAAAATTCTAAATGGTACAAATAAAATATTAAAATTCCGCGACATGGTGGAATATTGTGCCCCAATTGGAAATAAATTTATAAAATTTATAATTTCTTTTTTTTCCGACATAAAAAGATTCCGACCGCTAATTTCGTCTCATTGTCGTTTCAAAGTCGAAGCTCGAGTGCAACGCTTATTATAGTAGTTTTTGGAAAATCTGCATCGTATGCACATATCATCTTCGATAAGATGCAATACTTTTTGATGTCTTTGGACACATTAAAATTCGAAATCGTACAAATAAAATATGAAGATTCCGCGACATGGTGGAATATTGTGCCCCGATTGGAAATAAATTTATAAAATTTATAATTTTTTTTTTTCCGACATAAAAAGATTCCGACCGCTAATTTCGTCTCATCGTCGTTTCAAAATCGAAGCTCGAGTGCAACGCTTATTATAGTAGTTTTTGGAAAATCTGCATCGTATGCACATATCATCTTCGATAAGATGAAAAGCTTTTTGATATCTTTGCACTCATTAAAATTCTAAATGGTACAAATAAAATATGGAGATTCCGCGACATGGTGGAATATTGTGCCCCAATTGGAAATAAATTTATAAAATTTATAATTTTTTTTTTTGCGACATAAAAAGATTTCGACCGCTAATTTCGTCTCATCGTCGTTTCAAAGTCGAAGCTCGAGTGCAACGCTTATTATAGTAGTTTTTGGAAAATCTGCATAGTATGCACATATCATCTTTGATAAGATTCAAAGCTTTTTGATGTCTTTGGATTCATTAAAATTCTAAATGCTACAAATAAAATATGAAGATTCCGCGACATGGTGGAATATTGTGCCCCAATTGGAAATAAATTTATAAAGTTTATAATTTTTTTTTTTGCGACATAAAAAGATTTCGACCGCTAATTTCGTCTCATTGTCGTTTCAAAGTCGAAGCTCGAGTGCAACGCTTATTATAGTAGTTTTTGGAAAATCTGCATCGTATGCACATATCATCTTCGATAAGATTCAAAGCTTTTTGATGTCTTTGGATTCATTAAAATTCTAAATGCTACAAATAAAATATGAAGATTCCGCGACATGATGGAATATTGTGCCCCAATTGGAAACAAATTTATAAAATTTATAATTTTTTTTTTGCGACATAAAAAGATTCCGACCGCACATTTCGTCTCATCGTCGTTTCAAAGTCGAAGCTCGAATGCAACGCTTATTATAGTAGTTTTTGGAAAATCTGCATCGTATGCACATATCATCTTCGATAAGATTCAAAGCTTTTTGATGTCTTTGGATTCATTAAAATTCTAATTGCTACAAATAAAATATGAAGATTCCGCGACATGGTGGAATATTGTGTCCCGATTGGAAACAAATTTATAAAATTTATAATTTTTTTTTTGCGACATAAAAAGATTCCGACTGCACATTTCGTTTCATCGTCGTTTCAAAGTCGAAGCTCGAGTGCAATGCTTATTATTATAGTAGTTTTTGGAAAATTTGCATCGTATGCACATATCATCTTCGATAAGATTCGAAGCTTTTTGATGTCTTGACTCATTAAAATTCGAAATCGTACAAATAAAATATGGAGATTCCGCAACATAGTGGAATATTGTGCCCCAATTGAAAATAGATTTATAATTTTTGTTTTTGACACATAAAAAGACAAGATAAGCATGTTATTGTCAAATAGTAATAATAATAATAATAACACATTTGCAAAAAAAATTTTTCTTTTAAATTTGTGAAAATAAAAAAATAAAAAATATCCCACTTAAAAAGACAAGATAAACATGTTATTGTCAAATAGTAATAATAATAATAATAACACACATTTGCAAAGAAAAACTTTTTCTTTTAAATTTGTAAAAATTAAAAACAAAAAAAAATGTCCCATTTAAAAAGACAAGATAAACATGTTATTGTAAAATAGTATTAATAATAATTACAAATGAGATTAAATTGTATGAAAATTAGTTTTTCCATACAATTACAATTGTCCTCACTTCAATCATACGCTTTTCACTATTTTATTCAATCCTTCTTTACCAAAAATATAGATTCATAAGTTTAGAAAAATTGAAAAAAAAAATCGAGTAATTAAAAAAAGAAAGGAAATAAAGACAATAAAAATTAATTGATCTTTTATCCCGCGAAGGACAAGAGAGAAGGTGAGGATAACGTGCACCAAACCTTCAATTCCCTTGTCAAGACTCTCAGGTTTACATATCGAGGGTGAGGGTAGAGCTCAACGGAAGAAGAAAACGGAAAAAAAAAAAAAAAAAAAAAAAAAAAAAAAAAAAAAAAAAAAAAAAAACGAAGGGTGGGCTGACTGAGGAATACACCGGACACGAGGAAGGGACGAAGAGCGAGTGGTCGCAGAGATCACGCCGCGGATGCGAGTCTCATGCTGCTCGACTCTCTCAGAGCCTTCGAGCTAAGATAGAGAAAGAAGAAAGGGAGGAATAATAGAGTGAGAGAAAGAGAGAAAGAGTGGGAAAAAAATAGCCCGCCGGGTCGGCGTGCTCTGGTGCTTTCTCGCTGTATCCTCTCTCGAGAATATATATACAGCACCTACATATGTATATACATATATGTATACATATAAACATAGACTGTTAGAAAAAACTGGAAGTTTTTATACATAAACTTGTAATCAAAATTTAATATACAATTGTGGTATGAAATTTATGTACTTTTCCAGTAAAATTAAAGCAAATTATTAAAATTCTAAAAGTACTTGAATTTTACAGTAGAAGTACCTGAATTTTAATAATTTACTTCAATTGTACAGCAAAAGTACTCGAATTTTAATAATTTACTTCAGTTTTACAGCAAAAGTAAGTACTTTTAAAATTCAGGTACTTCTACTGTAAAATTCAAGTACTTTTACTGTAAAACTAAAGTAAATTATTGAATGTGCTGTACCATTCATTAATTTGACATTACACTGGTATATTAAATTTAATATTCTAGTTTATGCATAAAAACTTCCAGTAAAAGTACATTTTTAAGTAGATCTTTTTACAGTGTATAGAGAGAAAGATATAAAAAGAAAGTATGTAAATTTATATACATGAAGTTTAAATTTTCAAATATTTTAATGAAAATATTTAATGAAAAGAAAACTTCTGTAGTAATCTAGTTATTGCATGACCAAAATCGTAAAATTTCTGTTAATTTCTTAATATCAGATAACCGATTAGTCATCATAATGGAATATTTTAAGATATTAATTTTCATGCGTTCTGGGAACAAAAATATTGAATGGGGATAATAAATTATATACATATAGTGAACAAAAACTTCCACTCTTTTATTACGTTCCTTAGATAAGGAAAGTGCGGAAAATATTTCATATTATTGATGAAAAAAATCGATAATTTTCATCAGATCAGAATTTTTTAAATTATCCGTTCAGAACTTTTTTTCGAAACTTTGTTGAGCAAATGACTTTTTCGAAAAATTTGTAATCACATTATTTTTCCGAAAAAAATGTAGTCAAATAAATTTTTTCAAAAAATTTATAATCAAATTAATTAAAAAAAAAAGTCGGAATATCATAAAAAAATCAATTAGAACGAAATTATCATTTAAAGATTTGGTGCCAATTTTGCCCCCAATATTTATATTTAGCCTGTTTTGCCTCCCTGCCCGTTTTATTGATATCACCAACTATTTTCCGAAAATTTCAAGTAAGAAATCTCAGAATTTGAAAAAAGTCGTTTTCGAAAAAGTTGAAACGATGCCCGTTTTGCCTCCATCCCCCCTACATTCTTTTTAACAGTGTACACTGTAAAAAAAATCTGTGTAAAATTTAATGTACTTTTACTGGAAGTTTTTATGCATAAACGAGTATATTAAATTTAATATACGAGTGTAATGTCAAATTAATTTATACATCACATTCAATAATTAACTTTAATTTTACAGGAAAAGTACTTGAATTTTAATAATCTGCTTTAATTTTATTAGAAATTTTTATTTTTATTAATTTTATTAGAATAATTAATCTCAACGAAACTGTGATAACAAAGTGATGACAAAGTATTAAATATTATTAATGTTTTTCTTTTTCATATTGGAGCAATTCTAAATATATCAACAATTTATTATACTGCGAAAAATATTATATACATATATATCTGTAAAAGGGTTTTTCCCGTAAAATAAATAAATAAACAAGGATGCAAACTAGAACCTTGCACATTGCTTCCTCATTATTTTTCGCATTTTACAAAGCTACCTCTATGAGGAAGTATGTTATTCAATTTTTGGCTTCCTCATAGAGGAAGTTTTGTAAAATGCGAAAAATAATGAGGAAGCAATGTGCAAGGTTCTACTTTGCATCCTTGTTTTAATTAGATAAATATACATGTTGTGGATTCGCTTTTTCTATTTCGTTATTGCGTTATTTCGTGATTATTAGAGCGTTTCCGAAGTGAATGTGATAATGTATATTTTTAAAAATAATTCAACATTCCATAAAATCAAAAATTTCATACCGTTCGTCACTAAATTATACATGTATAATGGCTGAATATTGTTTTATTTATATACAAAATTTGAGCTCGCTATCTTAAGTTTTGCAAAAGTTACAATAGAGCGATAATGTCAATTTTTTGAAAAATTCAAAACATCATAAAATTTTTACGGCTCAACCGATCTTAACCAAATTCAATAGCGATCACCGGCATATGAAAGCTCAAATTCATACCAATTTTTAGATCAATATCTCGAAAATTGAAAGAGTTATCGCGTAAACAGACATTTTTCAAAAAATTTAAAAACGCGTAATAATTTAACGATGAAGTGGATTTTAACAAAAATTTGCATGAACGATGAGGCTTGATCCCTCTATCTATGGTCCAAATTTCAGCTTGATATCTCAAGGCATTCCCGAGTTATAAAGGTTTACATTTTTCGATTGTGTAACATACACACACACACACACACACACACACACACACACACACACACACACACACACACACACACACACACACACACACACACACACACACACACACACACACACACACACACACACACACACACACACATACAGACATTTTTTCTAAATCACTTTTCTCGATGTTTTGGACCATTCTGAGTGTACTGACATGAAAATCTCGAAAAAAAAATTTTCACGAAAACAAAGCTTTCTCTATGAGGAAGCAATAAATAAAAAGTACATGAATTTTATACCATAATTGTATATTAATTTTCGATGACGAGTTTATGCATAAAAACTTCCAATTTTTTTTAACAGTGTATAGAGGAAATGATATATATAAGTATACATATACTCCTCTGTAACTGTCAATGTTCACTGTGCTCTTATGGGGCCCTTCCCTGAGCACGAAAATAAATAATAATAATAATAATAATATATATATATATAGTGAGAGAAAGATATATATGGTATATATACATGCATGTAGTGAAGAGCGCGCGACCGGGGGCGGAGGACGAGAGAAAAGAGGGCCGTGATTACCGGAGGGCATTCCTGGGTCCGGTGTGCGGGCTCTTCGCGTTCCCGGACCGTGAGCTCTGCGGGGTCCGATCCCGGGTCAGATCCGCTCGGAGCAGACGCCGCCGCGAAGCGATCCTATGGGAAAACGCTAAACGATCGGCTCACATCACTCAGATTCCGCGGGCGGCCGCCCGGACTGACCAAGAACGGGTTAATAAATGCGAGTGAAGAAATGAAGAGGAAAGAACAAAGATGTGCTTTTGTGAACTATAGGAGAACTCGTAAATTATATATGGTTTAAAGGATAAAGAGAATGACATATGGGGAGTGAAACTTTCCCGGTCGATTTCTTTTCACAGTGACAAATCGTCTCCTTAAAGTTAGAGAAAAAAAAAAAAAAAAGATTTTGTTCATTCGAAAAAATGTTTGGTTATTTTAATAATTAGGCTATTTAATATAGGGCAACAAAATAGCATATTATTGGAGCAATAGTATTAATTTAAAAATAGCAAACATCTGGGAAAACTTTCTTCATATTTAGAAAAGTTCAAATATTTATCAATTATAAAAATTTTCTGTATGGCACAAAATTTTTTGTATCACTTTTATGGTAATTATTACCAGGTGCGGGAAGAGAGAATTATCAGCCATATACATTTTTTATTTCACTTGTCTCCTGGAAATTATTTGGTATTGATACTTTTAGAATACTAAAATTGTAAATTAATGGAAAATTGTAGACTAATAATTAATGCATAAAAAAAGTTTATCCAGCAGTCAAGATGACTAATAAAAAAAAAGTTTTTTAAAATTGTAAAGGCGAATAATTATAAACGATTCTGAATCCGAAAAAGATATTCACGATTTTGCAATAATTATGAGTAATTTTAAGTATTTATTCTTTTATAATAAATTCTAATATTTCGTTATTGAAATTATTTATAATTGCTAATCAAAACAATATTTACAATATTTAAAAATGATGCTCTAAGCTATTACAGAATATTAAATATAAAAAAAATTATATCTTCGATAGTTTTTATTATGATGTGTAATTTGATTTGGTTATTTTTATCCACATGTTTGATGCTTGGAAGATAAGTATGTTGGAATTTTTTTACTAATATTAATGACGAAATACTCAATAAAATACCGCAAAGGGGTTTTTCCAATTTCGTAACAATTTTGTCGAAAATTATGAATATGTTAAAAAAATAATCGACAATATCCGGCGTATTCAAACGCAATTAATTAGCGTCAATTAACTGATTGACGAGATGAAATCCTCTCGTTTCTCTTCCTCATTAACGCTAATTACTGGTTCATCAAACAATGTACGGTCAGCGGTTTGCTTTTGATGTAGTAAATAGAATGAACGAATATTCATCTACAGGCAAAAGCGAATGAATGGAAAATTCAAATCAACTGCGTTGAAACAGATAATCTGCATTTCAGGGGTCAATGGATTTTCCCTAATTTATCATCTGTGTAATTATTACTAATATCAATAGGGGAGATGGGGGCAAAACGGGCAGGGCGGAAAAACCGGCATCACGACTGAAAATGACAATTGGGGGCAAAACGAGCATCGTTTCAACTTTTTCGAACACGACTTTTTTCAATTTCCTGACATTTCTTACTTGAAAATTTCGGAAAATAATTGGTGATGTCAATAAAACAGGCAGGGAGGCAAAACAGGTATCTCGGCTAAATATAAGTATCGGAGTCAAAATTGGCACCAAATCATAAAATGAGAATTTCGTTCTAATTGATTTCTTTATGATACACCGACTTTTTTTTCAAAGAATTAATTTGATTATAAAATTTTTGAAAAATTCATTTGACTATATTTTTTTTTCTTTGCTCAACAAAGTATCGAAAAAAAGTTCTGAACGGATGGTTAAAAAAATTCTGATCTGATGAAGATTATCAATTTTTCTTCATCACCAATTTGACGTATTTTCCGCACTTTCCCTATCTAAGGAACGTAAAAAACTGAGACAAATCGTTTTTACGAAAGTTGAGACGGTGCCCGTCTTGCCCCCAATCCCCATTTTTAATGGAGCTGCCCGTTTTGCCCCCCTGCCCGTTTTGCCCCCATCTCCCCTATGTGGAATGTTGTGCATGTGGATAGCAAATATTCATTAAATAAAATCCAACCATTGCTGTAGAATTTGACAATTAAAAATAAGTACATAGCGGTAAAAAAAAAAATTCTCATACGAAGGCGGAAAAATTGACTGTAAATAAAATATAATGGTAAGAGCTGATTCAATTCAATCAGGCGAAATGTCAAACAAATAATTTAGTAACGCAATTTTTGACACGAAGAAAAATATGTAAATAAAATTTAAGTGTTGTTGCTCTGAATAAAGTAAAACTAAACGAACCTAAAAATTTATCCGATTAGAAAATAAATTATATTCAATAGCCCGAGTTTGTATTTATATATATATTTGTATATATATATATATATTTCTTAAGTCTGTTCGAAATTACTAAAGTAAAACTAAACGAACCTAAAAATTGATCCGATTAGAAAAGAAATAATATTTAATAGCCCGTATTTGTACTTATATATATATATATATATTTTTTTTTTAAATATTGTTTATTTTTTTAAG
This sequence comes from Ephialtes manifestator, assembly GCA_963970395.1. Lineage (NCBI taxonomy): Eukaryota > Metazoa > Arthropoda > Insecta > Hymenoptera > Ichneumonidae > Ephialtes > Ephialtes manifestator. The sequence goes on from OZ019978.1 coordinate 27,405,452, forward strand.
TCTATTCGAAATTTAAATTGATTATAATTTGTAACTAATCGGCTCGTATTTTAATAAATATTTACGAAATTTGATAGACAATTAATCTTTCTTGTTAGTATTTTGTTTCATTTAACTTGTGCATAATTAACAATAAAAAAAAGTATTTTCACAAATTAAATATCGCAAGTTTGTTTAATTTCGTGCTAGTGAAAATTTCACAAATAATGACAATTTAATTTGTGTACTCGAGACGTTTTCTTTTAATTTGTTTTCCATGCATGTGTTCAGCATCAAAGCTACAACGAAGAATGTGAAGTGGCTTGGAGTACAACGTAAACATAGTCAGAGATCGAGAAACTTGGACTGAGTCTCTGTCGCAAATATACTCCACAGATCCAATGGGATATCGAAGTAATGAACCCGCAGCCAGACGTTGGTTAATGTTGATTCGAGACACTCGATCTGCAGCGTTGCGTGACAGCTATGCAGCAATAGTTTACACAGTGCACTTCAATCTCTCGAAGTGGAACTGTGATGCCGATCAGCAAACGTCATTTTTTTTTTTTTTTTTTTCGTTTGACGTCTTTTATCAAGACATCTATGGTGCTCATACTCTAAGCGTGTGGGGCATTCCATGTCAACTCGACCGACTGGAAAAAACGACCGAAAAAAGGGCTTGGTTGTATATTCGACAGACAATTAATTGGTTAAACCAACCAAGTAATTTGTTAGGCCACCAATTTCTTGGTTAGACCAACCAAGTATTTGTTAGGCCACCAATTTCTTGGTTAGACCAACCAAGAATTTGTTAGGCCAGAGAATTTCTTGGTTCGACCAACCAAGTAATTTGTTAGGCGACCAATTTCTTGGTTAGACCAACCAAGTAATTTGTTAGGCCACCAATTTCTTGGTTAGACCAACCAAGAATTTGTTAGGCCAGAGAATTTCTTGGTTAGACCAACCAAGTAATTTGTTAGGCCACCAATTTCTTGGTTAGACCAACCAAGTAATTTGTTAGGCCACCAATTTCTTGGTTAGACCAACCAAGTAATTTGTTAGGCCACCAATTTCTTGGTTAGACCAACCAAGTAATTTGTTAGGCCACCAATTTCTTGGTTAGACCAACCAAGTAATTTGTTAGGCCACCAATTTCTTGGTTAGACCAACCAAGAATTTGTTAGGCCACCAATTTCTTGGTTAGACCAACCAAGTAATTTGTTAGGCCACCAATTTCTTGGTTAGACCAACCAAGAATTTGTTAGGCCACCAATTTCTTGGTTAGACCAACCAAGTAATTTGTTAGGCCACCAATTTTTTGGTTAGACCAACCAAGTAATTTGTTAGGCTACCAATTTCTTGGTTAGACCAACCAAGTAATTTGTTAGGCCACCAATTTCTTGGTTAGACCAACCAAGTAATTTGTTAGGCCACCAATTTCTTGGTTAGACCAACCAAGTAATTTGTTAGGCCACCAATTGCTTGGTTAGACCAACCAAGTAATTTGTTAGGCCAGAGAATTTCTTGGTTAGACCAACCAAGTAATTTGTTAGGCCACCAATTTTTGGGTTAGACCAACCAAGTAATTTGTTAGGCCACCAATTTCTTGGTTAGTCCAACCAAGTAATTTGTTAGGCCACCAATCTCTTGGTCAGACCAACCAAGTAATTTGTTAGGCCACCAATTTCTTGGTTAGACCAACCAAGTAATTTGTTAGGCCACCAATCTCTTGGTTAGACCAACCAAGTAATTTGTTAGGCCACCAATTTCTTGGTTAGCCCAACCAAGTAATTTGTTAGGCCACCAATTTCTTGGTTAGACCAACCAAGTAATTTGTTACGCCACCAATTTCTTGGTTAGACCAACCAAGTAATTTGTTAGGCCACCAATTTCTTGGTTAGACCAACCAAGTAATTTGTTAGGCCACCAATTTCTTGGTTAGACCAACCAAATAATTTGTTAGGCCACCAATTTCTTGGTTAGACCAACCAAGTAATTTGTTAGGAGACCAATTTCTTGGTTAGACCAACCAAGTAATTTGTTAGGTCACCAATTTCTTGGTTAGACCAACCAAGAATTTGTTAGGCCAGAGAATTTCTTGGTTAGACCAACCAAGTAATTTGTTAGGCCACCAATTTCTTGGTTAGACCAACCAAGTAATTTGTTAGGCGACCAATTTCTTGGTTAGACCAACGAAGTAATTTGTTAGGCCACCAATTTCTTGGTTAGACCAACCAAGTAATTTTTTAGGCCACCAATTTCTTGGTTAGACCAACCAATTAAATAGTTAGGCCACCAATTTCTTGGTTAGTCTAACCAAGTCACTTGGTTAGTCCAACCAAGAAATTGGTAGCCTAACAAATTACTTGGTTGGTCTAACCAATTAATCGTCTGGCTCATATATAACCAAAGCACTTGGTTGTTCCTTTTACCTGTTTTCAAAGATTTCAATGAAACTTCAATGAAACTTTTTCTCGGTGCAAAGTATACGATTACAAAAAATGTATTTTGCGCCCATCCCTCTGAACAATGCGAATTTACTTTCCCTCGAGACAACGCTGGCCCTAGCCTAAAGACCCCGAAGCACCGCAACGAAAATTGATGATGCCGTTATAAACCATATGTAGCATTGGTTATTTATCGTTTGATCGTATACGTAACATGCGCTTGAAACCGATGCAATCGGGGTGTCTACATATATATATATATATATATATATATATGTATAACGGCGTCGAGGCGAGGTGACAAATGTAACGCCTGACTCGAGCTCCCGATCACGTGTGCAATGCTCACGGTGCTTTTCTACTCTTGCCGCTGGACTCTCTTTCTCTTTCTATCTTTCTCTCTCTCTCCCATCGCCGTTCGCGGAAGCGTTTTATAATGATTTGCGGTCATGCAGAGATATCGCTGCATAAAGCATGTGTGCGTTGCATTGGACGCTGCAACAGCAACAGCAGCCGTAGACTGATAAAATAATCCAGCAGGTAATCACGAGCACACACCCAGTTCACTGCTACGAAACATGAGTAGAGAGATATTATAGGTTATAGTATAGGTTGTATATGTATTTACAACTATACTTTCAACAAAACAATACGGTCAACGGCACGTAATGAGGGAGGACGGGGCAGTGAAGCGTATCTTGGATCTAGGTGCATGCTGGAGGGTTGATGCTGCGGGCAACACAGTCATTGGTTGTTTAGTAATGATGTCAGCCATCATTTTCTAAAATGGACGGATGTACAAGAAAAAATGTTCATGTGTTCGGCTTGAATCTCACTTATTTTTATTTATGCTTGGGAAATTAAAAAATTACGGGGATACACATTTTTGTACTTCTAACAAAAAGTTTTTGTGCACTTTCGATCACTTTATAGTTTTGCAAACAAAAAATTGTACAATAATTTTGTAACCTGGAAATGGAAATACAAAATTAATAAAAAATGTTAGCAGAAAAATTTGTTAGAGTATAACATTTTTTAAAAATAAGCTTGGTCCATCCCCTTAAGAGGATTATTACATAATGAGACAATATAGGTTTTTCCATCCACTGATAAAATTTTGATCATGACAAGTTTCATTGAAAAACTTTGAATCCTCTTAAGTTCGTTAGAATTGGAATGATTTTTTTCCCCCGAAACTTTGAGTGGTTCTTTAATCTTTGAATATAAATATTGCTGATAACAAAAAGTATGTGTCAGATTTAAAAAATATCGGCTGTCGTGAATCTATCGGAGAATCTACAAGACTGCGAGATTCTCAACGTAAAACGATCTTTGAGATGCATGTAAATATTTAGATCATCATATCCGTAACCTGAGGTGCGAAGAAAATATATAAACTGCGACTGGATCAGATCCTGACGCGGTATCTTTTCTTTTTGTCCCTTCCTTCATGCAACCGTGACATATAACCCACATTGATATAACTACATAGAACTCGGTGTAAAGGAGGATGCATGAAACGTCGACGCATGTACCTCCTACTTGGGTGTCCGTTATACACGTCCGTTTTCCACAGTTATGCAGAGGGTTGGATGAAGTATCGTTCTAAGCTGATTATTATCATTAGTGATGCCCTCAAGAAAGTCGAGACAAGTCAAGGCGCATGAAGTCAATAAACCTCGTATTGAACAATTGAACTTCAATCTATCTCGATATGTGTGAATGCAATCACGAAATACGAGATATTCAGATTGCATCGCAAAATGTGACGAGATCTTGGGTGACATCACGAGAATTTGACAGTATCGATACGATACAAGATTATTTGAGAAATTCGATAATGAAGAGAAACAAGAAACACATAGACGGCACTCAAAAGCGAAAAAAAGTAAAATTATGATTTTTATTTAAATCAAAACTCGGAAAAAAAATGTTTGCAAAATGTGCTTCGAAGAATCGAAGGCTCAAAAAATAATCGAAATGAAGAACAGCAACACGACTGCAGTGAGAGATCATGTGCAAAAAGCACATCCTCAACATTTTGAAGAACTCAGTGCGACAAACGCGAGCAAGTCCTTTCAGAAACCTCAATTTCAAATAAAAATAAACTTTGATTCTTTGCAAGCTTGTTTATATATTGTATACATCAGCAATATAATAGACACGCAATACAATCGACTATGAGACGAACCTCGAGTCAATTCTCGAGACGAGGCAAGGCGATTTTAACAAAAGGTAAACGCAATATATACGATTCAAGAAAGTATCTTGATTGAGCTCTGTCAAACGAGGAAGCGAGAATTTTAACCTCGTGCGGTATCACTAATTATCATTGGAGTGAAATAACAACTTGCTTTCTTAACCCTTTGAGGCATACGTTTCCGAAATGAAAAAAAAGGATGCAAAGAAGAACTTTGCACATTGCTTCCTCATTAATTTTTATCATTCGCAACGTCGTCTCTATGAGGAATTTTCTTCATTTTATTTTTGGCTTCCTCATAATGAAAGCTTTGCGAAAGATGAAAATTATTGACGAAGCAATGTGTAAAGTTCTACTTTGCATCCTTATTTTAAATACAAATTAAAATAAGTACGAAAAGAAAAATTTTCATCATTCGCAACGCCGCCTCTATGAGAAATTTTCTTTATTTTAATTTTGGCTTCCTCATAATGAAAGCTTTGCGAAAGATGAAAATTATTGACGAAGCAATGTGTAAAGTTCTACTTTGCATCCTTATTTTAAATACAAATTAAAATAAGTACGAAAAGAAAAATTTTCATCATTCGCAACGCCGCCTCTATGAGGAATTTTCTTTATTTTATTTTTGGCTTCCTCATAATGAAAGCTTTGCGAAAGATGTAAATTATTGACGAAGCAATGTGCAAAGTTCTAGTTTGCATCCTTATTTTAAATACAAATTAAAATAAGAACGAAAAGAAAAATTTTCAAAAATTCAAAATTCTATAAAATCTAAACCGCTTTATGTATTTCGCTTAAATTCAATACCGATCATCATTTTTCATTGCTTTATTCGTCAAAAACTGTTTGAGCTCATTATCTAAAAAATTTTGCCAGCTAGAGAATATACAGAGATTTTTTGAAAAATTCTATGTCTTATAAAATCTGAACCACTGTACCAATCTTCACCAAATTCGATATCTACTACAACTGGATGTTAATTTTATCTTGCAAATGATTTGAGCAGGTTTGGTCGAACTTAACTTGAATAAGAACGAAAACAACATTTTTTCGAAAATTCAAAATTTTATAAAATCTAAACCGCTTTATGGATTTCGCCCAAATTCAATACCAACCTTCATTTTTCCTTTCTGTATTTGTACGAAACTATTTAGCTCATTAGCTGAAAAATTTCGGAAGCTAGAGAACATACAGACATTTTTCGAAAAATTGAAAAGCTTATAAAATCTGAATTTCTTTTTAAAAAATTTCGAGAATGTATGGATAGAAAGGGGCGTTGCTCCTTTACCAGCGTACCAAATTTCAACTTGATTGTTAAAGTCGTTTTCGAGATACAACGGTTTTAATTTTGCAAGCGTGCCACACACACATTCATTCGGAAATTTTTTCTAAACCACTTGATGAATGAAAATCTCGTAAAATAAAAAAAAGTTCACGAAAACAAAGCTTCCTCTATGAGGAAGCAAAACTCATTAATTATTGTCAGAAATTAGTATAAAATGTTTAAATCTGGGCAAAAACAAGTGGGTCGATGAATAAAAAGAATATAAGCTTGTCCTTGTGCCAGTAAGAACAGCATTAAGCTAATCCAAATGTAAGCTTTGGCGTTGTTCGGGTGAATCGGTTGATCAAGCGGCAGTTTGAGAAAGTTCAGTCATTAGAATATTGAACAGACAGAGACATGGGTACCCATGAACATATAATGGTTTAATAGTTTTGAGTACTCGGATATTCGGATACTAGTCAGATAGTTTCGAGTATCCGGAAATCCAGACTTGACACTGATCAGATAGTTTCGGTCACATATTTTCGGATACCTGAACATTCAGATCTGATACTGTCCTGATAATTTTGGATACCTGGATATCCAGATTCGGCCGTGGCTCGATCCTACATATCCCAACTAAACCCAGACGGTATTGAACACAACTGCAGTAACTGCATACAAATCAACTGGACACGTTACCAGACTTTTGAGAATCTGGATATCCATAAAAACCTGATCTTGCTGACAGCCTTACTATATTCCAATAGCTCATATTAATCCAAATTCAGTTAACTAAACATACACGCAAATCAAGGCTTGGTTAGAGCAACCAAGGTTATATATGCGGCAGACAATTAATTGGTTAGACCAACCAAGTAATTTGTTAGGCTACCAATTTCTTGGTTCGTCTAACCAAGTCACTTGGTAAGCCAACCAAGTGACTTGGTTAGACCAATTAAGAAATTGGTAGCCAAACAAATTACTTGGTTAGTCCAATTAAGAAATTGGTAGCCAAACAAATTACTTGGTTGGTCTAACCAATTAATTGTCTGGCGCATATATAACTAAGGCACTTGGTTGTTCCAACCAAGCCTTTTTTTCCGTGTAGTCTAGATCAAATGCTTTCCAAGCAAATCTTGTGACCCCAAAAACCGATCATAAAAATGATCGATTACTCCGTGCCAAAAGTTAACATGTCAAGCCACCTGAATACGACCACCCATTCTGACAGTATAGTCGTTTTATCAATCAACAGCCAAAAAAAAACGATCGCTTTTTTTTCACAGTCGTTAAGACTGCTAGGGATTTATATAGTCGCCGCCAGTTCATAAGTTTCGTCGTACGGCATGAGTTTTGCCGTAGTTATCCTCGCCGTGAAGTTCTGACATGTTCCTACATCAACGTAACTCAATTACATTTGAATCAACTGAATTAACTCAAAGTGATTTAAACTGACTTTACACAAGAAGTTTTTCTTGTATGTATGGAAGCATGAAAGAAAACTGATGTCACTTCCTTTTGGTGTCTAAGGTACAAATTAGTAAAATCTTTTTTGCGAATTACAAATGACAAACTGTCAGTAAGGGAATGTGGCATGGATTACAGCTTGTATATGTTTTTAATAGCCGATTACTCACTTCGTTAGTGTCTCGAGCGAGGATGTGTATATCGTGCCACCGACGTCAATGTGAACAGGTGCAGTGTACCTCGAGGCTGCGGCGACGCACGGTATTCCTGTCATCTTCGCGTTGTAAGCCGCAGCTGCAGCTGCAGCGGCTGGCGGTGCTGCCGGCGTTGGTGGTGTTGGCGACGACGAGTTCGACATCGTTGGCGACGTTGCTGGCGAACTGCTCGGCGACAGCAATCTGACAAAGATACTTTCAACATTAGGGCGACATTAGACGGGCACCTGTGTTAACAGAAGAAATTATATACCTATGTGCTATTCGTATGTAATGACAATGTGTAGATCAAACCTCAACTAATGCGTATAAAAACTTTATCCTATGTCTTCAGAATAATAAATTATACACGGAGTGAAAACTATTGTTTCATCAACAAATCAGTTGCTAATATAGTGACAGCAAAGCCTTATTTTTTAGCCTAACGAAAATTATTTGCTAGACCAGCAAAAAGATTTGCTAGGCTTGTCAAAAAAATTTGCTAGGCTTGTCAAAAAGATTTGCTAGGCTTGTCAAAAAAATTTGCTAGACCAGCAAAAAGATTTGTTAGGCTTGTCAAAAAAATTTGCTAGACCAGCAAAAAGGTTTGCTAGGCTTATCAAAAAAATTTGCTAGGCTTGTCAAAAAGATTTGCTAGGCTTGTCAAAAAAATTTGCTAGACCAGCAAAAAGATTTGCTAGGCTTGTCAAAAAAATTAGCTAGACCAGCAAAAAGATTTGTTAGGCTTGTCAAAAAAATTTGCTAGACCAGCAAAAAGGTTTGCTAGGCTTGTCAAAAAAATTTGCTAGGCTTGTCAAAAAGATTTGCTAGGCTTGTCAAAAAAATTTGCTAGACCAGCAAAAAGATTTGCTAGGCTTGTCAAAAAAATTTGCTAGACCAGCAAAAATTATTTGCTAGGTTTGTCAAAAAAATTTGCTAAACCAGCAAAAAGATTTGCTAGGCCAGCAAAATTATTTGTCAGGCCACCAAATACATTTTCTAGGCCAACAAATAAAGTTTGCTGTCACTATGCTAGCAAATGATTTTTCTCCTTGTACACTACAATTGTCTAAAGTTATGGAAAATAAATTAATTTTAAAAAAATTCTGATGCGTGAAACTTTCGTCAAATTATGTATTGGATATATTATAAATCTACTTTACGTTTAATTTTTAGGATCGACAAAAAAAGCACAAATGTTGGACTTTTGTCTGAGTCAATTTAAGTAGCAGAAAATAAAGGTTGTAAGATCGAATCTTGCCCATTGCTTATGTATTTTTTGACTAATTGTCTATAAAATGTATACGACGAAAAAATGTGTAAAAAATATTATTCTGATAACGTTTATTTTTGAAGACGTAAAATTTTATTTACGGAGATCAAGATTGAAATATTTAGTAATTTTGTAAATCAATTAGAATTAACGTTTATTTGGGGAAGACACATGTTGTGACACAAATGGCCCTCCATGATGGATTTAGCATTGTTTTCATTAATGTAATGCTCTCCAATCTCATTAAACGTGAATGTATATAAAATAAAAAGTGTATAACTGTCTGGATGTCAGTACCTCATTTTAATTTGGGCGCTAGGGAACATATTGCGTTGTGCCGTCAGCTCCGCCTTTGTCTCCTTCCCGTCGGCATCACATTTCCGCCTGAAACGACAAAAAAGCAAAGAATTTTTAAGCACTGTCATTAAATTCCGATAAAGATGAATATAATATTACATGTGCATTTGAACGCAATTAGTGAACAATACAATTATTGGACACTGGCAGTTATTGATGTACAAAAGGCGTTGAAGGGAAATAGATGCATACCAAATGATCATATTAACATAATGATACACGCAAAAAAATGCTTAGTTATATATACGCTAGCCAATTAATTGGTTAGACCAACCAATAAGTTGGTTGGTCTAACCAATCAATTTATTGGTCTAAAATTGGTGGACCAAATGATCATATTGACATAATGATGCACCGAAAAAAGGCTTGGTTATATATACGCTAGCCAATTAATTGGTTAGACCAACCAATAAATTGGTTGGTCTAACCAATCAATTTATTCGTCTAAATTGGCTGACCATAACAAAGTTATTGGTCAGCGCCACCAAGCGGCATTGTAATATAACCAATAACTTGGTTGGCATAACCAACAATCTGATTGCTCTAACCAAGAAATTGGCTGGCGCGTATTTAACCAAGTTAGTTAGTTAGTTAGTTATTTAGTTGGGGCTGGCTCCGGTCGCTACTCTGTAGTAGTTGTATTTAACCAAGCCTTTTTTTTCCGTGTGGTGCTCGATTTTAAGGCGATAAAAATGAAGGAATGAATTTCATCAAAATGAGTCAGTTACAATTTCGTCGCATTTGCTGGCTGTTTTCGTTGGGCTTGTGAAATATTTTACCTCTGACGACAATATTGTGAGGTTTGGGTTACACCTAATTTAGAACCCCCCTTAATTATACCAGTTGCATTGTTTTCCAAGCTTGAAAATCTAAATTGCAATGGTCTATGCATTGGCGAAATTTTGGTTCGTGTTTCCTGAATTCTATCAAAGCGTAATTTTCATATGTATTAATAAGGTAATTAGCGTCGAACAATATTTAAGGGTCGTTCATTAAGTAAATTGCGAATTCGGTCGTTGACGAGTTTTGATAGAGTAATGAGTATTATAAAGCCGGGCTTGTTTATCGATTTACTCTGCTATACATTAAATTTTCATGATGATAATGTAGACGTAGAACAATGACATCAAGTATCGGGTATGATACTGAATCAAAATGACGCTTTCTACTTTTTTGCTGTTTAGTATATTCCCGCGTATAAATGATGTGTCCAGGATGGAGTCTGGATGGAGTATCCAGTCCGGGGAGTCCAGGATGGAGAATGGGATTTAATCCGATCCCATTGTCCATCTTGGACTCCATTCTGGACTGCCCAGACTCTATCCTGGAATGTCTAGAATCCATCCTACACAGCCCAGACTCCATCCTGGATTCTGTCCTGGATTCCATCCTGGACGCCGCAACTTTTTTACGCAGTTTGTGCAACAAGGGCCGAAAGTTGGCATTTGCGACGAGTGTGAGGTTTGTTCCCTGGACAAAAAGAGGGCTGCAATCACACGAGTCGTAAACGTCAACTTTCGCCCCGTGTTGCATACTATATTTTTTTTTGTAACAAGTTTCTCTTCAAGATATCGAATTTTAACCTTCTATCACAGAAAATACCGGTTACAAGTCTTTTTATCATGATTTTAAAAAAAGTGACTTTTTTCTGTTTCTGATTCCAAAATTCACAGATCCGACTTCCGGTCGGAAAATCAAACCTAAATTTTTTTTCTCTTCAAGATATCGAATTTTCGTCTTCACTATCGTTCTCAAGTCACATATTCTACTACAGAAAATAATGGTTACAAGCCTTTTTACTATGATTTTTAAAAAAGTGACTTTTTCGGTTTCGAATTCCAGAATTCACAGACCAGACTTTGGATCGGAAAATCTAACCTAAATTTTTTTTCTTCAGGATATAAAATTTTGGCCTTCACCATCGTTCTCAAGTCCCACCTTCTACCACAAAAAATACCGGTTACAAGCCTTTTCACCACGATTTCAAACAAGAATGCAAAGTAGAACATTGCACTTTGCTTCCTCATTATTTTTCGCTTATTACAAAACCCACCTCTATGAGAAAGTATGTTAATCACTTACAACGTCCCGATAACGGAATTTTTGTAAAAAGCGAAAAATAAAAAGAAAGCAAAGTGCAATGTTCTACTTTGCATCCGGACAGAAATGCCCCATATTCCTGCCTAGTGCGTAATGCCCCTGGATTGCGCATGCGTAGGAGTCAGACGTTAAAAATGAGGTTATCTCATCGTCGCATCGTCGAAAAGAAAAGTATTTTTCTTTAAAAAAGAACTACCACAAAATTAAGCCATATTCTTATAACTTAAGTAACCACAAATAACCATTTTGTATTTATGCCACGAAACTTAATCATAAAAATAATGTCCCTACGGTCCCACAGCGCCAGTTCCAAACATCTGACCATCCGATCATAATGTCAAGTACATCATAATGCAGTACTTCACGCAACGGCTAAGTTAAGGAGAGGACGTACTCATATCCATAGCCATTATATCCAGCACTGGTGGGTATAGCTCACCGGTTCTTTCCGCGAGGATATAGCCCGAGGATAAACGAGAGATGTATGCAGCAAACGCAGCTCCGTGCGATGTTGAGCTCCAAGCCTCGAAGCGAAAGAGCTTCTCTCTCTTGGCGGTAGGTGAAGCCCGTGCGCCGAACCACAGGCAAAAGCCCAGTCGAGAGCTGCTACGATCCGATGCACGGATGTATGCACACCGGGCTCTTCGATGCGGGTGGGGATTCCCTATTTCCTTCCCTCCCTCTCTCTCTCTCTCTCTTTCTCTCTTTCTCTCTTTCTCTCATTCGTTCCTTCCTTCCAATCCCATCCTATTTCCCCCTCTGCGTCTACTACACCACTTGCGCCCCCTTTCGCATCGTTCCAGCGATGCGACCGCAGCGCTGGAACGACGGCCGCCTCGCGGCTCGCCCGAGGCAAATTTCAGTCCAGGTAGATGCTGCTTCCATCGCCTCGGGGAATCGCAATTCCACGACGATATATATACTATACCCAGAGCATACACAGCCCAGGCGATCGCATCCTATCCTATCCATCTCACTCTTTCATTTCTGTCTCTATCTATTTTCCTGGGTTCGTCCTGTTAGAGATGATCTGTCTGCTGCGCTCTCGCTCTGTCTTTCTCTTTTCCTCTCTGTATCGCCCTTTGGCGTTCCACAACTTCAGTGTGTGCTGCTGTTACGTACAGTCCAATCTCCCATGTTTTAGTTACGATTTCGTTAAGTAGGACATTCTGATGCATTCTGAATTTAGAGCCTTAAATTTGAAATATGACGGTTGTTGAGTTAAAAAGTTTTGAGTAAAAAATTAATCTGTTAAAACCGTTAAAATACGCTTTGAAGTCCTGTGCGTCCTTTTTTGGGGACTTTAAAGACTAATTCATTTAAGGCGTCTTTATGGACGTCGTTGACGAAAATGTGCTGAAGAATTAAGCGTAAGATGGTTTTAAGACCTTTTTTAAGAGGCTTTCGTAATTTTTACTGTGTCGGTTTATAACTTTTCTTAACGTGAAAATTCTTAACAATGCGTATTAAAGTTTAAGGCTTTCTTGACACTCAAGAAACGAACCGATCATTAGGTGCGTCGGACTTTTGAAAAAACCTGATTAATATTTAATAAAATATTTTGGTCATATTGATACTAAAAATTTCCATACAACGGAATTATGGTTTTATGAAATTTCGATTGAATATGCTGATATTTTGAAATGTCAAGTTTGAAAGTAAAAAAAACCTAGATGATAAGTTTCATAAATACTTATACATCAGATTGTCAAAAATTTGTTGCGATTATGGAAATAGAAACTCAACGAATATTTAAAATACGTATCTTCAGTTGAACAACCGATAAACACCCTAAGTCATCCATAGGTTATATACGACTTGCCACTTTTGTCTTTGATTCGATTTGATCCGATTTGGAGGGTTAATTTTCAAAAATCGGATGGATATAAATGACCACAATTTTACCTTTATTTCTAGTACCATCATTTAAATGTCTAGAACTTGTCAATTAGTCAGTTTCAAATCGTCAGTGAACCAACAATCATTTGATCACAATGACCTAATCGCTCTTCTTATGATCCAAAAGTCCATAATAACATAAAATGACGTATTTGGATTCGAAATTTTCTAAATCAGATGGATGAAAATCTCCCCAATTTCGCCTCTATTGCTAGTACAATCTTTTAAATATCTAGAACTTGCCAATTAACCAGTTACAAATAATCAATGAGCCGACAATCATTTGATCCGATTTGATCCGATTTGGAGTGCTAATTTTCAAAAGTCGGATGGATATAAACGACCACAATTTTACCTTTATTTCTAGTACGATAATTTAAATATGTAGAACTTGTCAATTAGTCAGTTTCAAATTGTCAGTGAACCAACAATCATTTGATCACTATGGTCTAATCGCTTTTCTTTTGATCCAAAAGCACATAATACGTTAAAATGACGTATTTGGATGGGAAATTTTCTAAATCGGATGGATGCAAATCTCCCCAATTTCGCCTCTATTGCTAGTACGATCTTTTAAATATCCAGAACTTGCCAATTAACCAGTTACAAATAATCAATGAGCCGACAATCATTTGATCCCTATGATCTGTTCGCTCTTCTTATATATGATCCAAAACTCCACATGAAATTACAATGATCTATCTAAATAACATATTAATTACTTACACCGAAAGAAAAGATTTCATTGACGCTAAAGAAATGGGTGGATCGGTTTTTTTTCATTGATTTCAACGAAATATTTCTTTGATTTCAATGAAATAGTGCATTTGAATTTCAAAGAGAACATTTCATTGCCTGTAAGTAAGGATTTACTTAGAGAGCATATAATAAAGAAACAGTTTCATTGTTTTAAAGAGACATTTTCATTGGTTGAAAGAAACATTTTTATTGATTCTCTCTCGCACCTAACCTCACTTTTTTGTTTTCCGGTTCTCCCGAACGAACGGCTTCGAGTTTCGAGGAGTCAGAAGCTTAGCCTATTTCTGCCGTACTTCCTTAAATACTCACAAAATTTGAGCTTTATCTGCCTCGGACTTCCAGAAAAAATAGGTTTCGAAATTTTGAGCTGGTGAGAAGAAGGTTTCATTGAATCAGAGACGATATCTTTGAAATCAATGAAAAAGGTTTATTGGTTTAAAGAAATGTTTCTTCCAATCAATATCACTACTTTTCATTGAGTTTGAGATCATTCAAAGAAAAGATAGTATTGAAATTCAAGTATTTCATTTCATTGGCAAAGATTTCCGTGAATCAATGAAACTTTTTCTCTCGGTGTAACTACCTAAAAAAATCGGTTGATCCGATGTTTTGTTTTAAAGAGACATTTTCATACGTTCAAAGAAACATTTTTATTGATCTCTCTCTCGCACCTAACCTCATTTTTTTGTTTTCCGGTTCTCCCGAACGAACGGCTTCGAGTTTCGAGGAGTCAGAAGCTTAGCCTATTTCTGCCGTACTTCCTTAAATACTCACAAAATTTGAGCTTTATCTGCCTCGGACTTCCAGAAAAAATAGGTTTCGAAATTTTGAGCTGGTGAGAAGAAGGTTTCATTGAATCAGAGACGATATCTTTGAAATCAATGAAAAAGGTTTATTGGTTTAAAGAAATGTTTCTTCCAATCAATATCACTACTTTTCATTGAGTTTGAGATCATTCAAAGAAAAGATAGTATTGAAATTCAAGTATTTCATTTCATTGGCAAAGATTTCCGTGAATCAATGAAACTTTTTCTCTCGGTGTAACAACCTAAAAAAATCGGTTGAACCATCCCAAATTCTGCGCATGCGTGTGCATTTCAGACTGAGACACAATAGGGCTTGGAAATTTCGTGGTTGTATCTGTGGCATCAACATAGTATTAGGAACAAAAAGAAAATTACACGGTTAAAATTTGCAATTGTAAGCATACGCCATGAGTCAAACAAAGCGAGGTTCGACTATACATATACAACAGTAAAGGTAGTGCACTACTGGCTGTCTATACAAGCATCCAGCCTGGTAGTTCGCCGATGAGGCTGAACGTGCATCGTTTTGTGCCCATGGAGCCTCGGGTCGCATTCCGCCACTTCGCCGTATATCTACATATGTATGTTTGTACTCGTACCTACGGCGGGGGAGGGGAAAAGTAGGAGGGGGAAGGGGGGAAGGGGGTAGAGGGGTGGCTGAGAATACCTTTGTGCCCCGGGCCTTAAGGCCCCGAGTGTTGAAGCGTTCCGAAATGCAAATTCGGAAATGTCTCGCTTTTTCTCTTCAATCCGTCTCTTCTTATGGTGGTCGCTCTTAACTCGCCTCAAGTCATTTTTAAGAGAGATCTTTTTTCTCTCTCGCTCTTTTTTATTTCTCTCTCCGTCTATCTTTTGGCATTGCGCTTGAATTATTATTATTTAAATGCGTTCGACGATGAAACGACCAAAAGCCGATATGATGCCGTTATATCCCATAAATCGAGAGCTATTCGTCACCCGCGAAGTTTGAGTTAATGGCGCAGAGTCCTGTGACCATTGGTTGGATGGCAGATGTGAAAAATTGGAAGTCATGTGAGGCCATCGCGCTTATGTATAATGATGCAACGACTTGTCGTGTTGTGCAGTGAGTTTTTTGGGGCCAGGTGTGGCTTGATCATTTTTTGGTTTATGAGAATCACGTACAGCTGAAGCTCATGAAATTTCGGATAAGTACTACACGAAACATTCACTGTAAATAATATAATTTGGTAATTAAATGAATGCATATTTTTTAATTATTAATTTCATCTATGTAGCATTCTCTCTCAATTCAGCCACTTTTTTTCGACCCTCTCCGATTTGCCCTGTAATTGGTTATATGAATGTACCACTAAAAGACACTCTATGTGAACTTTTTCAGATTTTTAAAAATAATTTTTCAGAAAATGGCTTTTTTTATTCAAGTGCAAATATCTCAGAATTTTGAAGTTACTGAAAAAAAAATGTCAGCACATAAAAGTTGTCGTTTATTGTTAGCTTTCGAGCGGAATATTCCAAATAATTGTCACGTTCCTGTGAGTATGATTTTTTTCCGAAAAATGGAGAAATTATTTTTTAATTAAAAAAAGGATATTTTTTTTTACTGAGAAAATTACAGAGTATTGCTACATGACTATTGATATCACAAAAAAATCGCGAGAGTGGCACCGATCGATCTTCTGGTATTAAAAAATGCATTTGTGTGAAAATTCCGAAAAACGGGGGCATTATTATATTTTTTGATAAAAAAAGGTTACTTTTTTTGGCTAATAAAATTACAGAGTATTCTTGCATGACTGTAGATATTGCAAAAAAATCATCAGAGTGGTACGGATCGAGCTTCCGGTATAAAAAATAATAATTTCCCCGTTTTTCGAAACTTCCGCACGAATAATTTTTTTTAATACCGTAAACTCGATCCTTGCCACTCTGATGATTTTTTTGCAATATATACAGTCATGCAAGAATACTCTGTAATTTTATTAGCCAAAAAAAAGTAACCTTTCTTTTATCAAAAAAATAATAATGCCCCCGTTTTTCGGAACTTTCACACAAATGCATTTTTTAATACCAGAAGATCGATCGGTGCCAATCTAGCGATTTTTTTGTGGTATCAACAGTCATGTAGCAATACTCTGTAATTTTTTCAGTAAAAAAAATATCCTTTCTTTAATTAAAAAATAATTCCTCCATTTTTCGAAAAAAAATCACACTCAGAGGAACGTGACAATTATTTGGAATATTCCGCTCGAAAGCTAACAATAAACGACAACTTTTATGTGCAGACATTTTTTTTCAGTAACTTCAAAATTCTGAGATATTTGCACTTGAATAAAAAAAGCCATTTTCTGAAAAATTATTTTAAAAAATCTGAAAAAATTCACATAGAGTGTCATTTAGTGGTACATTCATATAATCAATTACAGGGCAAATCGGAGAGGGTCGAAAAAAAAGTGGCTGAATTGACAGAGAATGCTTCCTATGGAAAAATTATAATCACATCAACTTTTACCGCAAAATATTAATGTACCATTTTGTTCGTTATTGGGGATTAATTAGCAATTAAATATTATTATTACAAATGTTTTTTATTAACCCAATTTGTTTATTAATTAAACTCAATCTTTAAGTCGGGTTTTTTTAATGTACATTTCTATAAAAATGGCAAACAGTTTATGTACAAGATCATAATAGAGTTGCACTAAATATGGGTTATTATTTTATACTTTTTTATTTACCCAATTAGATTATTAATTGAATTCATTCTTTTCGTCGGTAATTTTTCTTTTTTCTTTGTAAACTTTTATAAAAACGTTAACCAACTTGTGTAGTGCCACAAATAAATCAGTTATTCAAAGCGTTGATTTTATGGTATTATGTATGTACACGACCATAATAGAGTCGCAGTAAATGTGGAGAGAGGCATACTCGATGGGCAGACTCATGGAATGGCTTAGCAAAGTTGCAAGAGAACCTTCCGTTACAGCCGTCACTCTGATGGATTAACATGGGACTTGGATTTAATTACACAGAGAAAGACGAGAGAAAGACATAGGAAGGCAGATAGACTGCTGCGCCGCAGCAGCAAGTAGTTAAAGCCTGGATATATAATATTTTTCTTTTACAGACACACTATATAATGCCTGAGCTACGGTTCAAATATATATGAGGCATTCCATACCAAATCGACCAGGCTGTGGTCCTCGACCTCGTGGATATGCTTCATAATTTTTTATATGATTTTTCAAACTCAAAATAACGTTGATGATTTTTTGCAAAATTTTCAAACCAATTTTTTTTTTTAATTTCTGGGGCCGTAATTTAAAAATCTGAAAAAATTCTCAAAAATCTGGTATCAAAAATTAAAGTTTTTGGTACTAATTTAATGATGTCCGTAATTTTTCTTCCTCTTGCTTGGAAATTTTTTAAAATTAAAAAAAAAAAATTTTATTAGCAGAAGAAGAAAAAAAAAAATATTGAAAAAATACGAATTCAAGGGAAGAAAAATCCTGGACAACATCAAATTAGTGCCAAAAATTTTCATGTTTTATGTCGGATTTTTGAGAATTTTTTCAGATTTTTAAATTAAAGTCCCGATTTTAAAAAAAATTATACCGTACTCAAATTTGGTTTAAAAATTTTGAAAAAAATCATGACTGTTATATTGAGTCAGAAGAATCATATAAAAAATTATGAACCAATTTCGCGAGGTCGAGAGTCACGGTCTGGTCGATTTGGTATGGAATTCCCCATATAAATGTATATATATAAAATGGGCTGTTTCTCTGCTGTTAGTGCTTCTGGCCTGCCTGTCGATCCTTCCGCTCTCAGCAGCAAGAGCGTCTCTAAAA
Organism: Ephialtes manifestator; assembly: GCA_963970395.1. Lineage (NCBI taxonomy): Eukaryota > Metazoa > Arthropoda > Insecta > Hymenoptera > Ichneumonidae > Ephialtes > Ephialtes manifestator. Next base: position 27,424,030 of record OZ019978.1, read on the forward strand.
GTGACTCGTTAAAGCCTCTAATTGAAGATCGGGACCCGTTTAACGGCAGCAAACACATACATACGCTGCTGGTTATTAGCGAGTTTCGATATACTTCCAAGACGTCGAACGAGATCTTTGATGGTTCTCTTCTCGAGAAGAGAGATCGACGAACGTAGAGGCACGAGGCAAATAAGTGGAAGATGAAGAGACTGAGCTGAGACGTCCTCTTAAGGTTGTCTCACACATTTTTGTTACCCCAAACCAATTTTCCAGATATTTAACAATAACGATGCACATTTTTTTTTTACGAATATTACGTTAGAGTCTCAAAATTCTCCACTTTTTTTCGATGATAATTACTTTTTGTTTAAAAAATAGTATAACTTTTTTTAAAATTAATTAATTTATTATTAATTATTAATTAATTAATAATAATAATAATAATTATAATTAATTAATAATTACAAAAATAGTATAACTTTTTTTAAATAAAATAATTTTTTTAAATATTAAATATAAAAAAGAAATATTTAAAAAATATATACATTTATATTTATATAATTTTAAATATAAATTTTTTTTAAAATAAAAATCATATCACTGTTGATGTGTGAGTTTAATAAATGTTGATTGAATTTAACAAAACTGCAGTTTGAATCACTCAATGATTATGTCATATAAAATATTTAAAAAAATGGTGCAACAATTATTTCTGAGTCAATAAAAAAAAGAAATTTGTATTGCATTTTCTATTAAAGGTAAAATAAAAAAATGTAAATATAGAAATAATCACAATACAAAATGAATAATTGTCGTGCTTATTATTCATTTTATATTGCATTTTCTATTAAAGGTGAAATAAAAAAATGTAAATATAGAAACAATCACAATACAAAATGAATAATTGTCGTGTTTATTATTCATTTTATATTGCTTTATGATTTATAAGATTCAATGGAAGATTAATGTTTCATGAATTTCTCTCGAAAATATCAACTACAAAATATGATGATTGGCCACAATAATAATAATAATAATAATATTAATAAATAATAATAAATAATAATCTTGAATAAATTGGCGTTGACAAAAAATTATACAGTGTGGAAATATTCCTCATGAAAATTAATGTAATCGTGTAGGAAGTTGGGATGATATAGAGGGACATAAAATTTAATATACAGCTACGTAAAAAAAGTATTTAACATGCAAATACTTTAATATTACTTAACACTTGTGTCTTAAATGTTGATTAATTTTCCGAAAATTTGTAACACTACCAATAATGCAGAACGAAAATGTTATAGAATGTTAAAATCATGTGATTATCGATTTTTTATCCATTTAAGTTGTAGCCATGATTATAAAAAAAAATGTCAGATTCAAAAACATTTCGCTTGTCGACTGCCAAAAAGTATTTTTAAATAAACTCTAGTTCTTATTCTTACAATTTAATTTATATCGGAGTTGTAAATCCCCATTAATTCATAAGATATAGCTTACAGTACAATTTATTAATATGTAATATGTAGTGATTATGAAATAGAGTGTAAACATTTGAATAGCTGAAAAAAATACTAATTTTCGCTCTAATATTGCAAGAAATAGTGGAAAAAATGGAAGAAATAAGTAATGCATTACTTATCTTTTTTCCATTTTTTCAAAAGGATTACCGTGAATTTTTATTGAAAAATAATAATTTTAGCAGCCATTCCAAAGTTTAATCATCGTATTACAATCGCTACATGTTATTATTATAAAATCATAATCATAGAGCTGATCGTATTCATCATCATTATTTCTAAAAGCATTAGGCATTTACAACTCTGATTTATATCAATAAAATATTATTTTCCCATTTGAGAATTATTGTTTGAATATTTTATGAAAATTTGTAAATTAGAATTAAAATAAAATTGAGAATGCTTATTTTTTTAATAGTCAGGAAATAAATTGTTAATCAATGACATTTAAAAAAAAATGTTTAATCACAAAAAGTGTGAAATGACCTTTATCGCAGTTCGTGGGCGTGAAAGAGTGAGATCAAAAATTTAACAGGCTATTTTACTGAGAGCTTGAACGTATATACGGTGATGCCCACGAGATATACAATCCCGTCTTCAGAGTTTAAAGATAAAAAGAGGCATCGGTGAAAGGAGAGAAAAGAAAAGGAAGAGAGCCCGGATGTATAATGTGTATAGTATATATAGTCGATGGTCGAAGCGCGTGCCGACCGGTTTGGCCTGCCGCCGCATATGATCACACCGACACACACGTAGAATCGCAAATTTATTGATGCGGTATGGATGAGATTGCCAAGCTCGCCATGCACTTCTCGGCCTTTCGAGGATGTGATGTGGAGAGGTGATGTGAGAACGAGCTCTGAATTTTTTTTTCTTTTTTTTGCCTCACTACGGATATCGCCTTCAATAAGAATGTCGAGTACACTGCGAAAAGTGACTAGACTGCAGGCGCGTGGCTTGTCTGCACGAAACGTGGGCGTTACTACTGCGATTAAAGTGATATAAAAATACATTTCCTCACATTTTCTATCGATAGGTCTAAACGTTTGTGTAAATTAGATATTCTTCGCTAACTTGGCAAATATTCAACTCTGACCCTTTACGATATAAAGGGTCAGAGTTAAATATTTACCAAGTCAGATATATCCCATAGTTTTTTTTAAATATTGTTGCAGATGATTAAAAAAAAAATTGCAATTTTTGCTAAGTGATATAAAAAAATATTTCGTAATATTTTCTATCGATTGGTCTAAATATTTGTGTATATTAGATATTTTTCGCCAACTTGGCAAATATTCAACTCTGACCCTTTATGGTATATCCCATTATTTTTTTAAATATTGTTGCAGCTGCTAAAAAAAATTGCAATTTTTGCTAAATTGTATAAAAAAATATTTCGCTACATTTTCTATCGATAGGTCTAAATATTTGTGTAAATTAGATATTTTTCGTCAACTTGACAAATATTCAACTCTGACCCTTTACGATATATCCCATTATTTTTTAAAATATTGTTGCAGCTGCTAAGGAAAAAAATGCAATTTTTGCAAAGTGATATAAAAAAATATTTTGTTATATTTTCTATCGATAGGTCTAAATATTTGTGTAAATTAGATATTCTTCGCCAACTTGGCAAATATTTAACTCTGACCCTTTACGATATATCCCATTATTTTTTTAAATATTATTGCAGCTGCTAAATAAAATTGGAATTTTTGCAAAGTGATATAAAAAAATATTTCGCCACATTTTCTATCGATTGGTCCAAGTATTTGTGTAAATTAGATATTCTTCGCCAACTTGGCAAATATTTAACTCTGACCCTTTACGATATATCCCATTATTTTTTAAAATATTGTTGCAGCTGCTAAGAAAAATAATGCAATTTTTGCAAAGTTAAATAAAAAAAAATTTCGTAATATTTTCTATCGATTGGTCTAAATATTTATGTAAATTAGATATTTTTCGTCAACTTGACAAATATTTAACTCTGACCCTTTACGACATATCCCATAATTTTTTAAAAATATTGTTGCAGCTGCTAAGAAAAAAAATTGTAGTTTTTGCAAAGTGATATAAAAAAATATTTCGCTACATTTTCTATCGATAGGTCTAAATATTTGTGTAAATTAGATATTTTTCGTTAACTTGACAAATATTTAACTCTGATCCTTTACGATATATCGCATAATTTTTTTAAAATATTGTTGCAGCTGCTAAGAAAAAAAATGCAATTTTTGCAAAGTGATATAAAAAAATATTTCGTCATATTTTCTATCGATAGGTCCAAATATTTGTGTAAATTAGATATTCTTTGCCAACTTGGCAAATATTCAACTCTGACCCTTTACGATATATCCCATAATTTTTTTAAATATTGTTTTAGATGCTAAAAAAAAAAATGCAATTTTTGTAAAGTGATATAAAAAAATATTTCGTCATATTTTCTGTCGATAGGTCCAAATATTTGTGTAAATTAGATATTCTTCGCCAACTTGGCAAATATTCAACTCTGACTCTTTGCGATATATCCCATTATTTTTTAAATATTATTGCAGCTGCTAAATAAAATTGGAATTTTTGCAAAGTTATATAAAAAAATATTTCGCCACATTTTCTATCGATTGGTCCAAGTATTTGTGTAAATTAGATATTCTTCGCCAACTTGGCAAATATTTAACTCTGACCCTTTACGATATATCCCATTATTTTTTAAAATATTGTTGCAGCTGCTAAGAAAAAAAATTGCAATTTTTGCAAAGTGATATAAAAAAAATATTTCGTAATATTTTCTATCGATTGGTCTAAATATTTGTGTAAATTAGATATTTTTCGTCAACTTGACAAATATTTAACTCTGATCCTTTACGATATATCCCATTATTTTTTAAAATATTATTGCAGCTGCTAAAAAAAATTGCAATTTTTGCTAAATTGTATAAAAAAATATTTCGCTACATTTTCTATTGATAGGTCTAAATATTTGTGTAAATTAGATATTTTTCGTCAACTTGACAAATATTTAACTCTGACCCTTTATGGTATATCCCATTATTTTTTAAAATATTGTTGCAGCTGCTAAAAAAAATTGCAATTTTTGCTAAATTGTATAAAAAAATATTTCGCTACATTTTCTATCGATAGGTCTCAATATTTGTGTAAATTAGATATTTTTCGACAACTTGACAAATATTTAACTCTGATCCTTTACGATATATCCCATCATTTTTTAAAATATTGTTGCAGCTGCTAAAAAAAAATTGCAATTTTTGCAAAGTGATATAAAAAAATATTTCGTCATATTTTCTATCGATTGGTCTAAATATTTGTGTAAATTAGATATTCTTGGCCGACTTGGAAAATATTTAACTCTGACCTTTTACGATATATCCCATAATTTTTTTAAATATTGTTGCAGCTGCCACGAAAAAAATTTAATTTTTGTAAAGTATTATCCAAAGTCTTATCCACGTTCTTGACCGAACTGAAAAAAAATTGTTCGATACTTGATTATTTTCAAATATCCTGAATTCTTACATAAAACTTCAATTACGTAGAACTTCTTATAAAAATATCGGCTCATTCTGGATAGGGCTTCAAAAAATTCTTAATTTTACACAGAATTTTTCTGTAAATATATAAAAATGATAAAAAGTGGAGCTTTTCTGCAAAATGTTATATTGTTGTTTAACGTCATATAAAAAAATTTCAGAAAAACTAAAATAACATTTTTAACATACAATATATAGTTCTTTGTAAACTGAACAAATGTCATTTTCAACATTTTTCGATAGGACTATTAATTTCCAAGATATTAACGATTAAAAATATAAACATCTCGAAAATCTCAAATTTTTATGAAAATTCCTGTGTCAAAAATATAGCTCGTAGCGCCAAACAAAAAAATACGTATCTATTCTTTTTCAAAATACTATCTGATAAAAAATTGTCAACATTATTGGTCAGAGTCAGAGCATGAAAAATTCAGCTGGAATCCCCCATATATATATATTTACATTTCTAATGTTCTCCCTTTACATTTTATACCCTTCCGCTAATAATTTCCACCCGAGGGGAAGTCGCGGCTCGTGTTGCGAATGTAAGTCGTGCGAGTAACGCACGGCGAGAAAATGGGGTCGCGAAATTCCTCCCGGCTTGGCATTTCTCTCGTTCGCTTCGAAAACCTCCGATGATTTATCGGCACTATGGAATCGTGGTGATTTCCTCGCACTGGGCGACGATGTTATGCGTTATGGCTGCACCCCTGCATGTATATGTACATATGAGTGTACATACATATGTGTAATTTTTCCTTCAGATGTGTACATTATACATGTTCACATATAGTACATCAGTGTTGAATATCCACTGTGTGGAATCGATGGAGCAACGTGACTACTACTCTCCTCCTTGCGGCATGACAGCAAAACTCGAAGCGCGCCTTCGTTTCCAAGACGAAGACGATGCTTTATTGGCGAAAGTGAACAAGACGTACCGCAGAGTGTACCAGGCATGTTCATTTCTTGCTTTTTGTGGTATATGGACCCCTTGGGCCTCTCAGCCTCTCGTCGGCTGCCAATAAATTTCACGAATAGATATACATCCGGTATACTCATATTTATTATATATTAAGGCGTTCGAGTGCAACCCAAAAATAAATATACAAAATTATAAAATCATAACATATAAATTTAGTATCATTTTTGCTAATCATTTTTTTTTAAATACTGGCACATTAAAGAATATACAATTAAATATTAATTTCGTGAAATTAATTATTAAAAGTATATATATATATATTTATTAAATTAAAAATATAAGTATACAATATAAAATATATTTTTTACTATTATTATTATTGTATTTCTTAGGTATGTCCTTTTGGGTTTTTACATCTGTTATTTTTTTTTACTAATATGTTTTTTTTACAAAAAGCTCCTACTGTTTAGTTATTTATAGAATCAATAAATAAAAAAAATTGAGAATTAAAATAGAAACATTAGTAAATTTTTTCTTGCTTAACAATCGGAGGTGCCACTTTGGATTTCCTCCCTAGCGGATTTCATCACATTTCCAAAAGATAAAATGAAACTTCTCGGACGACGTGCTGCGCCAAATAATTCGTAAAAAATGGGCAGGAAAAAATGTATTAATTTTTTTATTTTAATTTACAATTTTTTACTGCCTAAGAATTGGAGGTGCCACTTTGGAATTTTTTTCTCAGAATCTTCATACAATGCGAAACACCTTGTAAAATTGAGACCGAAATCAAAGATGCTTTTTTCGAAAAAAAAAAATTGTTTATTGCTTTTTTTTTTTGCCAAAAATTGACTTTCTTCCGTTGGAAAAATTATGATTTTAACATCACTCGAAAGTAGATGGGAAATGATAAAGTTAATGTTCTTAAGAATTTTTTGAGAGTCTAATATTTTCTGAGATATATTAATGGTATATTAATTAATGGATGATATTAAAAAAAAAAAAACGTAAATCCTGAACGGCGCCCTTTAAAAATCTGAAAAAAATCACAAACACCCATCTCAAATATTACAACAAACTGACAAATTTCGAAAAATATCCGGGAGGTCGACCGAAAAAGTGGCCCAGTTGATAAAAAATGCCTCTAATATCGTTGCATCCTTCTTCCCCTCTATGATTCTCTTCGTCGACTTACGATTAAATAATATCTCAATTTTTAAATATCAACCATAAATAAATACAGCTATTCTATATTATTAATTGCTTATTTTACGTCAATTAATGTGTAACTTATTTTCCATTCATTTGTCTCTATACCGCAAAATTTTATGTTAAAGGATAAAAGCAATACTTTTGCTTAAGTTTACTATGCAAAATTTTATATCTATTTCGTTACATCCTTCTTCCCCTCTATAATTCTCTTCGTCGACTTACGATTAAATAATATCTCAATTTTTAAATATCAACCATAAATAAATACAGTTATTCTACATTATTAATTGCTTATTTTATGTCAATTAATGTCTAACTTATTTTCCATTCATTTGTCTCTATACTGCAAAATTTTATGTTAAAGGATAAAAGCAGTACTTTTGCTTAAGTTTACTATGCAAAATTTTATATCTATTTCGTTACATCCTTCTTCCCCTCTATAATTCTCTTCGTCGACTTACGATTAAATTATATCTCAATTTTTAAATATCAACCATAAATAAATACAGCTATTCTACATTATTAATTGCTTATTTAATGTCAATTAATGTCTAACTTATTTTCCATTCATTTGTCTCTATACCGCAAAATTTTATGTCAAAGGATAAAAGCAGTACTTTTGCTTAAGTTTACTATGCTAAATTTTATATCTATTTCGTTACATCCTTCTTCCCCTCTATAATTCCCTTCGTCGACTTACGATTAAATAATATCTCAATTTTTAAATATCAACCATAAATAAATACAGCTATTCTACATTATTAATTGCTTATTTTATGTCAATTAATGTCTAACTTATTTTCAATTCATTTGTTTCTATACCGCAAAATTTTATATCTAATTCGTTACATCCTTCTTCCCCTCTATAATTCTCTTCGTCGACTTACGATTAAATAATATCTCAATTTTTAAATATCAACCATAAATAAATACAGCTATTCTACATTATTAATTGCTTATTTTATGTCAATTAATGTCTAACTTATTTTCCATTCATTTGTCTCTATACCGCAAAATTTTATGTTAAAGGATAAAAGCAGTACTTTTGCTTAATTTTACTATGCAAAATTTTATATCTATTTCGTTACATCCTTCTTCCCCTCTATAATTCTCTTCGTCGACTTACGATTAAATAATATCTCAATTTTTAAATATCAACCATAAATAAATACAGCTATTCTACATTATTAATTGCTTATTTTATGTCAATTAATGTCTAACTTATTTTCCATTCATTTGTCTCTATACCGCAAAATTTTATGTTAAAGGATAAAAGCAGTACTTTTGCTTAAGTTTACTATGCTAAATTTTATATCTATTTCGTTACATCCTTCTTCCCCTCTATAATTCTCTTCGTCGACTTACGATTAAATAATATCTCAATTTTTAAATATCAACCATAAATAAATACAGCTATTCTACATTATTAATTGCTTATTTTATGTCAATTAATGTCTAACTTATTTTCCCTCCGTTTGTTTCTATACCGCAAAATTTTATATCTAATTCGTTACATCCTTCTTCCCCTCTATAATTCTCTTCGTCGACTTACGATTAAATAATATCTCAATTTTTAAATATCAACCATAAATAAATACAGCTATTCTACATTATTAATTGCTTATTTAATGTCAATTAATGTCTAACTTATTTTCCATTCATTTGTCTCTATACCGCAAAATTTTATGTTAAAGGATAAAAGCAGTACTTTTGCTTAAGTTTACTATGCAAAATTTTATATCTATTTCGTTACATCCTTCTTCCCCTCTATGTTTCTCTTAGTGCCACGCAATCGGTTTATGACCCCGTAAGAACGTGTGGCGTAAATCTCTCTGGCACGCGGCAGCCTGATGGTACTGTTTTGCGACATCATGCACTGCTTTCTTATGCAAGCGCGAGTAACCAGAAGCCACGCGATATATCCCTTGCCTAGTTGCATATATATATATATATACATATAATATGCATCTTGGTTCATTCGCTTTTATGTTTAAAGCACGAGTATAGACGCGTAGTACAGTATATCGTACGGAGAGACAGTTGAGAATCAACCGAACTGGCAGGAGAGTCACTATAGTGTTCCTATATAAGGTACCTACTTACTATATACTCATAGCATAGAATGCTTTCGCACTGAACACTTATATTATATTCCAATATCGTTACTCGTTGCGTGCGCCCCCTTTGCGACTCCATTCCTAACACACGTGGGCTTATATATATATATATATATATATGTATATATGGTATATATTGAATGTATTTATGCGCCCCGGCAAGAACTCATCGTAAATCTAGCGTGCCCTACAGTGCTCTGGTGCTCTTTAGCTTTGATCTTATATACGCTCGGAAATGCAATATACACTTGGAGATAGAAATTTCTGTGCCTGGTTGATGCAACTCAAAGAATCATTTTTCGAATAGCTGAATTTCGAATATTCGGGATTGTTGAATTTCTGAATTTGGGTTCGTTGAATTTCAGAATTTCGAATAGCTGAATTTGCGGTATTCAGGACAGTTGAATTTCAGAATTTAAATGATCTGCATTTCGGTATTTAGAATAGCTGCATTTCGGTATTTAGAATAGATGAATTTCGGTATTTAGAATAGCTGCATTTCGGTATTTAGAATAGATGAATTTTGGTATTTACAAGAGCTGAATTTCGGTATTTAGAATAGCTGAATTTCGGTATTTAGAATAGCTCGATTTCAGAATTTAGAACAGCTGCAATTCAGAATTCAGTAGAGCTGGATTTCAGAATTTAGAACAGGTGGTATTCTGTATTCAGTAGAGCTGGATTTCAGTATTTAGAACAGGTGGTATTCTGTATTCAATATAGCTGGATTTCAGAATTTTAAATAGTGAAATTTAGAATTCAGTATTGAGAACTCAGAATTCAGTATTCAGAACTGCTGAAATTCAGAATTTAGTATTAAGAAAAGCTGAAATTCAGAATTTAGTATTAAGAACAGCTGAAATTCAGAATTTAGTATTCAGCACAGCAGAAATTTAGAATTAAGTATTTAGAACAGCAGAAATTTAGAATTAAGTATTTAGAACGGCAGAAATTCAGAATTAAGTATTCAGAACAGCTGAAATTCAGAATTAAGTATTCAGAACAATCGAAATGCAGAATTTATTATTCAGAACAGTTGAAATTCAGAATTTAGTATTCAGAACTCAGAATTCAATATTCAGAACAGTTGAAATTCAGAGTCTAGTATTCAGAACTCAGAATTCAATATTCAGAACAGTTGAAATTCAGAATTTAGTATTCAGAACAGTTGAAATTCAAAATTTAGTATTCAGCGCAGCATCAATTTAGAATTAAGTATTTAGAACAGCAGAAATTCTGAATTAAGTATTCAGAACAGCGGAAATTCAGAATTAAGTATTCAAAACAGTCGAAATTCAGAATTTGTTATTCAGAACAGTTGAAATTCAGAATTTAGTATTTAGAACTCAGAATTCAATATTCAGAACAGCTCAAATTTAGAATTTAGTATTCAGAACAATTGAAATTCAGAATGTATTATGCAGAACAACTGAAATCAGTATTTAGAAGTCAGAATTCAGTTTTCACAACTCATCATTAATGTGCACATATGATATCTTGCTACTTTATAAAAAATATCTCTTGACGAGGAAGAAAGTGTGAAAAATTTCCATGAGTAAATTCGTTTTTTATCCAGTCTATTGGTGCAAATATTTGTTTCACTTTCGACTGGTAAAACTCAGGTAATACGTTGGCTTTGCAAGGTCTCATTATCTTTGTAACTCGCTGTTGGGTCCACAGTTACGAGCCCTCTTTACTTCATGAAACAAACTTTTGCATTATAATTTATCTCTCTTACTATTTTGCTTTATAATTTATCTCTCTTATACTATTGTTAAATAAAAATGACCTGCAGTGTCTACATAACTTTCTTCAAACTATGTGATGATTGCAAAGAAAATTAATCCCTAATACATTTTCACATATAGAGCGAGATAAAATGGAGAACCGCGTTCGTTCATTTATTTTTCAATTTATGCAGAATAATTCTCAATTTTTTCTAAAAAATGTTGATAAGTTGTACGATTATTCCGTTGAACAAGATAATTTTTGCTTCAACGTTGAAAACGTTTCTGAATGAAAATACAAAAAAACTGATTTTCAAAAAACCGATTTTTTTTTACGTTCAAACTTTTTTTTTCATGAAAATAAAATGTAGGTTTCCTAATTGAATCGAATGTTAATTTTTACTGGAAATTTGTGATAAAGATTGATTATATTATTTTAATAATATACAAATATATATCAATAATTGCAATTTTTAAGACTCTTATTATTTATTGCGATTCACAAAAATCTTGTGAATTGCCAGTGAAACTCGATTTTCGTACCACATAATGATGAAATGACAATTTTTTTTGGCAGCCACAAAAATGTACATTCGTCGATAAAACAATAGTAATTATTCAAATATAAATGCTTTGTGGATTTAAATAGCATTACGTTTAATTCCGTTTGTGCGGTATTAATTACACACTCGGAATTCCGGCTTCTGTTAATTAGTGAGGTAAATACGAGGCTATTTAAAAATTTACCTCGCCGAGAGGTAAAATTAATTCTCCGGATTCCAGCTCATCGCGAAACACGTCCAGTGCGTGTAAGTAGATTTTTTAATTGAAATTATCCCGTGCATTATAATAATGCTAATGTATTAAACGACGAGACACGCACGTTTAACTGTATCGAGATCATGTCTACACTGTCTACCTAACTAATTTAAATATTTCCCACGATATTTCATCGGTAGAATCTGACATTCGCGCGGGCGTGAGTGTAATGAAATTTTGCAGCGCACGACCTATACGATAGAGGCAATGCTTCTGCTGTTGTTGCAGTTTACATATGGGACACTCTATGCCAAGTCGATCTGACCCTCGACCTGTCGGATTTGGTCCCACGATTTTTTTAATCATTATTCTGACTCGTAATAGCAGTCGGAATTTTTTTCGTTTTTTTTTGTTTTCAAATTTGAGTACGTTGTGATTTAAAATTTTTTTTTTAATCTTTAGGGTCGTAATTTAACTTAAGTTATTAAATCGTACATTTAAGAGACTATGACAAAATTCTCAAAAATCCTGTGGCAGATATAAAAAATGTTGACCCAAAATTCATAATGTTTAGGTTTTGAATTCACCTAAATTTTATTTTGAAAAGGAACAATAGGAAAAAAAATTATTTTAAGATTAATAACACGATTTTTTATCTCATTCTTCGGACTCGAAATAGCAGTTAGAATTTCTTCCATTTTTTTTGTTTTCATATTTGAGTACGTTATGATCTTTCAAATTTTTTTTTCAAAAATCTTCAGGGTCGTAATTTATGAATATGAAAAAATTCTCAAAAATCCTGTGGCAGATATAAAATATGTTGATGCAAAATTCATAATGTCTAGGTTTTGAATTCTCCTAATTTTGTGAATTCACCTAAATTTTATTAAAAAAAGAACAATAGAAAAAAATTTTGATATGATTAATAAAACGATTTTTTAACTCATTCTTCGGACTTGAAATAGCAGTCAGAATTTCTTCCGTTTTTTTTGTTTTCAAATTTGAGTACATTATGATTTTTCAAAATTATTTTTTTTAATCTTTAGTGTCGTAATTTAGGACTATGACAAAATTCTCAAAAATCCTGTGGCAGATATAATAAATGTTGACCCAAAATTCATAATGTCTAGGTTTTAAATCCACCTAAATTTCATTTAAAAAAAGAATAGAAAAAAATTATTATAAGATTAATAATACGATTTTTTAACTCATTCTTCGGACTCGAAATAGCAGTCAAAATTTCTTCCGTTTTTTTTTGTTTTCAAATTTGAGTACATTATGATTTTTCAAAATTATTTTTTTTAATCTTTAGTATCGTAATTTAGGACTATGACAAAATTCTCTAAAATCCTGTGGCAGATATAATAAATGTTGACCCAAAATTCATAATGTCTAGGTTTTAAATTCACCTAAATTTCCTTTAAAAAAAGAATAGAAAAAAAATTATTATAAGATTAATAAAACGATTTTTGAACTCATTCTTCGGACGCGAAATAGCAGTCTGAATTTCTTCCGTTTTTTTTTTCAAATTTGAGTACGTCATGATTTTTCAATTTTGTTTTTCAAAAATCTTTAGAGTCGTAATTTAAGCCTATGACAAAATTCTCAAAAATCCTGTGGCAGATATAAAAAATATTAACCCAAAATTCATAGTGTCCAAATTTTCGCTTTCACCTAAATTTTACTTAAAAAAAAAACAATAAAAAAAATTATTTTATACAATTGATATCAACCAGAAAAATATTTTTTTCTATTGGTTCAATGACATTTATTTGTCAATCATTGGAAAAGACTTTTGGTTGATAATAATTTAATGAAGATATTTAAAGATTCAAAAACATGTTTCGGAAAATTTTTTAAAAAATGCTGCAACATCCTATATTATTCATAATTATATATTCATTATTGTCTTGTTTTATTTTTAAAGACAAAAAGCGAAAGGTCGAGGGTCAGACTCAGATGATAGACTTGGTATGGAATGTCCCATATGTCTTTATTTATACATATGTGTACAGTATACCTGCGTTGCATGTAACGTTACGAATACGATAGCGACGTAAATCTCTCGTGCCTGGTGGCGTTACATTGCCGCATATCCTGGCTCACCTCCTCGGACTCGAGTGGAGGATATATGCACATACGTACTTGAATACCCCGGTATGTGTATCTGCTGCGTACTATAAAATAGCAATACGCAGGCAAACGAGCTCGGCAGTCGAACAGCAGACGAAGCGAACGAATACAAGACAACCTATAACGATACAGCGACGTATCGAAAGGTAGACGTAATTATTGTAAAGCAGGGGGTAATGCGGATCATTGCAACTTGTGCTTTTGAATGTAATAAAAATGTGTACAATTAGGATATTAAAAATTTTTTAAAATTTAATTAGAAAAATTTTTTGTGAGGACACATTAATTTTCTTCTAGAGTTTCTTCGGGTAGATGGCGCTATATTATATCAAACTATTTTGATTGTTTGTCGGGATCGTTAAATCAGTTTTTACAACTACTTTTTTGTTTCCGTGTAAAATTTAAACGGCTGGACAGATCTGCGTCAAATTTGTACTCTAATGTTTTTCGATGATAATCCGTATGTGAAGAAAATTTAAGATAAATCTGTGAGGAATTGAAAAAAAAAATTTCGTGTTGTAATTTTATTCTTTTTTAATCACCATAATCGAAATTTATCGACATATCGATAGTTCCTTTGACTAAATTTATCATTAATAATCAATAATCGTGAAATCATGTCGAAAATTGCCGTCGGATATCTCTTAATTTCGGAAAGTTGTAGCGTGAAAACAATATTTTCAAAATTTTCAAAATGCTGTAAAATTTGAATTTTCCAGCTGATTTGCGTCATCTACAATCCCAAACGTTGGTGTATGACAGCCCAATTGCGTGTCAAATGTGACGAAGATAAATCTATAATTACGACAGTTATCGTGCTTATAAGGAAATACACACACATACAGACATTTTTTCTAAACCCCTTTTCTCGATGTTTTCGACCAATCTGAGTGCCCAGACATTGAATATTCGAAAAAAAAAATCACGAAAACAAAGCTTTTTCTATGAGGAAACAAAACAAAGCTGCAAAGTAGAACTTTGCAAATTGCTTCCTCAATATTATTGGATTTTTACAAATCTACCGCTATGACCTCATAGAGGAAGCTATGTAAAAATCCAGTAATAATGAGCCTACCTCATAGAGGAAGCTTTGTAAAAATCCAATAATAATGAGGAAGCAATTTGCAAAGTTCTACTTTACAGCCTTGTTTAAAAATTTTTTAAATGGCATTAGTTTTGAATCCCTTGACAGATTCTCGCCAGATTCGAACTGATGCTTAGTTTACCCACACTCTACTTGTGGACCAAATTTGAGCCCGATATCTTAAAAATTGCGGAAGTTAGAGCACAAACAAAAAATTCAAAATGCCATAAATTTTAAACCCCTTAACGGATTGACGTCAAATTCACTGCCAAACTTTATTTAATAACAGTCCACTTGTGGACCAAATTTGAGCCCGATATCTTAAAAATTGCGAAAGTTAGAGCACGAACAAAAAATTTCAAAAAAATTTTAAATGCCGTAAATTGTGAACCCCTTAAAGGATTGACACCAAATTTAATCCCAAATACTATTTGATAACAGTCCACTTCTGGTCCAAGTTTGAGCCGGATATCATAAAAATTGCGGGAGTTAGAGCCCGAGCTGACATTCTCCAAAAAATTCAAAATGCCATAAATTTTGAACACCTTGATGGATTAACTCCAAATTCAATCCCATACCGTGTTTAACGGCAGTTTACTCGTGGTTTAAATTTGAGCCCGATATCTTAAAAATTGCGGAAGTTAGAGCACGAACAAAAAATTCAAAATGCCATAAATTTTAAACCCCTTATCGGATTGACGTCAAATTCGCTCTCAAACTTTATTTAATAACAGTCCACTTGTGGACCAAATTTGAGCCCGATATCTTAAAAATTGCGAAAGTTAGAGCACGAACAAAAAATTTCAAAAAAATTTTAAATGCCATAAATTGTGAACCCCTTAATGGATTGACACCAAATTCAATCCCAAACACTATTTGATAACAGTCCACTTCTGGTCCAAGTTTGAGCCGGATATCATAAAAATTGCGGGAGTTAGAGCCCGAGTTGACATTCTCGAAAAAATTCAAAATGCCATAAATTTTGAACACCTTGATGGATTAACTCCAAATTCAATCCCATACCTTGTTTAACAACAGTTTACTCATGGTTTAAATTTAAGCCCGATATCTTAAAAATTTTGGAAGTTAGAGCACAAACAAAAAATTCAAAATGCCATAAATTTTTAACCCCTTAACGGATTAACGTCAAATTCACTCCCAAACTTTATTTAATAACAGTCCACTTGTGGATAAAATTTGACCCCGATATCTTAAAAATTGCGAAAGTTGGAGCACGAACAAAAAATGTCAAAAAATTAAAAAATGCCATAAATTGTGAACCCCTTAATGGATTGACACCAAATTCAATCCCAAACACTATTTGATAACAGTCCACTTCTGGTCCAAGTTTGAGCCGGATATCATAAAAATTGCGGGAGTTAGAGCCCGAGTTGACATTCTCCAAAAAATTCAAAATGCCATAAATTTTGAACACCTTGATGGATTAACTCCAAATTCAATCCCATACCTTGTTTAACGACAGTTTACTCGTGGTTCAAATTTGAGCCCGATATCTTAAAAATTGCGACAGCTATCGTGCTAACAAAAAATTGCACACACACACCCACTCACGCACACACACACACACACATTTTTTCTAAACCACTTTTCTCGACATTTTAGACCATTCTGAGTGTCCTGACATGAAAATCTCGAAAAAAAAAAAATTTCACGAAAACAAAGCCTTCCTCTAAGAGAAAGCAAAAAGGTCTGCAACTTTGTTCTAAATGTCACATTTCTACGAAACTAAATTACTGTCCGCCATTGGAAACAATTCAACAACAACAATAATAACAACAACAAAAAACTATAATAATAATAGGAGAGGATGGTAAAATTTGCATGTTATGGTATTTCTATATATGCAATGCAACGCAGTGTCGATTTAACATCGTGCTACTCTCGACTCTCGAGCAGAATTTCCGTCCCGTGGGTAAGTAGGTGAGTAAGTGGTGGGAAATAGCGAGTCGAGGATGAAATGGAGCAAGACATGCATTGGCGCGTGTCGGGAGTGCCTCCTTGCACCGTCGCTTGGTTGCTTGTCGGAGTTTCTTGGCGCGCGCAAGTCTTACCTGCTTCGTATATCTACGAGTGCAACGAGTCAGTGGTGCATTTGTGTAACTAATACAAGTGCGAGCGAGAGAGAAATAAAACAGGCAACACAGGGCAAGAACAGCGGGCGGCGCGTTACATGGACAGCCCGGCAGGTAGATAGATAGGTTTTGCTCGCTTCTACACTACAACATGATATGCTTACAACTTCTACTGGCATCGAAGCGCATACGGTGCATTCACTCGCTTCCCCATATTCAACGAATACACAATTTTCTGCATCCACTACATTTTATTGTTGACAGAAAAAATGATAGCATCTACATAGTAAATAATATCGCGTAAATTGTCCAGTAATGTTAAAAATATACATATTTATTTTTTCAAGATATATTACTCGTATAATTGATGAAGTGCTTTAATATTGTAAAAGATTGTTGGCAAAGCGACAATTTTTACATTGTACCATATTAATTAATGAATATGGGAAAAATTGGATTTGGAATTTTTATTTTATCATTCCATGAAATGCTTTATTTTTATCGTTATTTCGAAATTGCTTCTTCCTGGAGGAAACTTTTTTATGATGATATTCTTTTTTTCTGTGTTTTTTGTGCCATTGGGTTCAAAATATCCCAATACGTCCAGGAGTCACTTTTAGAGAAAATATTCGGTTTTGTGTGTGTGTGTGTGTGTGTGTGTGTATGTATGTGAGAAAATATGGAATTTCTCCATGACATTTTTTTCTCATATGATTCGTAATCACTAGTAAAGTATAAAGATAAGTATTTACTTATGTTAAGTAAATACTTATGTTTTACTTATTATGTTATTATAATACTTATGTTAAGTAAATACTTATGTTTATACTTATCAGTAAGATAACTTGCATCACTATAATTTTGGCCCTCACTATCATTCTCCAGTCATATATTCTACCACAGAAAACCGGTTACAAGCCTTTATACCATGATTTTTTAAAAAAGTGACTTTTTTCCATTTCTGATGTCAGAATTCACAGATCCGACTTCCGGTCGGAAAATCCAACCTACATTTTTCTTTTCTTCAAGATATCGAATTTTGGCCTTCACTATCGTTCTCAAGTCGTATATTCTATCACAGAAAATACCGATTACAAGCCTTTTTACCAGGATATTTAAAAAATTGACTTTTTTTCCATTTCTGATGTCAGAATTTACAGATTCGACTTCCGATCGGAAAATCCAACCTAAATTTTTCTATTCTTCAAGATATCGAATTTTGGCCTTCACTATCGTTCTCAAGTCGTATATTCTAACACAGAAAACTGGTTACAAGTCTTTATATCATGATTTTTAAAAAAAGTGACTATTTTCCATTTCTCATGTCAGAATTTACCGATTCGACTTTCAGTCGGAAAATCTAACCTAAATTTTTCTTTTCTTCAAGACATCGTATTTTGGCCTTCACTATCGTTCTCAACCTCTTTTATCACGATTTGAAAAAAAAATGACTTTTTTCGGTTTCTGATGTCAGA
Organism: Ephialtes manifestator; assembly: GCA_963970395.1. Classification (NCBI taxonomy): domain Eukaryota; kingdom Metazoa; phylum Arthropoda; class Insecta; order Hymenoptera; family Ichneumonidae; genus Ephialtes; species Ephialtes manifestator. The sequence continues at coordinate 27,442,614 of OZ019978.1, forward strand.
ATTCACAGATTCGACTTTCAGTCGGAAAATCCAACCTAAATTTTTCTTTTCTTCAAGATATCGAATTTTGGCCTTCACTATCGTTCTCAAGTCGTATATTCTATCACAGAAAATACCGATTACAAGCCTTTTTACCAGGATATTTAAAAAATTGACTTTTTTTCCATTTCTGATGTCAGAATTCACAGATCCGACTTTCAGTCGGAAAATCCGAACTAAATTTTTCTTTTCTTCAAGATATTGAATTTTTGCCTTCACTATCGTTCTCAAGTTGTATATTCGACCACAGAAAATATCGGTTAAAAGTCTTTTTACCACGATTTGAAAAAAAATTGACTTTTTTCCATTTCTGATGTCAGAATTTACAGATTCGACTTTCAGTTGGAAAATCCAACCTAAATTTTTGTTTTCTTCAACATATCGAATTTTGGCCTTCACTATCGTTATCAAGTCGTATATTCTATCACAGAAAATACCGATTACAAGCCTTTTTACCAGGATATTTAAAAAATTGACTTTTTTTCCATTTCTGATGTCAGAATTTACAGATTCGACTTTCAGTCGGAAAATCCAACCTAAATTTTTCTTTTCTTCAAGATATCGCATTTTGGCCTCTACTATCGTTCTCAAATTGCACATTCTATCATCGAAAATGCCGATTATAAGCCTTTTTACCACGATTTTAAAAAAATTGACTTTTTTTCCATTTCTGATGTCAGAATTCACAGATCCGACTTCCGGTCGGAAAATCCAACCTAAATTTTCTTTTCTTCAAGATATCGAATTTTGGCCTTTACTATCGTTCTCAAGTGTTATATTCCACCACAAAAAATATCGTATAAAAGTCTTTGTACGACGATTAAAAAATTTTCCGTTTCTGCATTCAAATCTGAGACTGAAAAATTTTGTCACAATAATTTCGGTTTCAAATCTGCCTAAAAATCAATATTAATACTATCAATATCAAGCATATCTCTTCTGCACGCACTAAATATTTTTTCATCGTTGACTTTACCATTTTGTTGTTTCCCACGAGTATTGTGTACACAAGTGGTAAAATCAAGTTTTCATAATAACCGTCTCGTAGATGAGGGGCACAGTTGATTTTGCTTCAGCATTTTCGTCGGGCGGGAAAGTAGGGGGTAGTTTTATATGTGAGGAGGGGCGAGGGGGTGGCTGGCTATGTGGAGGGTGGGTTAGATTCGTTAAACGAAACAAAATATTTGCCGGAAAATTGTGCCGCGGGTGGTAGTGGTGCGTTGTGTATATACGCCGTGATAGCGAGAACGAGCCCGCGCGTATACGGTTCATGAATAATTTTGGTCGGCTGGAGACTTGTTGGCCCGAAGCAGTCGCGAGCTCGCGAGCGCAAGACTCTTCGGGCGATCTGTTCTAATTACGGGCAGAACTGCAGAGCTCGTCCGCGCCTCTGGCGATACAAAGCTTCGGGCTATTCGTACCACCCCCTCCCCTCTCATCCCCCTCCGCCGCACAACTATACTCTATACTTCCATCTGCCCTTGGTTCAACAAAGTCTCTAGCCTGGGGCATCAGCGCGGAGACGAAGGAATAAACGTACCGTCGACTAGTGTAGTAATAATACTAGAATAAATATAGTACGGCGTACGGAACAGAATATATTGCTGAAATCTTGGTTTCGGGCAACGAAATTCACCCCAAAACCCTCAACGTCCTTACTTAAGGGTAGTTCCCGCAGATGCTTATTATTTCTGTATTATATATTTTTCACAGAAAAAAAAACGGAATTTTTTATGTTTGGAATTATTTATGAATTAATTGAACTTTGACTCAACGAGTAATTATGTTTTTTTATTTCTGCAAATTAAAGTTATATATTCTGTATAGTACGGCGCACGTTTATATCTTATTATTTAAGGGTAATTCTTGTAGATGCTTATTATTTCTGTATTATATATTTTTTTTAACCAAGTTGTTGGTTATGCGTACTATTTTTGCTACCAATCGAAAAAAGTTAAGACTACGATTCTGATTTAGTTTCAGTAACTAACACGCGGCACAGTATACACGAAAAAAAGGCTTGGTTGGAACAACCAAGTGCCTTGGTTATATATGCGCCAGACGATTAATTGGTTAGACCAACCAAGTAATTTGTTAGGCTACTAATTTCTTGGTTATATATGCGCCAGACGATTAATTGGTTAGACCAACCAAGTAATTTGTTAGGCTACTAATTTCTTGGTTGGTCTAATCAAGTCACTTGGTTAGCTTACCAAGTGACTTGGTTAGTCCAACCAAGAAATTGGTAGTCTAATAAATTACTTGGTTGGTCTAACCAATTAATACTAATTTCTTGGTTGGTCTAACCAAGTCACTTGGTTGGTCTAACCAAGTCACTTGGTTGGTCTAACCAAGTCACTTGGTTGGTCTAACCAAGTCACTTGGTTGGTCTAACCAATTAATACTAATTTCTTGGTTGGTCTAACCAAGTCACTTGGTTGGTCTAACCAAGTCACTTGGTTAGCTTACCAAGTGACTTGGTTAGGCCAACCAAGAAATTGGTAGCCTAACAAATTACTTGATTGGTCTAACCAATTAATACTAATTTCTTGGTTGGTCTAACCAAGTCACTTGGTTAGCTTACCAAGTGACTTGGTTAGCTTACCAAGTGACTTGGTTAGGGCAACCAAGAAATTGGTAGCCTAACAAATTACTTGATTGGTCTAACCAATTTATACTAATTTTTTGGTTGGTCTAACCAAGTCACTTGGTTAGCTTACCAAGTGACTTGGTTAGTCCAACCAAGAAATTGGTAGTCTAACAAATTACTTGATTGGCCTAACCAAGAAATTGGTAGCCTAACAAATTACTTGATTGGTCTAACCAATTAATACTAATTTCTTGGTTGGTCTAACCAAGTCACTTGGTTAGCTTACCAAGTGACTTGGTTAGGGCAACCAAGAAATTGGTAGCCTAACAAATTACTTGATTGGTCTAACCAATTAATACTAATTTTTTGGTTGGTCTAACCAAGTCACTTGGTTAGCTTACCAAGTGACTTGGTCAGGCCAACCAAGAAATTGGTAGCATAACAAATTACTTGGTTATATATGCGCCAGACGATTAATTGGTTAGGCCAACCAAGAAATTGGTAGCCTAACAAATTACTTAGTTATATATGCGCCAGGCGATTAATTGGTTAGACCAACGAAGAAATTGGTAGCCTAACAAATTACTTGGTAATATATCCGCCAGACGATTAATTGGTTAGACCAACCAATTGACTTGGTTAGTCCAACCAAGAAATTGGTAGCCTACCAAATTACTTGATTGGTCTAACCAATTAATCGTCTGGCGCATATATAACCAAGGTACTTGGTTGTTTCAACCAAGCCTTTTTTTGCGTGTACTTATGCTGGAATTGGTAGTCAGAACTACTTTTTTCTTTCCGTGCAATTGAGCCTCGAATAGCCGGGAGGGGCACATCACCAATGTGAAACGTTTATGGGTACGAAAGAGATAAAACTAATGGCGTTTTCAGCGGAGCTGAATTTCTTTATCGTTAACTTGATCTGATTTGAGAGGTCACGACACTGCACGGAGAAAAAGGTTAGTTAAACCTTGGTTAAACTAATTCTTGGTTAAACCAACCAAGTTACTGGTTACACCAACTAAATCATCTTGGTTAGTCAATCAATAACTTGGTTGGTTAACACATAACTTTGTTGGTTAATAAATAACTTGATTGGTCTAACCAATAACTTAGGGTTGTTCTAACCAAGCCTTTTTTTGCATGTGGGAAGGCGTCAATGTTACTTAGAATAAAGTTTCCCACATGAAAATAAATATACGTACAAAATATATGTGACATATATAGCATTTTGTCTTTTTAACTATATATATATTGTATATATATATATTGCCCATATATTCGACATATATTTGTCACATATTTTCCTTTTATGAGTTTATTTATGAGAGATACTTTAATGTATCATTTACCCTTAACAATGTTTGGACTTTTTTAGATTTTCAAAACAATGAATCACAATTTAATCTTTGAATAATTTTTTTAAGTTATTCAACTCTCGATGATCACCGAACCCATTTTGTTTCGTTAATCTGATTCGGTATCTTTAGGGACGTTGTGTGTGAGCGCTATTTTCTCCAGGGGTTGAAGAAAAGGAGATACTGCCGCTTTGTCCTCGTTGAGAGGCACAAAAATTGTGTGGCTATGTTTTTCGTCTTTATCACTCTTCATGAATAATTTTCGGTCCGATAGTCACAGCGACAGAGACAGAGAATGAAAAGAGTGAGACGCACATAACTGCGTAGCCTCCGGACATTTTGCTCCAGGCGGTCGGTGCTAATTACGGCATCTGCAGAGAGCTGGATAGCGCGTTTTAGCCCAGAGCAAAGCCTTGGGCAATATCCAACAGTATAACCCCTGGCGTCCCGTTCTATCTGCCCCTCCATACTCATCCCACTTCTTTCCATTCACGTTCTCGATTCAACCGGAGCGTCCAGCGGGGCCAGGTTAAATTTCCAAATGGTAAATACACGAAGGTCTAAAATTTCGAAATTTAATATCTCACCTACATTTTTGACGAAATGTTTTCTAGCGAATTTCGTCAAAAATGTAAGGTAAACGGCCCTGTTTGTGACCCCCGATAGCTATTTTACACTGTCATAAATGTAATTTACGTCAAATTTTAACCTTATTATCGCCAAATTAAAGAGCTTTTTTTAATAGTTTTTTTCTGCAATAAACAAATTTCGTCACAAATTATTTAGAAATACATTTCACCGGTGAAAGCCGTGGTATTGCGTCTCAGTGAGTTCGAACCGCCATTCCTAGACGGAGCTCACTAGCTGCATCGGTCGCGTATTTGATCGTTTCCATTCTTAAGTAAGTATAATACAACATAACAATTATATGAAAATGATCACAATAATTAGGTTTATCGACAAGAAATAGAATACTTAAGCTATTGATTAGTTTTTCCCGTAAACTCAAAGGGTCAATAACTCCCAACGTAATTGTGGTTATTGACGCGGTTGCTGACCCTCTCGATATTTACGATTTTGACTTGTTGCTGAAAATTAGGTTAGGTTTGAATACTGTATAAATTTCAACATTTATCGTTATTATGGTTTCGTTTTCATTTAATTATTTTAATTAAAATAGTAAAGATTTTTTAAAGTAATTTATTTAAAGGAGGAATAAATTATTTAAATTAAAATTTAACTTAAAAATCAAGCTATTTAATAAAATTTTGGTAATAATTTATTTAATAAAATAGTAAAGATTTTTTAAAGTAATTTATTTAAAGGAGGAATAAATTATTTAAATTAAAATTTAACTTAAAAATCAAGCTATTTAATAAAATTTTTGTAATAATTTATTTAATTTTTGAGGTAAAATTAAATTTAAGTATTGAATTTTATACAAATTTAAAATATTAAAGATTTTTTAAAGTAATTTATTTAAAGGAGGAATAAATTATTTAAATTAAAATTTAACATTAAAAATCAAGCTATTTAATAAAATTTTTGTAATAATTTATTCAATTTTTGAGGTAAAATTAAATTTAAGTATCAAATTTTATTTATTTTCCAAATAGGAGTTCGAACAACCCGGATAGGAGTCAGAAACTCGGTACACAGGGGGGTCAGGAACTACGGCGTGAGTGTCACAATCCCGGTACACACGGGGGTCAGGAGCTACGGCGTCAGTGTCACAATCCCGATACACGCGAGGGTCACAAGCTACGACTTGAATGGTTCTGCAGGGTCAGGAACCCCGGCAGTAGACAAGCAATATTTAAATAATGTTTTTATTAATATTCTCAACATTTTGCCTTTGAAGAATAGTCTAATCTGTTTCAGAAGATTTTAATGCACGTATTGAAAACGTTCATTTTCAGTTTAACAATATCACGCATCTGTAAATAACAGAAAATAGACCCCGCTGCTCTAAAGGTGTCACAAACTGGGCCGTTTACCTTAGGTGAGATATTAAATTCCGGAATTTTAGACCTTCGTGTATTTATCATTCGGAACTTTAACCACGCGTCTCTCGCTTCTCGGGGTTAAAGTTCCGAATGGTAAATACTCGAAGGTCGAAAATTCCGAAATTTGATATCTCACTTACATTTTTCATGAAATTCGGTAGAAAACATTTCGTCGCGTTTAATTACAATATGGTAAAATTAAATTAAATTAAATTTAAAAAAATTAAAAATAGAATAAATCTTTCGATTAATTTTAAAAAGTCTAAAAATATAAAATTTTCACGATTGTGAAAATCTTTTTTTGAATCACTTCTTTCCATTCACGTTCTTGATTCAACAATCGCGTCCAGCTTTGCCCCTTTCTGATTCTATTCCCCTTATTTTGCTTTGCTTTTTAGCTTCAATGAAATTGCAATGGAAAGCAGCAAGCATGAAAAATATTTCGAAATTTCTGATATTTACAAACAGACCAGATAAGTTGATTTTGGGCTGCCAACTGAAAATGTTGGTCGAAAGCTTTTAAACGATAATTGCAATAGTGGTTTTTTTTTTTACATCACCTTTCAAGTATGTTTCGAAAAAGTTACACGCTATTGAAAACTTTCTTCTGAAAAACACACTAGAGGTCCATTTTTATTTCAACGCATCCCAAAATTTATGCTGAATAAGCATTATGAAACTTAGTTTAGAGAATCAGTTATTTTTTTTAGTTGATGCTGTTTTAATTAAATAAAAAAGAATTTTATCAAATTCAAAATGCATTGATTAACCAAAAAAAAAAAAAAAAATGGCACAAGAATGTTTTAAATTTCAATGATTCAGAGAATTTTGAATTTTCTGTTGAATAAGCGTTATGAAACTTAGTTTAGAGAATCAGTTATTTTTTTTTTTAGTTGATGCTTTTTCAATTAAATAAAAAAGAATTTTAACAAATTCAAAATGCATTGATTAACCAAAAAAAAAAAAATGGCACAAGAATGTTTTAAATTTCAATGATTCAGAGAATTTTGAATTTTCTGTTGAATAAGCGTTATGAAACTTAGTTTAGAGAATCAGTAATTTTTGTTTTAGTTGATGCTTTTTTAATTAAATAAAAAAGAATTTTAAAAAATTCAAAATGCAATGATTAACCAAAAAAAAAAAAAAAAAAAATGGCACAAGAATGTTTTAAATTTCAATGATTCAGAGAATGTTGAATTTTCTGCTGAATAAGCGTTATGAAACTTAGTTTAGAGAATCAGTTATTTTTTTTTAGTTGATGCTTTTTTAATTAAATAAAAAAGAATTTTAACAAATTCAAAATGCATTGATTAATCAAAAAAAAAAAATGTCACAAGAATGTTTTAAATTTCAATGATTCAGAGAATTTTGAATTTTCTGCTGAATAAGCGTTATGAAACTTAGTTTAGAGAATCAGTAATTTTTGTTTTAGTTGATGCTTTTTTAATTAAATAAAAAAGAATTTAAAAAAATCCAAAATGCATTGATTAACCAAAAAAAAAAAAAAAAAATGGCACTAGAATGTTTTAAATTTCAATGATTCAGAGAATCTTGAATTTTCTGCTGAATAAGCATTATGAAACTTAGTTTAGAGAATCAGTAATTTTTGTTTTAGTTGATGCTTTTTTAATTAAATAAAAAAGAATTTAAAAAAATCCAAAATGCATTGATTAACCAAAAAAAAAAAAAAAAAAAATGGCACAAGAATGTTTTAAATTTCAATGATTCAGAGAATGTTGAATTTTCTGCTGAATAAGCGTTATGAAACTTAGTTTAGAGAATCAGTTATTTTTTTTTAGTTGATGCTTTTTTAATTAAATAAAAAAGAATTTTAACAAATTCAAAATGCATTGATTAATCAAAAAAAAAAAATGTCACAAGAATGTTTTAAATTTCAATGATTCAGAGAATTTTTAATTTTCTGCTGAATAAGCGTTATGAAACTTAGTTTAGAGAATCAGTAATTTTTGTTTTAGTTGATGCTTTTTTAATTAAATAAAAAAGAATTTTTAAAAATTCAAAATGCATTGATTAACCAAAAAAAAAAAAAAAAAAAAAAAAAAAAAAAAATGGTACAAGAATATTTTAAATTTCAATGATTCAGAGAATTTTGAATTTTCTGCTGAATAAGCGTTATGAAACTTAGTTTAGAGTATCAGTTTTTTTTTTTAGTTGATGCTTTTTTAATTGAATAAAAAAGAATTTTAACAAATTCAAAATGCATTGATTAGCCAAAAAAAAAAATGGCACAAGAATGTTTTAAATTTCAATGATTCAGAGAATTCACTAGGTGTTTGTTTTTTTTTTTCGTCGACTCATTATATTATTATATATATATATATTTCTTTTTTCACAAGTTATTTGTTAATTGCTGAAGTCTATAAAATGTTCAAGGTAGTCACTTGCGCACGTGGTTTTCTTCCAACTATTTCTCTACATCCGTTCGCAAATAATACTTTCTCTCTCTTTCTCTCTCTCTCTCGACATTACCAACTTGTAATTACGCGAGATAAGCGGCTGCGTACGTAGAGCACGCGGTGCACGCACTTAGAAGTATACGTATTCAGCGCTCAGAGGTGGTCGGACTCTGCTACTACAAAAGTGGAACGTTTCCTCCCGCCCGGATTTCATGGATCACTGAGCACCCTGCTGGTGGCCACCGCCGTGCGGCAAAGTGTCTGCGATGTGTGCGTGCGACGTTTATCACTAGGAGTAGCAGCTACAGCCAGAAGCAAGCGTAGCAGGTTCACCGTCAGCCTGCAGTGGATCGTACTACTAGTAGGACATTATTACGGATTATAATGAGATTTCTATCAAAAAGGAAATAAAATTATTTCCAAATCTTGTAAAATATATTTACAAATTCAATTTGAATAGATTTATCATTTAAGTAAAAGTTATAAAAAATTTAATTAGTCTAATTAATAAACAAATTGTGTGGCAATCTCCCGCCTATAAAATGCGAATGATTTTTATCTAACCATTTTATCATTTGTCCAATTTGTTTATTAATTACACTCATTTTTTCAGTCGGGAGTTTTTTAACAAAAATTATTAAATTTATAAATTTAATAATTTATACATTTTTTTTTTAAATCCGGAATATAATTTTTTTGAATATTTAGAAAGCAGCTTATGATAATATTTCATATACAAAAAAAAACCAAGATGGCCTCAAGTTTGCGATGAATTATTGAGGTAGTAGGTAAAAGTTAATAAACAAAAATATAAAATAGCAAAAATACGCTCGTAAATGTTGACATTTTTCATTGTCAACTTGTTTATTTGTCCAGAATGTGGTTTGAAAAATGAATATATTTTCTTATTTATTATTAAATTTATAAATTTAATAATTTATAAATTTTTTTTTTAAATCCGGAATATAATTTTTTTGAATATTTAGAAAACAGCTTATGATAATATTTCATATACAAAAAAAAACCAAGATGGCCTCAAGTTTGCGATGAATTATTGAGGTAGTAGGTAAAAGTTAATAAACAAAAATATAAAATAGCAAAAATACGATCGTAAATGTTGACATTTTTAATTGTCAACTTGTTTTTTTGTCCAGAATATGGTTGGAAAAATTAACATATTTGCATTTAGCAATAAAATGTTTAATGGGCTAAAGAAAAATTCCATTAAAAAAAATAAATAAATATTTTTGTTGATATTAATATAGCACAGATTGATTTATTTTGATGGCGATGGGATGGGCGATATGAAAGTAGTTGGTAATGTCAAATCATTGATCAATGGAGAAAGGTGTTGACTGCTACTGTATATTAGCCTTTTCGAACGGTTTCGAACGCATACTTTTTCCTCTATACTGTAGTGTTGCGTTGTAATAGTATATAATTACTGTTGTTATTATTGCAGTTTAATTACAGTGTTACCGAAAGAATTGCTGATAATTATAGTGAATTAAAAAAAAAAATGTTTTCGTAAAGAAAAGTTCGATTGGTATTAATTATTGATGCCAATATATAGACTACTGTACCGGAACGGTGGCCTTCCGTTCGATAAATTTGTACATGGATCGACCACAGGGGACCTGTGGAACTATTCTCGTCGCAAGTGCAATTATTTACATGGGCGGTTCTGCAGAAAATAAATAAAAATACCAAATCACGGAAAAAAAAAAAAATTGTAATTTAGTTTTTAATACGAAAAAATAATTGAAATCAATTTTTCAAATAAATAAATATGGAAACTGTGGAACTATACTCGTTGCAAGTGCAATTATTTACGTGGGTGGTTTTGCAGAAAATAAATAAAAATACTAAATAACGGAAATTAAATTATAATTTTGTTTACAATAATTAAAAAAAATGATTGTAATCAATTTCTCAAATAAATAATATGAAACTGCAGAAAATAAATAAAAATACTAAATAACGGAAAAAAAATTATAATTCAGTTTACAATATTAAAAAAATGATTGAAATCAATTTCTCAAATAAATCAATATGAAACTGCAGAAAATAAATAAAAATACAAAATCACGGGGAAAAAAATTGTAATTTAGTTTTTAATACGAAAAAATAATTGAAATCAATTTTTCAAATAAATAAATATGGAAACTGTGGAAGTATACTCGTTGCAAGTGCAATTATTTACGTGGGTGGTTCTGCAGAAAATAAATAAAAATACTAAATAACGGAAAAGAAATTATAATTTCGTTTACAATAATTAAAAAAATGATTGTAATCAATTTCTCAAATAAATCAATATGAAACTGCAGAAAATAAATAAAAATACTAAATAACGGAAAAAAAAAATTATAATTCAGTTTACAATATTTAAAAAAATGATTGAAATCAATTTCTCAAATAAATCAATATGAAACTGCAGAAAATGAATAAAAATACAAAATCACGGAAAAAAGAATTGTAATTTAGTTTTTAATAAGAATAAATAATTGAAATCAATTTCTCAAATAAATCAATATGAAACTGCGGAAAATAAATAAAATACAAAATCACGGAAAAAAAATTGAAATTTAGTTTTTAATATGAAAAAAATAATTGAAATCAATTTCTCAAATAAATCAATATGAAACTGCAGAAAATAAATAAAAATACTAAATGACGGAAAAAAAATTATAATTCAGTTTAAAATATTTAAAAAAAATGATTGATATCAATTTCTCAAATAAATCAATATGAAACTGCGGAAAATAAATATAAACACAAAATCACGGAAAAAAATTGTAATTTAGTTTTTAATATGAAAAAAATTATTGAAATCAATTTCTCAAATAAATCGATATGAAACTGCGGAAAATAAATAAAAATACTAAATGACGGAAAAAAAATTATAATTCAGTTTAAAATATAAAAAAAAAATGATTGATATCAACTTCTCAAATAAATCAATATGAAACTGCGGAAAATAAATATAAACACAAAATCACGGAAAAAAAATTGTAATTTAGTTTTTAATATGAAAAAAATTATTGAAATCAATTTCTCAAATAAATCAATATGAAACGGCAGAAAATAAATAAAAATACTAAATAACGGAAAAAAATACTAATTTAGTTTTTAATATGAAAAAAATAATTGAAATCAATTTCTCAAATAAATCAATATGAAACTGCAGAAAATAAATAAAAATAAAAATACAAAATCACGGAAAAAAAAATTGTAATTTAGTTTTTAATATGAAAAAAAATAATTGGAATCAATTTCTCAAATAAATCAATATGAAACTGTAGAAAAAAAAATACTAAAGCGAAAAAAAAATTTTCTGATTTAGTTTTTATATTTAAAAAAAAATAATAATAAATTAAATTTCTCAAATAAATACATATTGCTTGAGTTTCTCAATTGCAGGGAAAAATATTTTCTCTAATTGGATAATTTTGGACAATTTAATAATACAGATCTAGAAAAATGCTTGAATATAGTAAAGATAAGCGAGAAAGGATTGAATCTCTACGCAAGTTCGTCGGTCAATTTCCGCAATACTGGTAATCGATGGAAAATATGCCGTAAAATTGCGTACGTACTTGGCTCGTTTGCGCTCAATCGGTTTTACGTGAAAGTTGGGAAACGCAGCTCGCGTTGTTTCGCATCTAGGAAACGAGAAAGTCTCCCCAGGTAACAACGCACAAAACATTTATGTATTTTTTTTTTTGCTACCGTCTGTTTATCGATTTATCGAATTGTCTGGCGTTCGTGGATCGTTGCAAAACGAAAAATGATAAGAAATGTAAATAGCAGCAGAACACCCGGTTATATTCTACTACTCTGTAATGTTATAACAAAAAGTTGAAGAAATTTGATAGGTTCAGTGACAGTTAAAGTATTCGGCATAAAACAGACCGGAGCAATATTTTTTTAAAAATTTTATTGCAGATTAATAATACATTGAATGGTAAACGAAAAAATGCAAAAAATGTTGACGGCAAAACCTTAATATTTTTTTCTAAATTACTAAAAATACATAAATTCTACATTATCACCTTGGAATGTCAAATATATTGTTTAAATTTTTTTTTTACGCCGAACATTGTAACATTTATTCAATTTATTGAAATGACTTTATTATTTTTTATTTGAAACATTAAAAAATAATAAATTTGAAGAGAATTATTGCGATTGAAAATAATAAAAATTTATTTTGTAATAAATAATAATAATTTTGCCTAAATTAAAAATTAATAAAGTGCTCAAATTACATATTGCAGCATCGAATTTCTTATATTAATTGTAACGTCATGTGTAATTCTCCGTTTTATTTTTATGCAACATTTCGAAGGTACTATTAAAAAAAAAAAAAATGGATGCAAAGTAGAACCTTGCAAATTGCTTCCTCATTCTTTTTCGCTTTTTACAAAGCCGCCTCTATGAGGAATTTTTTTTATTTTATTTTTGGCTTCCTCATAGAGGAAGTTTTGCGAAAGATGAGAATTATTGACGAAGTTGATGATTTTTGACGTTTTACGAAATCCAGATCGACACCGAAAAATTTTTTAAAAATTCAAAATCACGTAAAATCCGAACCGCTCTACCGATCATCACCAAATTTGGTACGTAGCAGGGCTGAATGTTATTTTTCCTGTGTAAAAAATTTCAGTCGATTAGTTGAAATTTTACCTGAATTAGAGCAAAATGAAAATTTTTCGAAAAATTCAAAATCTCATAAAAACCGAACCCCTTTACCGATTTGACCCAAATTCAATACCAAAGGTCGTATCACTTTGTTCAATTTTAATACGAAGTTTCAGCCCGATAGCTAACAATTCCTTCGAGCTAGAGTATTTACGGACTTTTTTCAAAATTTCAGAAATTCTTATAAAAATAAAATGCGTTGAGCGATTTTTGTAAAACTTACACGAATTGAAGATTACCCAGTACTGTACACACCGAGAGAAAAAGTTTCATTGATTCACGGAAATCTTTGCCAATGAAATGAAATACTTGAATTTCAATACTATCTTTTCTTGGAATGATTTCCAACTCAATGAAAAGTAGTGTCATTGTTTCGAAGAAACATTTCTTTAAAGCAATGAACCTTTTTCATTGATTTCAAAGGTATCGTCTCTGATTCAATGAAACCGCCTTCGTACCACCTCAAAATTTCAAAACCTATTTTTTCCTGAAGTACGTGGCGGATAAAGCTCAAATTTTGTGAGTATGTAAGGAAGTACGGCAGAAATAGGCTAAGCTTCTGGCTCCTCGAAACTCGAAGCCGTTCGTTCGGGAGAACCGGAAAACAAAAAAGTGAGGTTAGGTGCGAGAGAGAGATCAATGAAAACGTTTCTTTGAACCAATGAAAACGTCTCTTTAAAACAATAACACTGTTTCTTTATCGCTCACTAAGTAAATCTTTATTTACAGGCAATAAAAAGTTCTGTTTGAAATTCAAATGCACTATTTCATTGAAATCAAAGAAATAGTTCGTTGAAACCCTTTTTATCGACATTTCAGACCATTTTAAACGTTTTGACATGAAAATTTCGAAAAAAACATTTTTTTCATGAAAACAAAGCTTTCCTCTACGCAAAATGAGAACTGAAAGTCATTATATATTTCGTTTAAAATTAACAAACTGTCTTTTGTGTCAATTTTAGTTGATAGCGGAGATGATTGATAGAAACCGTTGGCGAGAACGAATGTCACATCACTGCGAAGTTTGTGATCTATGGGAAGATTGTTTGTCTCTTTTATTATTACAAAGCACGAATGCTCGGAGAGGCGAGAGCACGATTGTGCATCTGACGGGATGCGCTGTGCGCGAGATGCACAAACTGTAGAGCAACGTCGAGCGGAGGCAACCGCGCAATAAATCTACGACTAACGAAGTGAAGCACGTAACGCGCGTGGTTCGCTAATTACCGTTGCACGTCTGCGATTCTTTAGCTTCTGTCAATTATACACGGTATACGTGATCTCTTCGCGTTAAACAGACTTCTGTTTTTCGTCATTCTTCTTTATATCAATTTTTTGTACATTTTTTTTACACTAATTATTTTACACAAGTATTTTGTCATTTTTATTGCAAATACATATATAATTTGAATTTAATTGTACATTAAGCTTAATGACTGTTAAATAGTCGTCATACTAAATACATTAAATTATTCTTTTGAAATCAATAAATTTTCACGTGTGTTTGTAATGAGATGGAAAAGTTCATTTGAGCACATTATTTTTAGTAATTCATTGTTTTTATACAGGGAAGCGTACATTTTTTTTTCAACGCTTTTTTGACTAAAAAATGTGTACTAGAATTTTTTGTATAATAGTAATTTTGGGTTTCGTTATAAAATTATACACTTTTGTAAAAATAAAAAATTAGTAATTTTCTATAAAAGTTTACGAAAAAATGTTAGTGCTTCATTTAATGTTCATTAAATATATATGAATATATAGTATTTTTTCAATAACAATAATTACGAAAATCTATGACATTTTTTTTAAACATTGGTAATAATAACTCTCCAGTTTTGTTTTGTTTATTATGAAGTATTTCGACCGTCGGAATACTTCATTGTATTATTTGTTCAAAAGTTACAAGCTTTTCTTTATCCTAACGTAACATCAGATATATAAATGACTATAACTTCTGAACAAACGATGCTATAAAAAATTCGGAAGGCAAATCGATAAAGCATCTTTCAATAAACAAAATGAGCTATTGCCGTCATAATCGGACTGATATTACAGAGTGTTAGTCTAAAAAACTGCACGAAAGAACTCGATGTTAAAGATTGTATATATCAATCGAATTTTGTTCTTCAAATCACGTTTGTGTATTTTATTCATAAACATATTGAGAACCAATATTATTATGTAAATATCCCCTTGGAATATTCGATTACAACAGCAAATCGTGTAAAAACGATTTAAAAAAATAATAACAGTTATCTGACAACACCCAGAAAAATTGTTGAAGTTCTAACACCTACAAAGTGACATCAATTAATTTCTTATTCACGCAGCGTTTTTTGTTTGCTAAAAAAATAAACTAAAAAAATTGTTCTAACTATATTTTTATAATTAAGAAGACTAATTCATCGTTATCGAGAATATAAAAACCTTGCACATTGCTTCCTCATTATTTTTCGCTTTTTACAAAGCTTCCTCTCTGAGGAAGCAAAAAAGTATGTTATTCAATTTTCAAATCATAGAGGAAGCTTTGTAAAAAGCGAAAAATAATGAGGAAGCAATGTGCAAGGTTCTACTTTGCATCCTTTTTTAAATAAGACAAATGAACATGTTGCGAATTCGCTTTTTCTATTTCGTTATTCCGTTATTTCGTTATTATTAGAGCGTTTTCGAAAGTAAATGTGATAACGTATATTATTAAAAATAATTCAATCATTCCATAAAATCACAAATTTCATACCGTTTGTTACGAAATTATACATATATAATAGCTGAATATTGTTTCATTTATATACAAAATTTGAGCTCGCTATTTCAAGTTTTACAAAAGTTACAATAGAGCGATAATGTCGATTTTTTGAAAAATTCAAAATTCCATAAAATCTGAACCACTTTACCGATTCGAGCCAAATTCAATACCAAACAGCATTGAGTGCACCTACTCTTATAACCAACTATTTAGCAAATTAGACTAAATTTTACGAAAGTTAGAGCGACCACGTCCTTTTTTCAAAAAATTCAAAACGGCATAAAATCGAAATTTTCGCACAGATTTTGTCGAAAATTGCTACAATTGAAGAGGGTCTTCTGCTACACTTGTGTGCCAAATTTGAGCGCGATATACAAAACCGTTCTTGAGTTATCGGCGTTTGAATTTTCGGAGTTGTATATACACACACACACACACACACACACATACGGACATTTTTTTCTAGATCACTTTTCTGGACGTTTTGGACAATTCTAAGTGTCCTGACATAAAAATCTCGAAAAAATGTTTTTTCATGAAAACATAGCTTTCTCTATGAGGAAGCAAAATGAAAAAAAGGTAAAAATATTCTGTCACTTTATAATTACCAAAGACGAAAATTTTTTTCTGAATGCAAAGGGCTCGAATATTTTAAGCAATAATTAGATTTCTGTCGAAAACTCACCGTTTCTGACACGCGGGCTCCAGGTTGGCGGTCGTACGAAGATCAACGGGGGTGGAAGAAAATCCAGTGACGTTTGAGCTGTCAGTTATAATAATAGCGTTGCGACTTCGACGTGCCGTTTTATCACGGATTTTTTCTCCAGCTGTCAAACCACTCGACGTTAACAAGAGTTTACGTTTATTATTATTGCTAATTAATCAAGGAAAATTGATTGATTTATTGATTAATTGTTTATGTTGCACAACGTCCGATGAGTATTAAATGAAAGGGATTGTGTGTCAGAGGGTCGAAGATATTTGCGCGCACTATTATGCCACGTGGTTTTAGTACTACGAGCTGTGAGAACACGTGCGCGATGATGACAACACAATGCGCGCACAACGACGGTCTCGCGACTACTGAGCTCGCAGTATCGCTCTTACGATACGTCACGTCGCCGTGTTTGCTCCCCTCTTCGACTCTCGTGACTTCTCGCGCGCTCTATCGCACGCACGATCGAGCCCGAACGTTGCAAGCTCTCCAAACGCTCTCGGTGCACTCTGAACTTGTTACATACATGGCACCCCCGGTGCTGCACCCTTTGGCCTAGGGATGTGGCAGGGGTGGAAGCTATTGGAGGTGGTCAGCTTGGTACTTCCGGCCAACCACACAGTTGCATTTAACTTTATGGTTAAGGGATTTTTCCAGTGTGAAAAAAGTGTATATTGTGCAACAAGGGCCGAAAGTTAGCGATTGCGACGAGTGTGAGGTTTGCCGCCCGAGCGAAGCGAGGGCTGCAATCACACGAGTCGCAAACGCCAATTTTGGCCCGGTTGCACACCATATTTTTTGTAACAAGTGCATGAATAGTGGTGCTTTGAATGGTAGTTTTGCGGGACGAACAGTGAAAAGTGAGGTTACCAACTTTCCACCCTAGGGTCGAAAGTGAAACAGCAGGGTTGAAAGTGAAGGAATCGCGAACTGCGCATGCGCCAACCTATCGTTTCAACACTGCTATGAAACTAGCCACTTTCGGCCCGCAAAACTGTCATGAAAAGCACCGCTGTTCATGCACGTGTTACAAAAAAAAAATTTTCACACTGGAAAAATTCCTTTAAGGTTAAGGTTAAGGTTAAGGGATTTTTCCAGTGTGAAAAAATTTTTTTTTTGTCTTATCCATTAGTGTATACGGTCAAAAACATCCCGTCAATTTTTTAAGGTAGGTACCTTTCGAATAGCGTCGAGTTCGCATAAATTTTCGAAAAATGAGAGGGAATTGCAAACACTTCTCGATAATACAAAAATCTGAAAAAAATCAATGCATATTGAAGGTGTGGAAAAGATTAATTTTGCATAATGATAATTCCAAAATGTTTTTAACAAATTGATGAAAAATAAAATTGTTCAACAAATCTTTCGACAACCTATTTTTTTTTCGGCAAAAAAATTCCTTCGTTTTTCTGAATACTCATGAATTTTTTCAAATTTTTTAATTCACTTTGAATTTTTGTTTTTTTATCGTTTTTATTCGTTTCGTTATTTAATCTTCACATTTTTTAAAAAGAAAAACTGTCGATAAAAACGGCTAAATTCGGTACTTTTTGTTCAAATCGCCGCCATTTTGTCAATTTTGATTTTAAAAAAAACCTCCATAGCGCGGTAGCCAATCGCATACTAATTAATAATCCTTTGGGTTTTTTTTCAGATCACATTTGCGACCCCTAGGATGTCCACCATGAGGCTATCTTTTTTATCAACATTATTTTCAACAATTAAAAATAAATATTTAAACAATACAAATCGTCCGATAAAAATTCATTTTCTGTCATTCATGATTACCTTAATATGTCATAAAAATTTCAGATCGATCGGCGTATAGTAACCGGCCGAAAAAAAATCGTGAAAATAGGCTATTTTTCCGGCCGTCACACTGGAAAAATCCCTTAATATTTATTGTACATTGACATTGAACTCCTTTGGATTACCGGTGCTTTTTAACATAATAATTTAAAATAATTAATAATAATGTAGTTAAATGCTGTGCAGAATTTTTATTTCATGATAATAACGTGCAGGGCTTGTGAAAAGATGTTACTTTTAAAAGAGGGACAAAAAAATAATTATTTACTGTAAAATTTTACAAAAAATTGTGAGAAAGCGTGAATCTGTTTTCATTTTTTAAAAATATATATTAAGTATTTCACCATTTTTTTAGCTAAACTGTTGAAGAATTTATGAAATTCTTCTTCAATTTTGTTTTGTTTTTTTTTTTTCAAATGTGGATTTTTTCAAATTGTTTTTCAAATATTGTTCGTGCCTGGTGAATTCTCTTCTACATTAAAATTATGAATGCGCCAAGTATTTTGAAAATTTCGTAATTAATGTATGTCAGATAGCAATCGACGCGGAATTTTTTTACCCCAACGGCGAATAAGCTTGCGGGGTTATAACCCAGCGACATTTTTATTTTACACTTTATGCAAACGTCATGAGCGAAAATAAATATTCGGTACGCCTTGAAAAAAAAAAAACATGAAAAAAGTGTTTATTAATAAACGAATTGGCATATCGAAAATGTTCTGATTTACATTTGAAAGCCCCCTCAGCGATCACTCCAAACATTAAGGGGTTGGATCACCATGAAGAGCTGAAACTTAAGTTGGTATTCATTGATTTTTTCGCCCTTTAAAAAGTTGAAAGTTGAACCAAAAGGCAAATTGTATATTAGTGAGTGTTAGTCATTTAACCAAATATTTTTTCTCTGTGTATGTGTCACGTTGCCTTTGACTCCTGAAAAATTTGAAAAAATCTATCCACCGACGATTTTCCAAAAAAATTTTTTGCCATTTCCTATTTCCTGCAAAATCTGAAATGAATACAAAAAAAGCTCCTGGATTTACAATCCTTTTATTTTTTAATTAATTAACCCAGGACTTGTAATACTTAAAGAAAAAAAAATTCTTTTAATTGATACAGTATTTTAAAAAATTTGTCTACCGATGACTTTAAAAAAAAAATTCTACAAATTCCGCAAAATACTGCAAATTCTGCAAAATACGAAATGAATTGAAAAAAAATACCTGGGTTTATTAATTTTCTATTTTCTTTAATTAACCCACGATTTGCAATAAAAAATGACAAGAAAAATTGTTTAAATTGACACAATTTGCTATAGAGACATTGACGGGATCTTTTAGATCGTAACTGTACTTTTATTTTTAATGAACGATTTAATATGATCGTATTGGTACTTCATATTACAGGAGATGTAAGATACAGCTAATGTTTCTTTTTCGCGAAAGTTTGATTGAAGGCTCGAATAAATTTCGTGCCATCTTCAGATCCATGTACACATTATGCATACGAAGGTTGTGGCTTACAAGGCGCACACTGAATTTTGAGTAGCCATTGCACAATCTGTCCCAAAACATGATTCCGGTTAAACTGATGGTTCTGGAGTTGCGCCGGGCGTGGACTATGAGTTTCGACTGCGGTTTACACGTACAGGCCTTCAGGGCTTGCGGATGAGATGCGCCCTGGCAACGTCCATTGTTCGTGAGGCATCGAGATCAGCGTTAAGCCTCAGGCATGGGAGGCAATACCAGGCCAACATTCTCCGTGCCTCAAGAGATTTACATGAATCTGACCCTTAAAGAAATGATAAACTAGACGCCCATTTTAGCCGCATACTTCATTATCAAAACTCATCACTGACGTTTATTTTTAAATGTGCATTTTTTACAATATTAATTTAAAAAAATGGAATAAAATAATAGCGGTATGAAGAATGGAAAAAATCACAAAAATTGATTCATTGATTTGTCAAAAATAAATAAAAATATTAAGAGCACTCATCGCTGATATATATTTTTTTAATTCATTTTCTTTTCTTTACAGCCTTAAAATCCGAAATACAAAACTATTGTTCGCAATAAAATTGATCAATAAATTAAGTGGTACATAAGAAGTTATAGAAAAAGAGGCAAAAATTAAAAAAAAAACAAAAAGTTCATACATTTATTTAGCAAAAAAAAAAAATATATATATATACATATATATCTATAAAAATATATTTCAACATAAGAAAATGAAAAAAACAAGTATTTATTTGAATAATAAATAAATGATAAATGAATTTTTTCAATAATGATAATTAGATTATAAATGAATTTATTGGAATAATAAATAAATTTTTTTTTAGCAAACCAAAAAAATATAATTTTTTATCGGGTTGGGGGCGACTGGCTAAAATAGCGAATATCAAAATAAGAAACGTCTAAATATAGAATGGCGATCATTATGAATTCGCTATTTTAGCCAGTCGCTATTTTGGTAATTCTCTATTTTGACTGCATTTTAATAAGATGAGGGTCAAAATAGCGAATGACCAAAATAGCAACTGGCTAAAATAGCGAATTTCAAAATAAGAAACGTCTAAATATAGAATGGCGATCATTATGAATTCGCTATTTTAGCCAGTCGCTATTTTGGTAATTCTGTATTTTGACTGCATTTTAATAAGATGAGGATCAAAATAGGGAATGACCAAAATAGCAACTGGCTAAAATAGCTAATTTCAAAATAAGAAACGTCTAAATATAGAATGGCGATAATTAAGAATTCGCTATTTTAGCCAGTCGCTATTTTGGTAATTCTCTATTTTGACTGCATTTTAATAAGATGAGGGTCTAAATAGCGAATGACCAAAATAGCGAATTTCAAAATAAGAAACATCTAAATATAGAATGGCGATCATTAAGAATTCGCTATTTTGGTCGCCATTTTGGCAATTCTCTATTTTGACTGCATTTTAATAAGATGACGGTTAAAATAGCGATCAAAATAGAATGTCGAAAATAGTGAATGTCATAATTACGGCCATTTTAGATTCAGACGTTTCTTATTTTGAAATTCGCTATTTTAACCATTCGCTATTTTGACGCCATCCTTTTTATCCATAGCCGAGGAAAATGAAAATTTTTCGAAAAACGCGACAGAAGGTCATACTTGAAGAGAGACAAATGTCGCTCGAAGTGAAAGAATAAGAAGAGCGAGGAAAGGAAGAATATGAAGAATAAGAAAAAGAGAAAGATATGGAGAGCCTGGGGTACCGTCGTAAAGTATAAGCGCGGTCTGTTGGTACTTGGCCGATACACACCATTGGCCATGGGGCATCGGGAATAATGGGGCAGTTGCGAGGAGCTCGCGCCCGCGCCGAGTGCCGATATAAAGGGAGAGCCATCAGAAAGGTCTCTGTCTCAAGCTTGCCTGTTACGTTCTCCCTCAGTTCTTGCTCTCTATACTATATATCCCTGTTATATAGTATTGGAGAGGTGGTAACCCCGGGGCTAAAACGGCCACGGCCGACAACATCGTTCCGAAAATGCCTCAGGCGCACTTCCAAACCCAGAGAGTGCGCGCACAGGCATATACTAGCAGCGCCAGCAGCTCCAGCAACCTCCAGCAGCAGCAGCAGCAGCATCATCCAGAAACGCGCGATGCTCCTCGCATACGTAAACGGACCGAACTTCGTCAGGGACAAAGTGACGTGTATGAGCGCATCCGGCGTATCCCCAACCTTCGCCATTCTCTTCTCGCCTCTAACGATTCCGTCCACCTTCCCCACAAGTTCTCATGCACCCTCAATCTTCGCTGCTTTTGAACACCAATTGTAGTCTATGGATATGATATGATACGGCGAATCAATTGATCGTCGGGTTTTTTTGCTTTCTCATCACGTACAAAGTACGTAAGAGAGAAAGTATATTGGAATCCAAAAAAAAATCGGCTCGATTTTTATGGAAATTACATGTTTTGAGTGTCTTACACGGAAAAAAAAGATTAGTTGCCATAACCAAGAAATGAGTTGACACAACTAATCGATTATTCTATTTCCTTAGAAACTCAAATGGTAATACCAACGATTCGAATGATAATACCAACGATTCGAATGATAATACCGACGATTACGAATAGTAGTCCCAACTATTCGAGTGGTAGTCTCAACGATTGGATTAGTTAACCTAACTAATCCAATAGAGAACTTATCGTGAATAGTTGAGGTTACTATTAGATATGGTTGAGGCAACTAATTTTTCTCCTGACTGCGCTGAAATAACGTGATTCCGTCCCTGAAAAGCGGGAGGAAAGTCGCCGATATCTGACCGCGAGCAGTGCGCATGTGCAGCGAGCAAGATATACGAGCCAAAACTCCCTAGGGCATCTTGCACCATATTTTCGCCCACTTCGAGGTTCCCAGGTTCCAAATCCTTGGTTTTGTTACCAAATCCTCGGTTTTGTTACCAAATCCTTGGTTTTGGTACCAAATCCTTGGTTTTGGTACCAAATCCTTGGTTTTGTTACCAAATCCTTGGTTTTGTTACCAAATCCTTGGTTTTGTTACAAAATCCTTGGTTTTGTTACAAAATCCTTGGTTTTGTTACAAAATCCTTGGTTTTGTTACCAAATCCTTGGCTTTGTTACCAAATCCTTGGTTTTGTTACCAAATTCTTGGTTTTGTTACCAAATTCTTGGTTTTGTTACCAAATTCTTGGTTTTGTTACCAAATCCTTGGTTTTGTTACCAAATTCTTGGTTTTGGTACCAAATCCTTGGTTTTGTTACCAAATCCTTGGTTTTGTTACCAAATCCTTGGTTTTGTTACAAAATCCTTGGTTTTGTTACAAAATCCTTGGTTTTGTTACAAAATCCTTGGTTTTGTTTCAAAATCCTTGGTTTTGTTACCAAATCCTTGGCTTTGTTACCAAATCCTTGGTTTTGGTACCAAATCCTTGGTTTTCTTACCAAATCCTTGATTTTCTTACCAAGTCTTTGGTTTTGTTACCAAGTCTTTGGTTTTGTTACCAAATCCTTGGTTTTCTTAAAAAATCTTTGGTCGTTTTAACCAATAATTTGGTTATGCCTACCAAGTTTTCTTGTTAAAATTGTAACCAAGTTTTCGGTAGTTCTAATGATTTACGATTAAATTAAGTGCACAATTTTTATTTCATTACAATAACCTGCAGGGCTTATTAAAAAATGTCACTTTTGAAGGAGATACAAAAAACAAAATTATTTTCAGTAAAGTTTGCCAAAAAATTGTGAAAAAGCGTGGATGAGCCCCCATCACACACGAATGCGCGTTGGGGAACTTCGTCAGGGACAAAGTGACATGTGTGAGCGCATCCGGCGTATCCCCAACCTTCGCCATTCTCTTCTGGCCTCTAATGATTCCATCCACCTTCCCCACTATAGTTCTCATGCACCCTTAATCTTCGCCTCTTTTTAACACCAATTGTGCTCTATAATATACGGATGTGTGATATGGCGAATCAATTCATCGTCTTTTTTTTTTAATTCTACGCTGGGAATTAAATTATATTGGGAATTCCGTCGAAAAAAATGATCACTTTTTTATCTAAGATTATTTGAAACATAGAAAATTAGGACGCAGTCCTAATGAACTCCGATGCTTTTTCTGTATTAGAATCGATAAAATAGGAAATTTTTTTTAAAATTCACAGTTATCAAAATGAAATATTTTAATTTAGATTTGTTTTTATCTGAATGCATTATTCGCAATGAAAGTCAAATTTACAATGCGTTCCTTATGAAATTCTCGGCTTCATCAATGTATTCTTGAATTTTTATGCTATAGTTTGAAAAATAAATAAAATTTAACGATTAGTATTAAATTTAACACTCAGACGACCAAGAACTTTTTTTGCTGAAAAAAAAAATCCAATCACTGAACACTTTACAGAAATAAAATAGTTGATAAGAATATTTGATAAAATCACTTGATCAATTTTAAATTACTAATTTAAAAAAAAATATATATAAAAAAACAACAAAAATGAGGATATGTTAATAACAAGATTTTACTGTCTAGATTTATATTTAGTCCAAGCAATAGAGGATTTATTCGTGACAAAAATCTTATCAGCAAGCCGCCTTTGCCATTCTACGAAGAAAGGTCTATAGTATTATAGTGTCATGTTTTGGACACGCAAATCTCCCCGATTTATTTGTTATAAACAATTTAAACGAAAAAATCGTGTTTTTTTTAGTTTTTCGTTCACTACATGAACACTAATAGAGGTATCTTAATGGTGTTAACAGACAAATTGTAGATAATAAAAATGCGAACAAAATGAACTTTTGTGCGTCCCGATCGGATAATTAGAAATGGAGAAACTCGTGAAAACCCGGAAAATTAAGCGCTTTTTGAAAAATTCATATCTCCTCCGTTTTTTAACTTGTAAGGTTGGGCTTTTGGGAACAAGTACTAATTCGTATGCACTTTATGTGTGCCAAAAATAGGATCTATGCCATTATTAGTTTCGGCGTAATTGCGATTTCTGTTTTTTATTGCCATATATTGCAGCGTGTCTGAATGCCCCGGAGGTGGTCCGATATCATTTTTTTTAACGGATTTAAAAAATAATTGTGTATTACGCCACATAGTGAGTGTTGAGCCGATCTAAAATTTCAGAAATAATCTTGCCTCATTATCGCTCAGTCCACATTATATCTGAAATTTGTTTTTCTTATACCCAACGATTTTTACAGCGTCACTTTAGAGACTTTGTTTCTCTGCCCTGAGGCCTGAAGGTTTGGGCATCCTTCGATTTCGTAATGACGATGGAATCTCTTATTCTTGAAGCCCGACCGAGATTTCCGGCTTTGAGGAAAAAAAGAAGGTTCGAGGGGCCACGATTCAACGTGTAGTTCTTGTAAAACAACCGTCTTATTTAGGGCCGTAGAACGAATTGTTATTGCCTCCATTAAATTGAATCAGACTGTCACGTGGATATTCTTTTCCTTTCACAAACACCGCAAACGCCTTTTTCTGTCAAATTAATAGTAAAATTATCAAATTAAATACTTCGAAACGATAACACCCGGAAATGGAGCTTAATTAATTTACAACAACTTACAGTCACTGAAAAATATTTAAAAAAAACATTTTCGAGAATTTTAGTTTCTAAAGAATTTCGTATTTTTCATTTGATAATTCTTTCCAATTATTAGTATAGTTTTTATTATTAATAATATATATTAGATAATTCAATTTAATTGTGAGCCATAAGACCCATAAATTCATCAGTGTCATTAATTACAAAAAAATAAATTTGAAAAAAATGTGACAAATTTTAATAATTAAAAAATTATGGCTGTCATTCAACACTGCACTTTTGTCCCTACAATAATTGCAAAATGGATAAAAATATTTGAAGCGATGAACTTGGTTACAAAAAAAAATCCAGACCATCGATTCAGGGCAAAACAAAAGAAAACATTTGAATCAATGAACTTGTCCACAAAAAAAAACCCCTTTACGTAAATATTTCACAATATGCGCTAGCCCATTATTATTTGTTACCAAGATTATCATGTAATTATCATGATTTTTAGGTGATACAGAAATTACCACTGATTCAACTAGGGTGAACAATTTCACCCTCCAGCTCTTAATTCCAGCACCTTTCTCAGCTTCTTTCACAATCTTCATCCACCCGACCCATCATCTTTCCCCACACTTCCACCCCCTTGCCCCCCCCCCCCCCTTCGGCCCTTTTCTCTTCCCGCATTACAAAAAGTTCTGAAAAATCGTACAAAGCCAAAGAAACCCCGACAAATGTGGTACGATTCGTCGCCCCATGGCGTTGGTGATCCCAGGATATATCCTCGGTTGGCGGTGATCGACAAAGAAGGGAGAGGCAAAGTTGCCCCCTTTAAGTTTGCGCTGAGCTCGATATATACTGCCAAGCAATTTGAATTGTTTAGCGTATACGTAATCCAGCGCGAGATCTTCACGTGCATGAGCTCAATATGCGTACAGCAATATACCTGCATAAATGCTATATACCAACATATATACATATATATATATATATATATTTATATCTTCGTAAGGTGCGGGCAGTAGTGAGTGAAGGAACAGGCGCGAGCGTTCGAGAGACTATAATGGTGGTCACATGCCCGGAGGTTAATAGTGGCTGGACGAAGAGAGCCACGGCAGAGAGCACAGAGAGAAAATAATGCGATGTTTTTGTATCATACGATATATATACGGACAGGGCAGTTGGGACGACCACGCGCGGCGGGCGCGCGAGCATCGAGCTCTCGTTCACTCAGCTTATAGTATATACCACGTTGAAACCTTAACCCGAGGCATCTTCCTCTTGCTCGGATGTAACGAGGATAGTCCGAGAGAGTTTAGCCCTAGGCTTCACATATTTTAGGGCGCGCACCTTCCCCCCGCTTTCCTTCCTTACTCCCTTCCTCTTCTATGTGTATATTTGTATGTATGTACATGTATATAGTTAGTGTGTACAGTACAGTGGTGTATATGGTCGTCAGATATGTATATGTATGTACTATATGCATTGGAGTTTCCTTTTGGAGAGTTTACGTTGACGTAAACGCTCCTGGTGTCTTTGAAGCTGGGCACTGTATTGGGCTTAAGGCAAGGGACGTTGTCCTGTGTTCACTTTGACTGTGGACCCTTTCCTTTCTTTTCGCCCTCGTGACTCTTCTCTGGCTCATAAAAGACAAGATGAGATGAACGGTCAGTTTTATCTATTCCGTTTTGTCTATATGAGAGATGAAGACAGAGAGATAGTTCTGTGTTGTGACTACATAAAACGGTGACAACAAATATCGTTTTGTTAGGCTTGAGTAGATAAACAACACGGGTTCTGCGCCACCCCGGGCCAAATGACGTCACCCCCTTCGAGAAACTTCCTGACCCGCATTGCCCACTGATCCATTTGACCCCGGGTGGCGCAGAACCCATGTTGTTTATCTAATGGCTAACAAAATGATTGGTCAGTTCAGTAAAAAAATTTGTCAGCCGAACAAAAAATTTGTCAGCATCGCAAAACTGATTTGTCAGACGAACAAAAGATTTGTCAGTAGAATAAAAGATTTGTCAGTCGAACAAAAGATTTGTCAGTCGAACAAAAGATTTGTCAGTCGAACAAAAGATTTGTCAGTCGAACAAAAGATTTGTCAGTCGAACAAAAGATTTGTCAGTCAAACAAAAGATTTGTCAGTCGAATAAAAGATTTGTCAGTCGAACAAAAGATTTGTCAGTCGAACAAAAGATTTGTCAGTCGAACAAGATTTGTCAGCCTAACGTAACGATTTTTGTTCGCCTCGTTTTATGTTGTCACAACACTGAAATATCTCACCTTGAAGAGGTAGAGTGAAACGAACAAGTGGTTCACGGTTATGGGCAGCTTTTGATATATTTACGGGGGAAGAGAAAGACAGAAAGAAATTTAACCACAGCAAGTCTTGTTTTATCTATTTGCCTACCAATAATTGCTTTTCGAATCATGCCAGAAATAAGAAAACAGCTAATTTTCTCGGATTGTTGCAATTGTTTTCTAGAAATCGCTAAACGGTCCGAAAATGTTACCGTTCGTAAGGATACTAGCAGATGAAACTCGTAGATTGATTGGTTGACAATTATTGTTTACACTCTGGCGAAATAAATATTTCTGAAGAGGGTCTGCATCATATGACCAAAACATAAAATAAGACTACACTTATTTTACTATTCTAAGTCCTGGAGTTGGCTG
The DNA here is from genome assembly GCA_963970395.1 of Ephialtes manifestator. Taxonomy (NCBI): domain Eukaryota; kingdom Metazoa; phylum Arthropoda; class Insecta; order Hymenoptera; family Ichneumonidae; genus Ephialtes; species Ephialtes manifestator. Next base: position 27,470,728 of record OZ019978.1, read on the forward strand.
ACCGGTCGTTGCATAAGATTACAATCAATCTTATTTCATCTATTAACAAAAAGTGTTTTTAACCCAGCAATATGATTTAGCAGATTAATTTTAGACTTCTGTTAGTTCAGTAAAACAACTTGTTGGGTTAGCAATAAGATCTTTGTCAATCTCCATATGATGAAAAATAATTTGTAAATACATTATGACTTCGACATTTTTTGGAAAACAGAAAAAAGCTTTATAAACATTTGTAGCGTGTAAATGAAATGTATAATAATGATCGTGATCTAGAATAGCAGAATAGTTGTCCAGCATTCACTTTGCCACAAAACGTTCCTTTCTCTAGTTTCCATTCGCTTTTCTGATGTAAAAAAAAGCACAAAGATGGAATCAACAGTCGAAGCAAGAAGGCATGAAGAAAAAATAATTCCATTGCAGTAACGTTGCTAACTTCTGTACCACGAAATTCATTGTCTATCCAATTGATCATTTCCCATATCAGATTCCACAATACTTTCTGCCAAGACGATGGTAAAAATCGAGGTTTCCATATTTTTTCAATCACTGCATCACCGACAATCGACAATTGTAGAAAAACGGTCAATTGAATGCTGCATGTTCATCCCAAAAAGGAACTCACTACCAATATTTCCATTCGCCAATATCATTGCACCTCAAAAATCCCACCCAGAACTTGATTTTCCGACCAGCCGGACCGCTTTCGATTACCCTACTTTCCTCGTGTCGTGTCGTGTCGAATAATATACACCCTGTAGAAAAAAAATACCACCATTGAATTTTATCTGATCGAATATATAAAAGGAGTGTCGATGTGCTGATCTGGTGTTTCGCAGGTGTGGATAACAACTCAAGTGAGTCTCGTGTGGTCAATTCCAGGAGCTCAAGTCGAAGTATCATTTTGATCGGCTTGTTTTGCTGTATAATGCTGGAGATCGTGTGTGAGTGTGTGAGCGGATCACGCCGCATGTTCTCTGTCTTTACGGGACTTAACGAGAGGCTGCAGAACGTGGCGCCGATACATACGCAATGTATATGTCGTTACGAGCATTCGAGTCTTATGATCTTCGGCCTTGTCCATAGCGTTTGAATTATAGAACACATGGTGCATACATAGGTTGATATAATCTAGCGATAGTTATATACTAGAACAGTTAGGCTTTTCGGTTGATAATTAATGCCCGTTTATACCCGGTTGAATCGAAATCCTTTGTTTAGTACCTATATCGAACTCAAAGCTCTCGATGGCATAGCAAGAACAAGGACGGGGCAATGTTGGATGCATTGCACTCCTACACGTTTGCGTCCCGATATACGTTACCAATTACGTTCCCACGGTTAATTAAGAGTTGCTGCTTCTACCGTTGTTGCATCGTATGCGAGTGAATGGCAGATACGTTAGTCGAAGTTCAATGCAGTGCAAGATAATGTTTCGAGAGTTCCGATCCGAAGCCGCTCATCTCGAATAGAGATATCGTATGTGTGTATAGTAGAAAGGCGAGCACGCATGTATATTGAACTGCGAAAATTCGATATATTGCGAGTTACGCTTTGTGCATCGGCATTCGCTCTCGCAGTTTGATATTCAATTGTCGTACAATCGCCTTCTAGTTTTCAATGAATTTAGGTGAGAGAACAAGAGGGTATATTTTCATTACAATGATAATCGAGTTTTTGTCTGTTTTTTACATCTCGAGCTTTCTATGGATATACGGATAGATGGACATACGGATAGATGGACATACGGATAAATGGATATACAGATAGATGGATATACGGATAGATGGATATACGGATAGATGGACATACGGATAGATGGACATACGGATAGATGATATATGGATAGATGAATATACGGATAGATGGATATACGGATAGATGGATATACGGATAGATGGACATACGGATAAATGGATATACGGATAGATAGATATACGGATAGAAGGACATACGGATAGATGGATATATGGATAGATGGACATATGGATAAATGGACATACGGATAGATGGACATACGGATAGATGGACATACGGATAGATGGACATACGGATAGATGGACATACGGATAGATGGACATACGGATAGATGGACATACGGATAGATGGACATACGGATAGATGGACCTACGGATAGATGGACATACGGATAGATGGACATACGGATAGATGGACAAACGGATAGATGGACATACGGATAGATGGACATACGGATAGATGGACATACGGATAGATGAATATACGGATAGATGGATATACGGATAGATGGATATACGGATAGATGGATATACGGATAGATGGATATACGGATAGATGGATATACGGATAGATGGAAATACGGATAGTTGGATATACGGACAGATGGATATACGGATAGATGGATATACGGATATATGGATATGCGGGCAGATGGATATACGGATAGATGGATATACGGATAGATGGATATACGGATATATGGACATACGGATAGATGGATATACAGATAGATGGACATACTGATAAATGAATATACGGATAGATGGACACACGGATAGATGGATATACAGATAGATGGATATACGGATAGATGGATATACGGATAGATGGATATACGGATAGATGGATATACGGATAGATGGATATACGGATAGATGGATATACGGATAGATGGATATACGGATAGATGGAAATACGGATAGTTGGATATACGGACAGATGGATATACGGATAGATGGATATACGGATATATGGATATGCGGGCAGATGGATATACGGATAGATGGATATACGGATAGATGGATATACGGATATATGGACATACGGATAGATGGATATACAGATAGATGGACATACTGATAAATGAATATACGGATAGATGGACACACGGATAGATGGATATACAGATAGATGGATATACGGATAGATGGATATACGGATAGATGGATATACGGATAGATGGATATACGGATAGATGGATATACGGATAGATGGATATACGGATAGATGGATATACGGATAGATGGACATACGGATAAATGGATATGCGGTCAGATGGATATACGGATAGATGGATATACAGATAGATGGATATACGGATAGATGAATATACGAATAAATGGATATACGCATAGATGGATATACGGATAGATGGATATGTGGACAGATGGATATCAGTATATCCATCAATCCGTCAATCAAAACTAATATTACGATTACCTTTTATAGTAATAAAGTGATAGAACGAGTTCCTGGCTGATATACCATCCCGTTTCATACAAATCGGTCCGACCAGTATTGGCCTAGTCTATAATTCGTCCTTCTTCGCAATGCGCCGATCCACCCTGAAACCATACAAAAGAGGCCGCGTGGCTCGCCTCCTTCCATCGGGCATATCTGCAAAACCCTATGCGATGTCTATCCTTTCCCTCCATCCACCTATATATATACCATATACAAATATATAGATGCACTCTGCTCGGTATATCTGCGCTCGCTATGTGTACCGAGCTCACCGCTTCTCGCTTGACCTGTGGTGGGTGTATGTTTAACCTTTTCGATGGCTAACACACACATGCAAATACATGCATATGTACATCTCTAAAAGAGCTGCGACGTATATATTCCACTAGTGTGTACAACGGACAGCGAGCTCGAAACGCTTCGCGATCGCGCGCTCACCCACGCAAGCGAATGTAAATTACCGGAGGCTGTGAATCATTTTGAGAAGAGACCGCGCTCGGTTAAGGATACCAGACAGCCTCGGGCCATCCCTCTACCGCACTCTTACATAAGAAGCGTAAGTATGTATATATGTATATGTCCATACGTGTGTTTATATGTATATCCTGTGTTATGTGTTCCGATATCTATAGTTCTTTCGGTTGCTCCGACTGACTCGCGTTTCTTCGAGCCCTGACTCGACACCGTATCCATGAGAAAGGCAGGCGGATCCCATAGATGGCCGTGGGACGCGCTTCGGGCCCAAACTCCCACCTTATATACATATACGATAGGAAATGCAAGTATATGTATGTATGTAGATGCTTAACGCAGCGAGGGCCTACCAATAATGCTTATTAGGTGTTTCAGGCAACAGGGCGGTTCTCCGGTTTCTCCTATTTCTTCCCTTCGTCCAGTTTTCCCATATTCTTTGTCTTTTTTAAACTTGGTTGATAAGTTTCGCAAGGCTCAATATTAGGAACATTTTTTTTTGTTTAGCTTGGTAAGTTTGGTATTAAAAAAGTACATTGTATAGTCTACTTAGCATAGCATCAAAAACTCTTCAGGATTGTAATTCTCTCGGAGAAAAAGTATTTTCCAAAAGCAACATTTAAAAAATATTTTGTATACGTAAAAATACTGAGTTGAAATTAACGGTTCTAAAATCGGTTCGAATACATCGATAACCATAGAAAGCGTTTAATCTTATCATATCATCAATCAACAGTCTTGTCATAATTTCCAGGCCCCAGACGTTCATTCCACTCCAGGCGTCACATTTCTTCGAAAAACAAAAATACAATAATCCAGGCAACTGTAAATACAAACTAGATTCATATACTTTAAAACCAGATGAAACAAAAATTGTGTAATGTCCAATAGCAGCAAAAACTCTTCACACGAAGAGAAATTTCTGTGTTGTGACAATATAAAAGGAGGACAACAAAAATCGTTACGTTAGGCTGGCAAATCTTTTGTTCGACTGACAAATCAGTTTTGGTATGCTGACAAATCTTTTGTTCGGCTGACAAATCTTTTTGCTGTGCTGACAAATCTTTTTGCTATGCTGACAAATCTTTTTGCTATGCTGACAAATCTTTTTGCTATGCTGACAATTTTTTTGTTCGACTGACAAATCTTTTTGCTATGCTGACAAATTTTTTGTTCGGCTGACAAATCTTTTTGCTATGATGACAAATCTTTTTACTATGCTGACAAATTTTTTGTTCGGTTGACAAATCTTTTTGCTATGCTGACAAATTTTTTGTTCGGCTGACAAATCTTTTTGCTGTGCTGATCAATTTTTTTGTAAGCCTAACGTAACGATTTTTGTTCTCCTCGTTTTATGTTGTCACAACACAGAAATTTCATTCCGTGCAGGATTGTCATTCTCTCCAATTAAAAGTGCTGGCTGTCGTCCACAAAACCCAATATGACCATTGGGCGCCACCCGATCTGGAACTAAAACTGGTCAGTCAAAAGCAACTCTCCGATCTCCATTATACTTTTTTCCATTGGTATACCGTAAAGTCTACTTATAGGTAGATGTCCCGAGGGCGACTCGTGAAGATCGTGTTCCCTCGCTCTGCCTGGCAGGATCCCTCTTGGAATAGGCGTTCTGTGCTGCTGCTCCTGCTGCTGCTGCTGCTGGTGGTGCTGCTGCTGCTGTTGCACTTCAATTCTCTGCCTCTCTTATACCGCCTCTGTTCTAGCCAGTCGTAGCTATACATTGCGGCCTGGCCTGGCCCATGGCTTGCGGGGGCGTTCGAGCCCATCCAGCGACGCAAAGCTACAGAAGGATATCGCCCCGGCTCGTGAGCTTCGCCTGGATCTCTCCTATAGTCGCTAGAGTGATGCATATGCGCTGCTCTGGCACACAGAGAGCAGAGAGTGCATTACGGAACGTACGGAGCTAAGGCTGGAAGCGTTCGCTTGCTCACTCGCTATGAAGGTAGATGAGCATAGTAGACAAAGATACATTGCCACACGAGTGTGAGACAGAGATGAAGACGATGGAATATGTGGTGCAGAGCGAGAGAAGTCAAGAGAGAATGTAGATAGGAGGATTGAAGCGGAGGGAAAGCAGGAGAGAGGGAGATAAAGATAGAAAGATAGAGAGATAGAGAGAGAGAAAGAAGTACAGAGCTCGTGGCCGCTGGTCCTCTTCGCCTGCGCCTCCTCCTACTACTCTCCTACAGTGTGCACTCGCCGCCGCCCGCCTCTCACTGCAATTAGGGAATTGCCTCGGGTGTACCTCGCATTCATCGCAATGCAACTCGAGCCATAGAGGCACACACAGAGTGTACTAGTAGGTGTATACTGACACGATCCTCACGGTGGATCAAGGTGCAGCATGCAACTGGCAAAGGAGCACGATATGGATTGTTTGAATATAATAAACGTTTCCTCGAGGAGGATTTTGGGATTGTTGTTGGACGATTTTGGAAGGAAAAAAGACGGCGGAATTTTCGCAAGAACTCATTTGAGGTTCTTTTAAAGGTAATTCGACAGAGTGGGATAAGTATTGTGTTGAAAATCTCGAGTTGGAATATAATGAGGCGTTTGTGATGTCAATCTGATCCGGACCGGAATTGGTATTGATGAAATTCGCCGGGGTTGTTTTAACTGATTTTTACTGGATCATGGCAAGATCACGCATCGGTAAAATATGCTGAATCAGGTCGACCGGATATCCGTCTATAATTATTCGATATAACAAATTGTTGTTACATTTTGCATTTTGAATTCAAATCGCAAGTACCATTTTTGTTTTTTCACCAAAATATAGATGAACTGTTTGTTTTAGTACAGATTTTAGGGTACACATTTGTTGTGTACTACATTAATGGTGATATTTTTTGTTGCACCAAATTTAGAGGGCAATAACTGTATAATGCATCTTTGCTTTTGAACATAATTTATAATGCACTGGGCACAAATGACTCTGGATTTTTTTGTTCACGTGGACAAAAATGCTGGAGACAGTTTACTTCCAGACAGTCTTGAGAAATATCTCAATATAGCTACAAAGAAAAAAAAATGAAATATCCATCTGAAACAGGCCAAAAGTCTAGAGATTTTCCATACAGATCTCACGATTCGTTCTCGATGGTCCTCAAAGATCTTCAGAGGAGTCTGCAGTGCCGAGGGTCCTTAGAAGCCTCAGGCAAAAAGTCCTGAGGGACTTTAGTACTTTCCTCTGTATTTTTGCTGCTTCATCTTCTTTCACTGCAAAGTTCCTGCAGTTGATTCTCTCTCGTGAAAATGCTGACGTCGCTTCTAACCATAAGACAAAGAGACGAAATTTATAAATGATTAAAAATAAGCATACGCTCAGAAAAAGCCTTGGTTAGAACTACCAAAAACTTGGTAGGCACAATCAAGTTATTGGTTAACATAACCAACTATTCGGTAAGACAAACAAATTTTTAGTACGCCTAATCAATAACTTGGGTGTGCATACCAAATATGTCGTGGTTAAATGTTTAACCAAGATCTTAATAAGTCCAACCAAACTTTTTTCCCATTGTATTTTATGGTCAATCTGCACTGGTATTACATTATTATAATATTAGATTAATTATTATAATATTATTATAGTATTAGATTATTAAAATAATCTTATTAGGTATTAGGTTATTATATAAAATAGAGAGGCATAGAATAATTGAGAAAATAAGAAATGAACTGAAAACCCATTGACTCACACAAGATGAGAAGTTCGTGATAACAAAGTTATTGGTTAACATAGCCAAGAATTTGGTAAGTCAACCAAATTTTTAGTAAGCGTAATCAATAATTTGTGTGTGGCTACCAAATTTTTCTTGGTCAAATTGTTAATCCAGATCTTAGTAAGTCCAACCAAACTTTTTTCCGATTGTATTTTATGGTCAATCAGCACTGGTATTAGGTTATTATAATAGAGAAGCATAGAATAACTGAGAAAATAATGAATGAACTGAGAAACCATTGACTCACACGAGATGAGAAGTTCGTGATAACAAAGTTATTGGTTAACATAACGAAGGATTTCGTAAGTCAACCAATTTTTTAGGAAGCCTAATCAATAATTTGTGTGTGCTACCAAATTTTTCTTGGTCAAATTGTTAATCAAGATTTTAGTAAGACCAACCAAACTTTTTTCTCATTGTATTTAATGCTCAATCAGCACTAATATTAGATTATTATAATAAATATTATTATAGTATTAGATTATTATAATAATATAGTATTAGGCTATTATATATAATAAAGAGGCATAGAATAACTGAGAAAATAAGAAATGAACTGAAAACCCATTGACTCACACAAGATGAGAAGTTCGTGACAACAAAGTTATTGGTTAACATAACCAAAGATTTGGTAAGTCAACAAAATTTTTAGTCAGCCTAATCAATAATTTGTGTGTGCCTACCAAATTTTTCTTGGTCAAATTGTTAATCAAGATCTTAGTAAGTCCAACCAAACCTTTTTCTCATTGTATTTAATGCTCAATCAGCACTGGTATTACATTATTATAATAATTAAATAGTATTAGATTATTATAATAATCTAAAACTGGTATTAGGCTAATCAATAATTTGTGTGTGCTTACCAAATTTTTGTTGGTCAAATTGTTAATCAAGATCCTAGTAAGTCCAACCAAACTTTTTTCCCATTGTATTTTATGGTCAATCGGCACTGGTATTAGGTTATTATAATAAAGAGGCATAGAATAACTGAGAAAATAAGAAATTAACTGAGAAATCATTGACTCACGCGAGATGAGAAGCTCGTGAACACGTGTAGCCCGAGAAAACACAGCTTGCACAACGGGAGAAAGCGAGAGAGAAGAAATCTCATTCGAGACGCTGATGGTGTTCGCCCATCGTCCCTCCGGGCGATTTAACACTCAATATTTAAGTTTGCTCCTCTTCGACCTCGTGCTCAGAGAACTAGTGTAGTTTATACATCCGTACTCCTTTTCATCCAGTATTTTATTTTGTATATATGTATATATATATATTGCTCTGCTCTGAACTGATTCATGCTCTCCAGCATCATCCTCCTTCACCGAGATCGGATTCGTGAGATACCAGAAGGTACCGACGAACATCATAATACAATTTTCTTGAAACTAAAATATCTCCTATGTACGATCTTAAAGTCCATTTCAATACATTGGCGAACACATTGTGCATTGGAAAAATGTGTTGTGTTGTGTCAAATTTAATATACCAGTTTATGTAAATAAGCGAGAGGTAATAATGATTATACATCGTTATACCTATTCTTGGCAACTACTTTAGCAATCACAATAACTTTCATTTTACCTACAAACAAGTCTCAAAGTGACCATAAAAATAATGCTTAATTGAAGTTGTTTTTTGCACCTTGATTAACCGAACCAAATGATTATGACCTTCGAATAACCAAACCAAGAAATAGAATTGTTACTTTTTCGTCACTGGACCACATAATTTACCGTCATAACGACCTTTTGAAGGTAAAGTTGTTTTGATGGTATATTATTAATTCTAGCGACGAAAAACGTAACTATCAGATTCTTTTGGTTTGATTATTTCGAAGGTCATTTTGAACATTTCCGAAAGTTTCTTCTGTGCGAAAAATAACTTCTATTGAGTGTTATTTTCACTTACAATTTATATTGTAAGTGTCAAATTAAGCATAATAAATGTATATATACATTTAATAAATATTTATACAATATAATATTTATATAATCGGAAGTTAATGCTAAAATGAACCCTCAATAAATATTTATCCGTAAATAGTATCGGGGCTCATCCAAATTTCTCCAATTTTAGGTCGTATATTTACCAAAAACTTAATATATAAAAAAAATAAGGATGCAAAGTAGAACTTTGCAAATTGCTTCCTCATTAATTTTCATCATTCACAACGCCGCCGCTATGAGGAATTTTCTTTATTTTATTTCTGGCTTCCTCATAGAGGAATCTTTGCGAAAGATGAAAATTATTAACGAAGCAATGTGCCTTTTTAAATACAAGTACCCTTATTTTAAATACAAATTAAAAAAGCACGAAAACAAAAATTTTCATAAATTCAAAATTCTATAAAATCTAAACCGTTTTATGTATTTAGCTTAAATTCAATACAGATCGTCATTTTTCATTGCTTTATTCGTCAAAAACTGTTTAAGCTCATTATCTAAAAAAATTATGGCAGCTACAGAACATACAGAGATTTTTTGTAAAATTCAATGTCTTATAAAATCTGAACGACTTTACCAATCTTCACCAAATTCGATATCTACTACAACTGGATGTTAATTTTACCTTGCAAAAGATTTGAGCAGATTTGTTCGAACTTAATTTGAATAAGAACGAAAACAAAATTTTTTCGAAAATTCAAAATTTAATAAAATCTAAACCGCTTTATGGATTTCGCTCAAATTCAATACCGACCTTCATGTTTCATTTCTCTATTCGTCCGGAACTATTTAGCTCATTAGCTGAAAAATTGCGGAAGCCAGAGAACATACACACATTTTTCGAAAAATTGAAAAGCTTATAAAATTTGAATTTCTTTTTCAATTTTTTCGAAAATGTATATATAGGAAGGGGCATTGCTCCTCTACCAGCGTGCCAAATTTCAGCTTGATTGTTAAAGCCGTTTTCGAGATACAGCGGTTTGAATTTTGCAAGCGTGCCCCACACACACACACATACACACACACATACATCCGGACATTTTTTCTAGACCACTTTTCTCGCCGTTTTGTACCATTCCGAGTGTCCTGACATGAAAATCTCGAAAAAAAAAAAATTTTCCCGAAAACAAAGCTCTTCTATGAGGAAGCAAAATGACAAAAAAAGATCTTGTAAAATTATCGAGTGTCCTGCACACTCTTCTCCCCCCCATGTATATACTTGCAGGCTATTACCGCCGTTCCGTGCTCACTGTCTCACTCGTTTTGCTACGATACGCGAGAGAATACCATACATATACATATGCCAACAACTATACTTCATTAATATTTCATTTCGTGCTTATCGTTTCCTCGGCGAGTCGCTCGCCGCACAGAACAGCAAACCGTAGCAGCACCGCTGCCACGGATCGCCCCAGGGCATCGTTACTGGCTCTGTGAGCGAGGGCCTTGGTCCGCGCCGTCCGCCCGTCGCCGGCGACCTGCCTCAGGCGCCTGGTGTGCATTGTCTCGCTTTTGCCTCGAGGGCTACGTTCTCTTCTCTTCGCTTCTCTCCTCCACCTCCTTCTCCTCCTCCTCCTCCTCCTCCTCCTTTTCCTCCTCCTGCTCCTCTCTTCTGCTCTCGCTCTCTTCGTGCTTCGCCCAGCAGCTTCCCGTCCCTTCCTCTCTTCTTCTTCTTCTTCGTGCCCTCTGTGTGCTCTCATACCCGCCAACGCGGTCTCCGCGCACTCCCCCGCGGCATTCGCCACCCGACGAAGCCGCGCTATCTCCGACCGTTTCCGTACCCGCAGCGACCAACCTCGTCCCTACCTGGAGGCTTCCCCCTCGACCTCCTCCACCTTCACTTCGTCCTCATGCTGATGCTCTGCTTGCTCCCTACTCCGCCTCTCCTCAGTCTTTCTCTTTCTCTCTTTCTGCCACGTCGAGTTCAAACTTTGACACTCCCACCACCCTAATGTTGACTTCAAATGATGAAAATTTTCTACCTAACTGGACATGAAAGTTTGAAATGTTGGGTACGTTATATGGGTATATTCGGTATATTGGCATTATTCTACGCGATTAACGGATGAGAATGTGATAATTAGCCTGTGGAAATGGGAGAAGTTTCATTCATTCATTTATTTCTTTTTGTTGTCATCTTTGAGATTGTTCTTCTGTTGTTCTTCATCTTTCTTCTCGCACTCATCCTCGTTCTTATGATGACTTTTGAAAAAGTCACTTTTGTCGGTTTCTGATTTCAGAATTCATAGATCCGACTTTCAGTCGGAAAATCCAACCTAATTTTGTTTTCTTCAAGATATCGAATTTTAACCTTGACTATCGTTCTCAAGTGGCATATTGCACCACGGAAAATTTCCGGTACAAGACTTTTTACTGTGATTTTGAAAAAAAGTCATGTTTGTCCGTTTCTGATTTCAGAATTAGTAGATTCGACTTTCGGTCGGAAAATCCAACCCAATTTTGTTTTCTTCAAGATATCGAATTTTAACCTTCACTATCGTTCTCAAGTGGCATATTGCACCACGGAAAATATTCGGTACAAGACTTTTTACTGTGATTTTGAAAAAAAGTCACTTTTGTCCGTTTCTGATTTTAGAATTCATAGATCCGACTTCCGGTCGGAAAGTCCAACCTAATTTTGTTTTCTTCAAGATATCGAATTCGGGTCTTCATTCTGATTCTCAAGTGGCATATTGCACCACGGAAAATATCTGGTACAAGACTTTTTGCTGTGATTTTGAAAAAAAGTCACTTTTGTCAGTTTCTGATTTCAGAATTGATAGATCCTAGTTTCCGGTTAGAAAATCGAATCTTAATTTTATTTTTCTTCAGGATATCGAAATCGAGTCTTCACTATCGTTCTTAAATCGCATATTCTACGACAGAAAATATCTGTAATATCGGTCCTGTTTACCATGATTTAAAAAAAAGTGAATTTTTTCCATCTCTGATTTCATAATTCATAGATCCATCTTCGGTCGGAAAATCGACCCCAAAATTTTGGTTATCTTTTGCGATCGTCAATTCCTTTTACTTATTACCTCACGTAAATTTTCTTTTCAAATCGTCCATTAGAGAATTCGATTAGATGTTACGTACAATTTTTTTCAGTCTATGATCAAAAAATTACAACTTGCTCCATAATTTTTACGCAATATCAACTTAATTATTTTTATACTTACATTTTCCTAAAAAAATCTTCTGTCAAAGAAAACGAACATTTGCTTCTTACTATTTCTTTTTCTTAATATCACAATTCAATAATTATTATGCCGATCCTTTCAATGACGATTCATGATGATCAAAAAAAAAATTTGTCATTTTGGAAGTTTGTGGTGTTTCACATTATGCGTTGTATCGTCAACCGTAGGCCGCCGAATGTCGCCTTGGTCTCTTTCCTTTCCCGCTCTATGCTCTGCGAAACGTTCTGTCGTTCTCCGCAGAGCGCGGCATCCTTCCCGCGCGCATTTAGCCCGAGGGAACCGAAATGGCGGTACCTCGCGTCTGCCTGCAGTGCCCGAAGCAAGTAGTCCCCTTCAGCCCCTTCTCTTCATCCTCGGTCCAGCCCCTTCCATCTTTTTCAGTTTCCCCTTTCCTCTTTTCACGTCCTCAGGCTTTTCTGTCCTTCTACGAGAGACTCTTTCGTTTTTTTCCTTCTTCTTCTTTCTCCTCTTCTTCTTCTCTCTTTGTTGGCTCGTGTTTCTTAGCTCGTGGCTTCAGGTTTTGCTTGTATCACATCCTCGTTGATATTTTTCGTTTTTTTAATTTTTTTTTTCGTCGTATTCGCTTTAGCCTCATTCTCCTCTTTGGTTATTCCCGTTTTCCAGCATCTTTCTCACTCTATCTTATATATACTTTGGTTGATATTACAGTGCACGCTAGTTTATGAATATACACGGTATAAGCAGTGACTGGTGGTATGCCTCTCGGTTCGATCGTGTATAAAATCCCTCCGCCCGTTGGTTAAGGGGTTTCCTTTCTCTTCCTCTTTACCCAACCCTTGTCGTTTGCCTCTTGCGCCTCGTTATTGCACCGTGACGACGACGAAGAAGACGAAGACGACGACGACGACGACGACCTCTTGTTGTCAACTAGGACTTGCGACGCTGGTGCTGCGGCTGCGGTTTCCTTCGGCCTTGAGGCAATTTTCTTCTTGGTTCTCTACCTGATAAGAAAAGAGGGAGAAACGCCTGGTTTTCGTTTATGTAGAAAGGGCCGTGGGGCGGTTTTTCAACGAAGAATAGTTTGTCGACTGATAATTCCCTACGAGTTGCTGTGGGCTTTGGGATCAACAATATTTCATTCTACATTTTTTTCGTGTCGCTGCCACAAGATTAATTATTGATTTACTGGAATACAGTGAAAAAAAGACTTGGTTGGAATTATTTAGATCTTGGTTAAAAATGTCACTAAGAAAAACTTGGTAAACGCAAACAAGTCATTGATCACAATAGCGAATGATAAAAATAGCTAATGATCCAAATAGCGAATGATCAAAATAGTGAATGATCAAAAAAGCGAACGATCAAAATAGCGAATGATCAAAATAGCGAATGATCTAAATAGCGAATGATCAAAATAACGAATGATCCAAATAGCGAATGACCAAAATAGAGAATGATCAAAATAGCGAATGATCCAAATAGCGAATGATCAAAATAGCGAATGATCAAAATAGCGAATGATCAAAATATCGAATAATCTAAATAGCGAATGATCAAAATAACGAATGATTCAAATAGCGAATGATCAAAATAGCGAATGATCCAAATAGCGAATGATCAAAATAGCGAATGATCAAAATAACGAATGATCAAAATAGCGAATGATTTAAATAGCGAACGATCAAAATAACGAATGATCTAAATAGCGAATGATCAAAATAGCGAATGATCAAAACAGCGAATGATCAAAATAGCGAATGATCCAAATAGCGAATGATCAAAATAGCGAATGATCAAAATAGCGAATAATCAAAATAGCGAATGATCAAAATAGCGAATGATCAATATAGCGAATGATCAAAATAGCGAATGATCTAAATAGCGAACGATCAAAATAACGAATGATCTAAATAGCGAATGATCAAAGTAGCGAATGATCAAAATAGCGAATGCTCAAAATAGCGAATGATCAAAATAACGAATGATCAAAATAGCGAATGATCAAAATAACGAATGATCAAAATAGCGAATGATCAAAATAACGAATGATCGAAATAGCGAATGATCAAAATAGCGAATGATCAAAATAGCGAATGATCAAAATAGCGAATGATCAATATAGCGAATGATCCAAATAGCGAATGATCCAAATAGGAAATGATAAAAATAGCGAATGATCAAAATAGCGAATTTCACAATAATGGCAATTCTATATACAGATGTTCATTGTTTTGAAAATCGCCATTTTAGCCATTCGCTATTTTGATCATTCATAAATCTTGCTACAAATAATTAAGTGCGAGTAATACTTTTTTTTTTTCATTCCCCCTTATAGTTTCCTTAAACAATTAGTTAAGCGATGACGTTTGAACGTACGTTTAGCACTCAATTAGCCTCTTATTTTCTGTAAGATTGTAAGGATGACGTATGAGTTACACAGCCCTATGCACATAAACCTTCAGACCTGTACCTTGTATGTACGTCGAAATGTCATTATCAATCTAGATTGATCCAGTCCCCTCGATCAAGTGTCCCCAGCGGACGCCAGTTTACCTCACTCGGGACACGCTCTGAAATTGATCTATTGAGTCATAACGAGTGCGTATAGCTCGGGGCGGACAAGTTGCTCGCACGAAGCGAGGCGCCTCGGAATTAACTACTGCATGAGATAGAGCCACGATGACGACGACACCATCAACGTGTATTCCGGAATGCGAGAAAATATTTTTCGAGATTTTATCTCTCATTGTCGTTGATTCGATCGTAAGTCAATAGGAACAACAACTTTACGAATATAAAAAAATCTTGCATATTATTCCCTCACTATTTTTCACTTTTTACAAATCTACCTAAATAAGGAAGTATATTTTTATCGATTTTGGTTTCCTCATGAAGGAACTTTTGTAAAAAGTGAAAAATAATGAGAAATTAATATGCAAAGTTCTACTTTGCATCTTTGTTTTAAATAAATTTCGAAAAAGCCAAGGAATAATAAAGGAAAATTATATCATTTCACAACAACATCAAATGTCATGTAAACAAAACTTCCTCTATAAGAAATTTAAAATAAACATTTTTTTTTCGCATATTTATTTACATTTATTTATTTATATCATTGTTATACAAGTTTATTGACTCTATCACAGTTAAAATAACTATGTTATGTTAATATATTTTATTAGGTAAGTTAAGTTTCAGTACTGAAAACGTTAAGACTTTTGTACGTCGACATAAAGCTCTGGATTTTGTGGTACATCTGATTTTTTTTTTCAGTTTTAAACCAGAACGCAACATTGTTGGTTGGCTGGACAATCGTTTGCTTGCCGGACGAGGTTGGAATTGCAACGATCCATGCACTCACCACCATGATGACGACATGCAGTTCTGTATTCCGCTTTCACTAAAAAAAAAAAAAAAAAAAAAAATGAATATTTTCCATCAATTAGTTATTAATCAATGAATTGATTATTTCTTCTAATCGATCAAGTAATTAGTGTCCAAAATTTTACTCCAGGGCCTAAGGCAATAAATTTGGTTAACCATAATAATAAATACAATATAATACCAATGATAAGATATGAAATAAAAAAAGATCCCTCGATTGTAGCTGAGTGACTAATTGATTATTGGTATACGACAGCAATTTATTTCCGATAGCGAACTACCGAGCAGTGAATGATTTCATTCGGTTTATGTTGTCACGCTATATGGCAGCTATCAAATTACTATATTCTATTTCATGTTAGCAATTCGATTCTACAAGACTAATAAATAACGAAATTATTTTTTTTTTTAAATCCTTTTTTATTTCTAACGTTTATAATAATAATAATAATAATATATTAATAATATATTATTATAATATAATAATAATATATTATTATTATATATAATTACATATATAATATATATCTGTCTGTCATAAATATCTGTCATATAAATAAAAAAATAAATATACATATTATATAATATAATGTATTACATATAATATATTATTATAATATAATAATAATAGTTTATATTATTATTATCATTATTATACCTAAAATATCATTACTGCTAAAAGACAGCGACGTATATTTGCAGACTTGTTATTCGTGGGACTATTAATTAAAAATGAAGAAATCTTGTAATCGATTGAAGAATTTTTTTGATTTTTATTTATTCTAAAAATTTCTATTTTGATACTTACAGATTGAACAACAGGTATCTCCGGATTGTCCGCAAACTCCCCTAAACATTGGCATTTCACATTTTTCAGGGGCAACACAGTCTGACTCGCAGCTGTTTTCAGGTGCGGCGGTGGTACCTGAAATAAATAAAAAATGATACAATTATTGAAAAATATTGGTAAAGAAAATATTGATAAAAAAAGTGGTTAAGTCAAAATAACTAAAAATAAATAAAAAAATATATGTATTTATATATATCACCGCCATAAATCTTATAATTAGTCCATGAGCCAAGAAATGAACAGGAATATTTTTTACAGCTCTTTACAAGTATAGAACAATTTATTTGAATTTATGTTTAAGGTGACGTTTAAAGCACTTGCAGCAGTCTGACAACGTACGGTTTTATCCACTTTCGCGTCACACGAGATCAAAGATAGACACGTCAGCGAATGGGGAATCCTTCGTCTGTCAATATGATAATCGCAATTTCCGAAGACTTGGGAATCTCTTTTATACATATATATATATATTAGGCGTAGACTCGTGTCTCAAACATTCTCGAATAAAAAAAACTTTCGATTGATAAATATAGCTATTAATGTGTCCGACTCTCTCTGCCATTTATTCTCGACTTTCCACGTAAGCTAATATATTTATCAGATTGGATGTCATTGAAACGAATCTACAAACACGTAAATATTTTTTTCGAATATTTACAAAATATTTTCATGAGTCAATAATGTACAATGGGAATTCCTGTTGTTGGTAATATGGAAAATATGTTACATGTAGAAATAGATTATTAAGAAATATTTCATAAGGTAATAAATTCCCTAGAAATCTTAATTCTGCCAATCGGCCGTTTTATTGATAGTGTAAAATTATTTATTTAAGTGAAGTTAAGTTATTTAATTAGAAGAATATGTTTAAAAAAATGTTTGCACATTTTTTGTATACAGTGTTTTTTTAAAGCAATTAATTATATCGTGTTCGGGTTATAAACTGTTTGTGTTGTTTTTTGGTAGAATTGATAAAGTGGCGGAACTTTTTTTTTGAGTATAAATTGACATAACCCACGATAACAACTTGTGCAATATTAAAAAATGAATATTTTTTGTTTTTGTCTCTGAATAAGTATGATGTAATTCTGATTGATAAATATATATTCAATAAAGTATGTAAAGAAATTATAAATGTAAAAACATTGAAGATGACAATTAAAAATAAAACATCTAATTAATAGTCTCAGTATTTTTTTTTTATTTGTTAATGATTGACAGCTCATTTACTCCAAAGTATAAGCCAAAACTCATGATAACAATTTGTTATACATAAACAAAAACAATTTATTTGATTCTCATTCCTAAAAAAATATTAAATAAATACATGACAATTAAAAATAAAACATCCAATTAATAGTCAAAATATTTTATTTTTCTTTGATAATGATTGACAGCTCATTTATTCCAAAGTATAAACCAAAATCATAATAACAATTTGTTATACATAAACAAAAAAAATGTATTTAATTCTCATTTCTGAACAAATATTAAATAAATACATGACAATTAAAAATAAAACAATCAATTAATAGTCACAGTATTTTTTTATTATTTGTTAATGATTGACAGCTCATTTACTCCAAAGTACAAGCTAAAACTCATAATAACAATTTTTCATACACAAACAAAAAAAAAATTATTTGATTCTCATTCCTAAAAAAATATTAAATAAATACATGACAATTAAAAATAAAACATCCATTTAATAGTCAAAGTATTTTATTTTCTTCGATAACGATTGACAGCTCATTTACTCCAAAGTATAAGCCAAAAATCATAATAACAATTTGTCACACATAAACAAAAAAAATTTATTTGATTCTCATTTCTAAACAAATATTAAATAAATACATGACATTAAAAATAAAACATCCAATTAATAGTCTCAGTATTTTTTTTTCTTCGATAACGATTGACAGCTCATTTACTCCAAAGTATAAGCCAAAAATCATAATAACAATTTGTCACACATAAACAAAAAAAATTTATTTGATTCTCATTTCTAAACAAATATTAAATAAATATATGACAATTAAAAATAAAACATCCAATTAATAGTCTCAGTATTTTTTTTTTTTTTGACAATCTATGACAGCTCCTTTATGCCAAAGTATAAGTAGCGGTTTCAAGAAGAGGATAGAAAATGTAGAGGCGCTTACCTTGCGTGTGAAGAAGCGCGACAAGCGCGAAAAGTAGAAGACCGAAGTCGAGTGACAAACAGGCGATGCGCATTTTTGCTCCGTTGGTGTGACTTCTGACAGTCGAGACGATTCAATGGTCTCACTTTCCCGTACCGCTACCATTATATAAACGTACGCGTCAAGCATACACACAACGACGTGCTCTGGCCGCTTCGTCAACGCTTGCGCGCTTCCCCTGTTGTCTGTGTAATTCTCTGCTGTCACTATATGCAAGCAAACAGATAGATACGCCCATACCATCGACTACATATGTATACGTACACGCACGAGTCGACCATCGGCTCATGTATTTGATTATCGCTCAACGGCTGTATACATAACACTCATGGCTTTGCATGGTTCGTGTGTACCCGCGCAATTTATACGGATTATCGGCCAAGAGCCTACGCCTTGAACCGTCATACACAGATTTTGCATTTTTATCCACATCCTTCTCTTATCATAATTTACTGTTTGTAATTATTAAAAAATTTATGGAAAATTGATGAAAATTAGAATCTTGCAAATTGCTTCCTTATTATTATACAGATTTTACTATCTTCACGGAAAAAAATGTTTGTTTGTGACAACTACGTTTCCAATTTGCTGCACAAAAGGTGTCAAAAATTAGTTGTCCCAACCATATCGAATAGTAATCTCAACTATTCACGATTACACGGAAAAAAAGGCTTGGTTGGAACAGCCAACTGCCTTGGTTATATATGCGCCAGACAATTAATTGGTTAGACCAACCAAGTTATTTGTTAGGCTACCAATTTCTTGGTTGGTCTAACCAAGTCACTTGGTAAGCTAATCAAGTCACTTGGTAAGCTAACCAAGTCACTTGATAAGCTAACCAAGTCACTTGATAAGCTAACCAAGTCACTTGATAAGCTAACCAAGTCACTTGATAAGCTAACCAAGTCACTTGATAAGCTAACCAAGTCACTTGATAAGCTAACCAAGTCACTTGATAAGCTAACCAAGTCACTTGATAAGCTAACCAAGTCACTTGATAAGCTAACCAAGTCACTTGATAAGCTAACCAAGTCACTTGATAAGCTAACCAAGTCACTTGATAAGCTAACCAAGTCACTTGATAAGCTAACCCAGTCACTTGGTATTCTAACCAAGTCACTTGGTAATCTAACCAAGTCACTTGGTAAGTTAATCAAGAAATTGGTAGCCTAACAAAACCAAGTTACTTGGTAAGCTAACCAAATGACTTGGTTAGACCAACCAAGACATTGGTAGCCTAACAAAACCAAGTCACTTGGTTGGTCTAACCAAGTGACTTGGTTAGACCAACCAAGAAATTGGTCACCTAACAAATAACTTGGTTGGTCTAACCAATTAATTGTCTGGCGCATATATAACCAAGGTACTTGGTTGTTCCAACCAAGCCTTTTTTTCCGTGTAGTTCTCCCAAAATTAGTAAGCGTATCCAATCCAATCGTTGGAAATACCATTTGAGTTGTACACCGAGAGAAATATATAGTACTCATTCCCAGATTCGTATAGTAATCGGGATCCAAAGTGGAAAAATGGCATTTTTTTCCAGACACATACAAGGATTTACTAGGCGTCGCCTGCTGTACTATTTACACTGCTGTACAATGCTATACAACGCATCTCATACTTCTCTATATTTTGCGCCCACAAATGTTCGGAATAATCTTCATACGCATACAGGTTAAAGCAATTCACTTTACGAAAAATAACGCAAAATCTATTGACAGCCTGCAAAATGTCTGTAGTTTAGTACGACATGAGACTTACGAAAGATATACAGCTCCCGTGTAGCGTCGATCGTTCAACGTTTGCCGTCATAACCTCAAAGTTGCCCGAATATGCCCAGACGGTTTGCGAGTGCCCCACCGCGTGCATCGCGTTTCTATTCATGGTATAAGTAAATATTTCTAAACTTCCAAGATTGATCCCATTTACTATGTTGTCTCGGTTTTTTCACCAAATTATTTTAGATGCCTTAACTATATTTTTCTCTCGGTGCAAGGGAAATAGAATAATCGATAGGTTTTGTAAACTCATTTTTGATTATGGCAATTAGAGATGTGAGTGGTAAATATGACCGGTAATTTTACCGTAAAAGAACGGTTCGTGACCGTTTTAAAAATTACCACATTGGTTATTAAATCATATGGTCTCATCGTGATTTAAAATGTCGTCAAGATACGGTGAATTTACGACAAAATTTTACGGTAATTTTACCAAAAAATTTGTTACCGGTAATTTTACAACTATATAGACGAAGTTTATAAAGTAAAATCATATGGTCTCATCGTGATTTAAAATCTCGTCAAGATACGATGAATTTACGAAAAAAATTTACGGTAATTTTACCAAAAAATTTGTTACCGGTAATTTTACAACTATATAGACGAAGTTTACCATATTTACCTATATTTACCATTTCTAACGGTAAATATACCAACAAAAATTGTGACCGATCAATTTTCGTGACCGTATTTTCATAACACAAACTTTGTAGAAAAAAAATGACGGTAAAATACGGTAAAAGTACCGTATTTTTACGGTCATTTTACCGAAAATAAAAATACCGGTATTTTCACATCTCTAATGGCAACTAATCTTTTCTTTCCGTGTGAGTCTCTGGGAATACATCCAGAGAAATGGTTCGATGAGCTCATTTGAATCAAATGTGGGTTGCATTTGAAATAAATAATATTTTATTTGGATCAAATACGTTTTATTTAAATAAATTATATTCTACACTGTTAAAAATATTTCGTGAAAATTTCCATTAAAGGTAAAGGAAGGATATTTAATATAAAATTACACTATTGTCTACTGAATCAAAATTTGATTAATTTCAAATATATCTACATATTGATTTAAATAAACCCATCAGATCTGTTTCTTTGGGTGTAAGTTTATCAATTTTGGCTTTCTCTTACAGAAAGATTAGTGGAATCGGGCGTAAAATTCTAAAGCTTTTTATTTCCATTTTTAGTCGCTGACTAATTTAACATGAACGGACTTTGAATGTGACTTCATTTATTTATGTATAAATATTTACGTCGATATCTTGAAATTCACACAATACAGATGTATTAATTTTTATTATTACAATAATTGTAAAATCAAGTGACAAAAATCTTATATACATATACGAACAAATATTAACTTCCAAGTCTCACTGCTGCCACTAATATTTATTATACCCGATAACATTTTTAGTCGGTTGGTCGAGCAAAACGACAGAAGATATCTGATCGAGCTCGATTACATCTTCCTACTCTGCGTCTCACAAAATACTTAACGATTGATATAAAATGAGAAAAACATATTCTGGGATATTCTTACATGTAGTAAAAGGATGCAACATAGTTGCTGGAATTTCAGCTATCAGGTGCAAACAAAAGTGTCAAAACTTTTTTTTTTAAGGGATCTCGAATGTCACATTTAGTTCTTTTTTTTATAGTCACGTAGTCTCGCAAAATAAATTTCTAATAATAATAATAATTGTACCGAATAGTCTGTAAAAGTGTAAGAAAACCTGTTACAAAAAAAATGGTCTTAAAAAATTCTTTCCCTGGACCCCACAAAATATTTAACGATTGATATAAAATGAGAGAAAAATTATCCTCGTATTTTATTACAGGTGGTAAAATGAATGATTATAAAATAAAAATAATGTAAACATTGTTGCTGAAAAAAAAAACAATTTTTATGCCTTGAACAAAAAAAATTGCATTTTTTGGGCAAAAAAAAAATTGCATTTTTTTGGACAAAAAAAAATTGCATTTTTTTGGACAAAAAAAATTGCATTTTTTTGGACAAAAAAAATTGCATTTTTTTGGACAAAAAAAAATTGCATTTTTTTGCACAAAAAAGAAATTGCATTTTTTTGCACAAAAAAGAAATTGCATTTTTTGGACAAAAAAAAAAATTGCATTTTTTTGGACAAAAAAAAATTGCATTTTTTTGCACAAAAAAGAAATTGCATTTTTTTGCACAAAAAAGAAATTGCATTTTTTGGACAAAAAAAAAATTGCATTTTTTTGGACAAAAAAAAATTGCATTTTTTTGGACAAAAAAAAATTGCATTTTTTTGGACAAAAAAAAATTGCATTTTTTTAGACAAAAAAAAATTGCATTTTTTTGGACAAAAAAAAAATTGCATTTTTTTGGACAAAAAAAAATTGCATTTTTTTGGACAAAAAAAAATTGCATTTTTTTGGACAAAAAAAATTGCATTTTTTTAGACAAAAAAAAATTGCATTTTTTTCGACAAAAAAAATTGCATTTTTTTCGACAAAAAAAATTGCATTTTTTTCGACAAAAAAAAATTGCATTTTTTTCGACAAAAAAAAATTGCATTTTTTTCGACAAAAAAAAATTGCATTTTTTTTTGTCCAAGGCATAAAAAATAAAGCTTGATTACATCTTCCTACTCTGAGTCTCACAAAATACTTAACGATTGATATAAAATGAGAAAAACGTATTCTGGTATATTCTATCATGTAGAAATAAAATAAGAGAAAAATTATCCTCGTATTTTTTTACAGGTGGTAAAATGAATGATTATAAAATAAAAATAAAGTAAACATTGTTGCTGAAAAAAAAAACAATTTTTATGCCTTGGACAAAAAAAATATTGCATTTGTTTTTTTTTTCTTAAGGGGTCTTTATTATTTCCATGAAATCTTCGTTCACAAGACGAATTGCTATTAACAGTAATAACTGTAATAATTACGTCTCTAAAACTGTAAAAAAAATTTTACTGCTGTACTATGATTTATGGGAATACATCTCGTCATGCTTAATAAAAAAAAACATAGAGCGAGAGTCACAATTCCGAGGGAATCAGTCACGGCTGCCTTCAACGAAAATATATATATTCTGCGAATAATACTACATCCCGTTCTGTTTAGTCTTGTCTGATTCAGAATAATATACATCCTTTTCAAAGTAATTTGCGTTATATATATATTTTTTTCAACTTCCGTGTATGTGCTTATCGTGCTTATACAACATATATACACCTTGGCAGTTCTTTAGTACTTTTTGAAGGAGAATAATTATCTCGAGGAGTCGCAATTTTGCCTTGTGCTCTTTATATATATATAAGTATATATATACACATATACTGTAAATTAACTGTGTCTTCTCTGGCTCAAAGCAAATGAATAAATGAATTTACACTGTGCGATATTAATATTCTTTACGAGTCTACGACGAAAATATTGACTCGGGGCTTCCGGCGTTTTGTTATTATTTTTCGTCTTTATTTTTCTAGTGGATTTTTATGAACTTTTGGAGAACTTCACGCCATGAGTTCAAAGCGTAAACAAAAATTAAATAAACATATTTTTTTCTCCGAGATGTTTATTACACTTGTTGTTAAAATATTTTTCTCGCAGCGAAGAAAATTTTTGTATTTTAAGCTTCGAATTATCAGTCATATATCAAATTGAAAAAATGCAGCCATTTTGGTAAGAGAATTCTGGTAATTTTTGACAAACATCGGGTTTCATTGAGAATATATTGTTTTCATGAAAAATTTTTTTTTCGAGATTTTCATGTCAGTACACTCAGAATGGGCCAAAATGTCGAAAAAAGTGATTTAGAAAAAAATGTCTGTATGTGTGTGTGTGTGTGTGTGTGTGTGTGTATGTTACACGATCGAAAAATGTAAACCTTTATAACTCGGGAATGCCTTGAGATATCGAGCTGAAATTTGGACCATAGATAGAGGGATCAAGCCTCATCATTCATACAGATTTTTGTTAAAATCCACTTCACCGTTAAATTATTACGTGTTTTTAAATTTTTTGAAAAATGTCTGTTTACGCGATAACTCTTTCAATTTTCGAGATATTGATCTTAAAATTGGTATGAATGTGAGCTTTCATACGCCGGTGATCGCTATTGAATTTGGTTAAGATCGGTTGAACCGTTAAAATTTTATGGTGTTTTGAATTTTTCAAAAAATTGACATTATCGCTCTATTGTAACTTTTGCAAAACTTAAGATAGCGAGCTCAAATTTTGTATATAAATGAAACAATATTCAGCCATTATATATGTATAATTTAGTGACGAACGGTATGAAATTTTTGATTTTATGGAATGTTGAATTATTTTTAAAAATATACATTATCACATTCACTTTCGGAAACGCTCTAATAATCAAGAAAAAACATAATAACGAAATAGAAAAAGCGTATCCACAACATGTATATTTATCTAATTAAAACAAGGATGCAAAGTAGAATCTTGCACATTGCTTCCTCATTATTTTTCGCGTTTTACAAAGCTTCCTCTATGAGGAAGCCAAAAATTGAATAACATACTTCCTCATAGAGGTTGCTTTGTAAAACGCGAAAAATAATTAGGAAGCAATGTGCAAGGTTCTATACTTTGCATCCTTTTTATTTCGTAAAAGAAAATGTATTTACTGGTAACATGAAAAAATTAAATTAAAATTTCTATTTTTACAACAAAAAAATCGAGGAATTTCTTCTATTTTACGATAGGAGCACATTTTTTCGCTGGTAAATTTCTAAAATTCCGGTTAATTGAATCTCTATTTGGATAATTGACGCTTCGGATAAACCTAATCATCATTTGGTTGATTGGCGTTCGGAAAATTGACTTTCTACTGTATTGGTGCTTGACACCATGAAATTATTACTGCACGTTGTTTCCTTCGCTAATCGCTTCCGGAAACTCATTAAATTTTCTTGTCACTAACTGTTTACGATTTCTTGCTCGGGGAGTCACCGATAAGGTGGAACATGCCACCGAAGAAATTGCAATACGTGTTTGAGCGAATTCTCAATATAATTCACGATTAAATCGTGCTAAGAAATCTGCTTTGAAATGCGAAGCATATGTAGACGTTCTGTGTGAAT
Source organism: Ephialtes manifestator (assembly GCA_963970395.1). NCBI lineage: Eukaryota > Metazoa > Arthropoda > Insecta > Hymenoptera > Ichneumonidae > Ephialtes > Ephialtes manifestator. The sequence continues at coordinate 27,496,580 of OZ019978.1, forward strand.
CATTCTCGAAGTAACGTTGGTATTCCCGGATAATATGGTAATTTTATTCAGTGTGCATATAGTAGTAATTTATTGAATTATGAATAATTTTTTTTCAAAGAAAATAAATTACGTGGGCTTATCAATTATTATTTGAAAAATGACCATGAATAATTAATATCTATTTTGCTCTATGTACGAAAATAAAAATGCAGTTTAATTAGAATAAATTTTTCTTGTTCATATTATGTAAAAATAAAAAATGTAATAATATATCTAAGTTACTTTCAGAATAAGAAAGTGACTATCGCAGGAATTAAAGAAAAACAAAAATATGTTATATACCTCAAACCAAAATGCATCTCATTTTTAAGCTAATACTTATATGCACAACGAATTTTCGTACGACTTATGTTTTCGTGATTAAAATAAATATTATCTTGTTTTCGACTTGAATAAAAATGCAGTTCGATTAGAATAAATTTTTCTTCTTCATATTATGTACAAGTAAAAAATGTAATAATATATCCAAGTAACTTTCAGAATAAGAAAGTGACTATCGTAGGAATTAAAGAAAAAAAAATATACGTTTTATACCTCAACCCAAAATGCATCTCATTTTTAAGCTAATACTTATATGCACAACAAATTTTTGTACGACATATGTTTTCGTGAATAAAATAAATATTATCCTGTTTTCGAATTGAATAAAAATTCTTCAATTCTCCCGTGTAAAAATGTCATTGGTCGCTTCGTACTTAATTTCAACGACTTCACACAAATCCGGGTCTTTAGTATCATGTTTTTACTGTATAGTTTGAAACTAGTTTCGGCGATAACACGTATGTACAGAAATGTAAAACGACTTCATCGCTCTTTGTGTCCTTGATTAATTGCTTCCGAAAGTTTGATAGAGCTTCCGGTCCCTATAAAATATTCTGTTTATCTGGAAGTTCATTTCACAATCTTTTGCTAGAGGAATCACCATAAGATGATGATTTTCACCGAAAAATTCGTAATATGTAGGGGAGATGGGGGCAAAACGGGCATCACGTCTGAAAATGACAATTGGGGGCAAAACGGGCATCGTTTCAACTTTTTCGAACACGACTTTTTTCAATTTCCTGACATTTCTTACTTGAAAATTTCGGAAAATAATTGGTGATGTCAGTAAAACAGGCAGGGACGCAAAACAGGCATCTCGGCTAAATATAAGTATCGGGGTCAAAATTGGCACCAAATCATAAAATGAGAATTTCGTTCTAATTGATTTCTTTATGATATACCGACTTTTTTTTCAAAGAATTAATTTGATTATAAAATTTTTGAAAAATTCATTTGACTATATTTTTATTCTTTGCTCAACAAAGTATCGAAAAAAAGTTCTGAACGAATGGTTAAAAAAATTCTGATCTTATGAAGATTATCAATTTTTTTTCATCACCAATTTGACGGATTTTCCGCACTTTCCCTATCTAAGGAACGTAAAAAACTAAGACAAATCGTTTTTACGAAAGTTGAGACGGTGCCCGTTTTGCCCCCAATCCCGATTTTTAATGGAGCTGCCCCTATCTCATGCATAAATCACGCTAGAATGTCAATTCTGGCTTCATATATAGCTTAATTTGAATCATTTTCGAATTAACTCGGGTATTCACAGATAAAATTATAATCGCTTTTATTGATTCGACAGCTTGTGAAGGGAACATATTGGCAGCGTTTATCAAACATATTATCAACATTTCACATAGAGCGCAATCTCTTCGGAATATATTACATCATACAGTAAATTAACATAATATCAATATCATTTGAATTGCAATTCCACCAAAAGTAAAAAAAATATAACTTGGAATGTTGTTCAAGAAAAAAAGATTGTCTATGTTTAGTGAAAATCAGTTGACATGCGAGTAATAAATTCGAAATATTCCATGATACAGACAATTAACATCATATTAGTATAATTCTAATTATAAGTTTGTTAAAAGCGATAGATTAAAATAACTCTACTGTGTTTTCAGCGTAATTCTGTTTTTCATGGTTCCATAATGGAAACTTCCGAAATTACGATTTTGTGAATTTATATCTCTACCATTGATTTTTTTTCGGAAGTTTCAAGACTGATGGTAAAATGGGCAACTCCTAAAAAATTCCCTGTTTTACCAGGAAAAACTTACCATCGGTCTTCGATTGAAGCGCAGACTCGTGGCCGAGTTCTGAACTGATCTGAACATTGGGGATGTTTTAGTCGTTCTCGGGGAGGACTGAATTATGGTAGAGTTATTTTATGAAGTTATGATGTACGCGGTAAAAAAAAATTGTTAAGTTCATACCAATTTTCATAAGCTTGTTTTGTTGTAAATGATGACACGGTTGATACACTTCCGCAACATTAAATTCTTTATTTGAATTTTACACCAGTTTCGTATGACTTGTTTATTTTTATTTTTTAAAATTATTTTTCCTCTTCTTCGGAATACGTTTCTTCAATGTCGTTGTTGCTTTCTGCAGGTTGATGACTGGATGACTGCGAGATGAGTGACGGAAAGAGTGTATGTGTGGCTGTTTTGGATGTGTGTACGTGTAGCTGTCTGTATTTATTTTTTACTATGAAATTAGTTTATAAGACCGAAGATCTTGTATACGTATGCGAGAAGCGCTTAAAAGATTTTGCGTGCTTAGAGTCAGCAGATTCCCCGTGGAAAAGGAAAGAGTGACCACTCAAAGTCAACAGTCACTTATTAGATGAAAATTCACTTATGTGCAGTAAATTTGGTAGGGAGGGTAATTTACGTTAAAAAAAATATGTATGTATATTTTATTGAATTTTTTTGCAATTTGAAAAAACGTTTCTTAGGTCAGCAACCGCGAGAACTAATTTTATTTACTTAGGGACAGTAAATATTAAAAAAATCTGGGATTGGCACTTAAAAGCAGCACGATTCCCGGATCCTTACCTTCAACCTGTTTCAGAACGATATATCCGAGCAGGAGAAAGTTTTCGGACAGAAGCTCTGATTTTTCTGCCTCTTATATAGCGACCAGGCTGCAACTCGTTTGCGAAAAGCTCTCGTCGAGCTGGCCATCTCTTGGCGCTCGGCGGAACTATGGGAGCTTTCGCGTGCTCAGGTGCGGAACGCCAACGCGGGGGCCCCGGTTCTTTAGATGAATTTATTTTTTAGGTAGGAAAGAAACTGTAGGCCAGGCGGAAAATAGTTGGACGCCTGCAGACAACAGTTTTTATAAGTATTTACTCCCTGAAATATCCTACGAAACTGACGAAAAAATGTTCGCCAGTAAAACTCAAACATTATAAGTGGAATCATGAAAAACGATTTTTGTTCAGATTTTTCACGTTTTCTCGTGACATTTTTTTCGTTATTTACAGAAAATTTGTGAAGAAGAAGAAAAGTTCATAAAATGCAATTTTATATTCACTCTCATTGAAAGTTGCCAAATATCTAAGAAAATTTAAATCACATTAAAATTTTTATCGAAAATGCTTTTTGTCTGAGAGATCAGAATTTTCTCGCCAACAAACAAAAACAGTCTTGAAGGCAATTTGAAAGCCAATTGAAATTTCGATGTGATCAGATTCATCAAGATTGTCTCTACACTCAATGATATTCCTAACCAACTTAAAAATTTGAGAATATTATGAAGATTCTGAATATTATCACTTTTGACAAATTTTAAAAAGAAGCTAGGTGGAATTTTTACAAATATTAATTAGGAATCGAATAATTGGATAATTTCATAAAAAGCAATTCTATATTCACTTTCATTGAACATCTAAAATCTCATTAAAATATCGAAAAAAAAACATTAAATCGCATCCAAATTGATATTGAAAATGATGTCTCAAAGAGTTAACATTTTCTACGGTTTAGCCGACGAACAAAAGCAATTTGAAAGCCAATTGAAAGTAACGATCATTCGTATAGAACAAAGTACAGAATTTCTGCATCATCGAAGATTGTCTCTTCAATCAATGATATTCCGAACAGTGAAAGGCTTCCGCCAATCGTTGTCGTCATAGTTGAAACGATCATTGACATTCAAATCACAGTGAAAGACCGAAAAGAAGGATCCACCAACGAAGGAGAATTTCAGGGGAGCGCTGAAGAAGAAAAAGACCTGACAGTATCTCGGCGGAGAGTCAGAGGTCAATTCCTCAGACTGTGGTCACGGTTCGTGTGATCCATCGATGCCGCCACGATGTGTAAGCCCATTTCGCGTTGCTCCAATCTCCGGTAAGTGTTCGGAAAGAGAGTCTCCATCCACGAATGTGCTCACGATCGAGAATCGCCCGGAGCTCAAAAGTCCTCGCGAACATCTCGCTCGATCTTGGCAAGCAAGCAAGCAAGCAGCGAGAGCGCCTCCGAGAAATGCTAATGGCGATACAGAGAGTGAAGAACCAGCCGATAAAGTGAGCACGCTGATCGATAGCCCGAGCACTCGAGCGATCGCTATTTTCCCATGGAAATTCCAAATCGATTCCACCGCTCTTTCCAATCTTTTCTTTCGGGGAAGAAAGATTATATATTATATATATATACGTACAAAACACGTACAATCAATGAAAGGTCGTGCTTATTATGTGCTCAGAACCAATATTTTGTCAGTCCCGACGACGTTGTCGTGTGTGTCAATAATGACAATATGTGATCGGCAACTTTCCAACTGATGATTTTTTATCCCGCTTCGGTTCTTCATCAAATATTGTGATAATTGAGGGATTAATATACTTTGATGACAGGGAAATGATTCATTTTGTTTTTGACAAGACGCAAGTCGGGTACAAAGTTATTAAGAGAACTGAGTCATATAAAAATGTCAGCAGAAAAGATTTTTTAGGGATGATTCTGTTCTTTCTAAAAATCTTACATTGGAACTTTATATTAAGTACTATAATTGTGTGATTTTGTAGAGACATATGGAGCATTATGGAATTATGTTCCTGACAAACAAAATAAGACATCGAAAGCTCAATGTGTTCACTGGTTTGATTCAAAAGCTACGCAAAGGGACAAATTTTACATTTTACCTTACACCAATCTGGTGTTCCATATGTTTGTACAATATTGCACAATTGTAGTACTTGATACGCACTTTGTGAAGTTTAAATACAAGATTTCTACACGGAGAAAATTTCTGTGTTGTGACAACATAAAACGAGGACAACAAAAATCGTTACGTTAGGCTGACAAATCTTTTGTTCGGCAGACAAATCAGTTTTGCTATGCTGACAAATCTTTTGTTCGGCTGACAAATCTTTTGTTCGGCTGACAAATCTTTTATTCGGCTGACAAATCAGTTTTGCTATGCTGACAAATCTTTTGTTCGGCTGACAAATCTTTTTGCTGGGCTGACAAATCTTTTGTTCGGCTGACAAATCTTTTGTTCGGCAGACAAATCTTTTGTTGGGCTGACAAATCTTTTGTTCGGCTGGCAAATCTTTTTTCGGCTGACAAATCTTTTGTTCGGCTGACAAATCTTTTTTCGGCTGACAAATCTTTTGTTCGGTTGAGAAATCTTTTGTTCGGCTGACAAATCTTTAGTTCGGCTGACAAATCTTTTGTTCGGTTGAGAAATCTTTTGTTCGGCTGACAAATCTTTTGTTCGGCTGACAAATCTTTTGTTCGGTTGAGAAATCTTTTGTTCGGCTGACAAATCTTTTGTTCGGCTGACAAATCTTTTGTTCGGCTGACAAATCTTTTGCTGGGCTGACAAATTTTTTTGTTAGCCTAACAAGACGATTTTTGCTGTCACCGTTTTATGTTGTCACGACACAGAAATTTGTTTCCGTGTAGAAAGAATAGAATCATCAATAACAAATATTTTCTGATGGCATTTTTAGGTGACTGAATTCCCTTAATATATTTGTACTGATGACAGGGAAAAATAATTGAAATTTCAAGGGTTTGTAAGGATGAAAGTGGGTTTTCTGAAGAAATTAATCAAATTGGAAGGATTTGATTTTTATGTCTTTCTTTCAACCGAAAAAAACATATTGTAAATCGACCTGTTTTTTTTTAGATCCCTTAAACTAGAATCTATAAAAATACTTGACGCTACAAAAATTTGTAGATAACAGTTGGCGATTTAAAAAAAAAAAAATTCTATTTCAAGAACTTAACATTTGCTTTCTCGAGATCTCATTTAGTACAAAGTGATTCTGTAGAACACGAACATGCGTAAATACTTTAAAGAATCACGCTAACATGCGTTAGTCAATTAATCACCGGGTCTTCGTGTGGACAGGAATAGCAAAATGATTATAGAACACATATACCGTGTCGGGTTGTATGTATATGAATCTGTTGAAGATTGCTCATATCGTTTCTGAAAGGTAAGCACCGGAGGCAATATAGTTAGGAGCTCTCGTTGCCCTAATAAAGTTTCATCGCTACTTTGACGAGGCAATATATTCAATGAGACGTGTGTCATAATTTTGCTCCACTATAAAATCCTCATTTTTAAACTAAATAAAAGATCCGCAACTAAAAGTCAGAAAGCTAATTCCGCTATCAAAGATAGCGGAATTAGGCATTTCATACTAAGTGGGACACCTGAATTTTTCGTGATCTCAAAAAGTTAGTATACACTTTTTAAACGTTTTTTTAGAGTGTCTTGAAAATCCTCAAATTATTTCAGAAATTTCACACATGGTTTGCCGAAAATTTAATACCGATTTTTTTTCACTTTGCTGTATATTCAAAACCACTGATTGTACAAAAAATATGTTCAACCATAAAATTCAAGTTTTCGAATGAACTTTATAATTGAATTTTAAAAATTAAATTTGTACAATTAAATTTTTAAAATTAAATTTGTACAATTAAATTTTTAAAATTAAATTTTTAAAATTAAATTTTTAAAATTAAATTTTTTAAATAAAAATAAAAATTTTAAATTAAATCCTTAAAATTAAATTTTTTAAATTAAATTCTTAAAATTAAATTTAAAAAATTAAATTTAAAAAATTTAATTTGAAAAATTAAATTTATAAAAATTTAATTTAAAAAATTTAATTTGAAAAATTTAATGTATAAAAATTAAATTTTTAATTTTTAGTACTTCCCAACGAAAAAAAACAAAATTGTTACAATATTTCGTCGAAAAGTCTCTGAAAATAATTCTGAGCAGTTGTGAAAAAAATTTTATTGGAAAGTACAACCGAAAACGTGAATTTTATGTCTAAATATGTTTTTTGTACAATTAATAATTTTGAATATACAGCAAAATTTAAAAAAATAGAACATACATATGGTAATAAATTTTGGACAAGCGAAATGTGTGTTAAAATTCTAAAATAATTTGAGGATATTCATGGGACTCAAAACAATTTTTTAAAAATCGATGAACCCTTTTTGGGATCTCTCAAAATTGTGGTGATCCACTTGACATGGAATACCTCATACATTCATGCGTATATATCGAAATTTTAATTAATTCATTCCTGTAATCGTAAAAAAACAGAAACTGAGTACAAACGATTAATATTAAGCGGGTTTAATGGTATAATAATCATCATAGGAAACGATTCGTGTAATCTAACGTTTTATTGTTATCACTCTCGAAGCCTATGGTTTAAATCGATTTTACGGGCTAAAGTGGTTTGAGAATTTTCAATTTACGAGCTCCAATCAAAAGTATTTAATGTCAACGAGCGAGGATATGTATGTGCACGCGCGATGCGCTGGTCGAGCGGTCGATATTTGTGTAGTTTCGTTGAAACGAATTTCACGACAATTAAATATTTTAATAACCATCGCAGCCACTCTTAAAATTCATGGATAATTTCCCTATGGAATTACTAATCGTTTCACTGTTGCGCCAAATTACAAACAGAGATGAACAATGCTTTTTTTTTTTTTTCTTAACATCATTTTGAAAATTGCTTCTAAATTGTCAGATATATAATTATTAATTAGCTGTGTTTAACTACAAATTTTCGATTATAATTTTCGAAACAATATTGTGCGGAAATTAGGACATTTTTTTTTTTGTAATTAATTTAAGAGTTAATATTACGTTCATCTCTGATGATAAGTACATTCTATAGTGTCAGGTTTTGTGTGAGTATCCGAAGTATTTCGAAATTTACAGATTTCGTGTCAAAATTATTGCTGGCAAATATTTGGGAAGATTTTATTCACGGTTGAACATAAGAATCCACTTAATGATTCTACAAGTGAATCATTAACAAATTTTTCGTTGAATGTTTTTTTTAAAGAATCTCATGAATGTACCGCAATGTCAAGATATGCCAGCAATCATCTTGAGTGTATTAATCTATATTAATATTTACAGGTCGGCGAACTTATGCGATTTATCTTAAACGATATTATAACTTATACGTGTTACAGTCAACTCTCGGTTTTCGGGCAAATATATGGTGAAAAATAATAAAAAGCAATGTATAAAACAATTGACTTTGATTAATTGTGACTGCAAGCCAGAGTTGTAAATCCCCATTAATTCATGAGATATAGTTTACAGTACAATTTGTTTTGTAATTATGATTTCATAATAATAATATGTAGTGATTATAAAATAGAGTGTAAACATTTGAATAGCTGAAAAAAATACTAATTTTCGCTTTAATATTGCAAGAAATAGTGGAAAAAATGGAAAAAACAAGTAATACATTACTTTCTTAATGCATTACTTTTTTTTTCATTTTTTCAATAGGATTACCGTGAATTTTTATTGAAAAATAATGATTTTTGCAGCCCCTCCAAAGTTTTATCATCGTATTACAATCGCAATATATGGTGAAAAATAATAAAATGCATTTTATAAAACAATTGACTTTGATTAATTATGACTGCAAACCAGAGTTGTAAATCCCCATTAATTCATGAGATATAGTTTACAGTACAATTTGTTTTGTAATTATGATTTCATAATAATAATATGTAGTGATTATAAAATAGAGTGTAAACATTTGAATAGCTGAAAAAAATACTAATTTTCGCTTTAATATTGCAAGAAATAGTGGAAAAAATGGAAGAAACAAGTAATACATTACTTTCTTAATGCATTACTTTCTTTTTTCCATTTTTTCAATAGAATTACCGTGAATTTTTATTGAAAAATAATGATTTTTGCAGCGATTCCAAAGTTTTATCATCGTATTACAATCGCAATATATGGTGAAAAATAATAAAATGCATTTTATAAAACAATTGACTTTTATTAATTGTGACTGCAAACCAGAGTTGTAAATCTCCATTAATTCATGAGATATAGTTTACAGTACAATTTGTTTTGTAATTATGATTTCATAATAATAATATGTAGTGATTATAAAATAGAGTGTAAACATTTGAATAGCTGAAAAAAATACTAATTTTCGCTTTAATATTGCAAGAAATAGTGGAAAAAATTGAAGAAATAAGTAATGCATTACTTATTTTTTCCATTTTTTCAATAGAATTACCGTAAATTTTTATTGAAAAATAATAATTTTTGCAGCCATTCCAAAGTTTTATCATCGTATTACGATCGCTACATGTTATTATTATAAAAACATAATTATAGAGCTGATCGTATCATCATCATTATTTCTATAAGTATTAGGCACTTACAACTCTGCTGCAAATATGTAATGATTTTGCAATAATTATGAAAAATTTAGATGTATTATTTTCGAGTAATTTTTTCGACGATATTTGAGAGAGCAAAAAGCCGTTTTGTAGTGACTTAATTAAACGCTTTTTTCAAAAAGTTATTATAAACCCCAAAATTTTCAACTTTCACAAATATTCAATAAAAAAAATTAGATTTATTATGTTTTGAAATTTGAAATATTTTGTGAACATAATAATTTACGATCAAATACTTTTCCATTTACTGGTGTTAATTCTTATTTTAGATACAGGAAAAAATGATAACATGGAATGGAACGCTTTTTTAACCAGAGATGACTGTACACAGAGCATTATCTATTTTTATATATAGCCATATATCTGTTATTCGATCGTGGTAATTTTAACATTAACAATACTGTACATGGATTGCAATTGCATCATATATATATATATATATGAATATATATATATATATATTATTGATATATTGTTATTATTTATTACCTTTTGTCATTTTTTATAGACATGTTGTGTGATTGAACTGACTAGAACTTTCGTGAAACAACCACCGGTTGCTTAGTATTTTTTTCCAGTGGATATTCCAGTCATTAGGATTTTTAAATCATTTTTCAATTACTGAATTTGCGACGAAAAGTTTATGAAATAAACCCATGAGTAATTATAAACCGATCAGATTCTTAAAAATTGAGAATATTGGAAAAATGTTGCATTATCTGCATATTAAATATGCAATTACTTGGATAATGCAACTTGAGTGTCAATTTTATTTTATTAAATAAAAATATATATTAATATATATATATAAAATATTTATATATTATTATTTATTATATATTATTATTTAATATATAAAAAAAATGTTATGGCTAGAATGTTAAAAATAATATTTATGAAAATTGGTATAAAATTAATTAGGTGTATAATTTTTTGCCTTGAATGATTTCCAGAAGTGTTATTAAATATGTTCGTCACATAAAACAAAAAATTATTAATGACTGGAATATCCACGTGGGAAAAATATAGTTAACTCAAAGAAATCGTCGTAATCATGACGACCATTAATTTTTTTTCCATGTGACTATTGAAATAGTTACCGTGCCTACAATTTTACTGCGACTAATTTAATATTGTTACGCGCAACAATAGGAAAATTAATGCAAATAGAAAAATAGTCGCATAGACTAAGAATTAATAATTACCGAATAGTTAGTCGTCGGGACTGCTACGATTTTCTAAGTGCATAGTATACGGTTTTCGAAGACATCATGTATTGCGAATGTGTGCTCGTACAAATAGTACAATGAATATGGAAAATCGTCATCCTAACAACGTCATTTTAAATAACGCGATGAATTTGTGTACAGCAGCTTTCCGGTAAGTCTTAAGACTTAATTACTTTGTGAAATTAATATTCACGCTATAATCCATTTTATAGGCATCCATTTTTTTATAATATCGATCTGTAGTATTTATAAAGTGTTATCCAAACTTTAGGTTGTATAACTGGAGTAAAAATTCATTTTTAACCAAATTTTGAAAGAATTTAAAAGAAATTACAAGAAAAAAATGTAGCAGAATGTTGCGCCATTTATTTAAAATAAAAAAAACATAATTATAGCAATTGTAAAAAAATTGAACTTTTAAAAATGAAATCTAGAGATTTTCGTTTTAAAAGAAATTAAAAGAAATTACAAGAAAAAAATGTAGCAGAATGTTTCGCCATTTATTTAAAATAAAAAAACATAATTATAGCAATTGCTAAAAAATTGAACTTTTAAAAATGAAATCTAGAGATTTTAATTTTAAAAGAAATTAAAAGAAATTACAAGAAAAAAATGTAGCAGAATGTTTTGCCATTTATTTAAAATAAAAAAAAACATAATTATAGTAATTGTAAAAAAAATGAACTTTTAAAAATGAAATCTAGAGATTTTAATTTTAAAAGAAATTGAAAGAAATTACAAGAAAAAAATGTAGCAGAATGTTTCGCCATTCATTTAAAATAAAAAAACATAATTATAGCAATTGTAAAAAAATTGAACTTTTAAAAATGAAATCCAGAGATTTTAATTTTTAAAGAAATTAAAAGAAATTACAAGAAAAAAATGTAGCAGAATGTTTCGCCATTCATTTAAAATAAAAAAACATAATTATAGAAATTGTTAAAAAATTGAACTTTTAAAAATGAAATCTGGAGATTACGTTTGCAAAATAATAATTGTGATAATTTAACCACAAATGCTTATCTGGCAGAATAATGGAGGTGGAATTCACTTTCGTACGAAAATTAGATTAATGAACATGGATCCAGAGTTGTAAATCCCCATTAATTCATGAGATATAGTTTACAGTAAAATTTGTTTTGTAATTATGATTTCATAATAATAATATGCAGTGATTATAAAATAGAGTGTAAACATTTGAATAGCTGAAAAAAATACTAATTTTCGTTTTAATATTGCAAGAAATAGTGGAAAAAATGGAAGAAATAAGTAACGCATTACTTATTTTTTTCCATTTTTTCAAAAGATTTACCGTGAATTTTTATTGAAAAATAATAATTTTTGCAGCCATTCCAAAGTTTAATCATCGTATTACAATCGCTACATGTTATTATTATAAAATCGTAATTATAGAGAGCTGATCGTATCATCATCATTATTTCTATAAGTATTAGGCATTTACAACTCTGCATGGATCTTATCCAGTCACTGAAAAAATGCGATCTTACGGAAAAACTACTGTACTAAATTTATTGGAGCACTTGCATGTAACACGACAGCGAGTTGCTGAAGAATTTTGTCTAGTCAAAGCACCGACAAGCATGAACGCTTCTCGTTCGATTGATTTTTTCTTTAAGGGATCCACATAAACTTGGGTACAAAAAAACAGATCGATTTTCAAGATTTTTTTTTTCATATTGTTAAAAAAATTGTAAAAATAACGACAAAAACATGCAATTTAAATTACTTGTTACTAGCAAATGGATAAGCATATTAACAAATCATCTGATGATACAACATAAAATATTATAAGCCCAAATTTATAATATTATAAACGCCGGTACCTTGTTTAAACAATAATAACTTTATTGCTAGACATTATTTTTTAATTAAAAAAAAACTCATACTTCGCAAGATTATGTATTAATTGTGAGTAAATTATTGACCTCGTCGTTCCAATAATTTAATTAGAAATTAATATTGAAAATTGACCTGATTTTGGGCTCTAAGATTATGCAGACCCCTTAAATGTCACTTACAAACTAACGATTGTACATCTTCCGAAGTCCTTATGGTTTATGGGACTGATATATTGTTATTTCTTTTTTTTTCGCGCCCCTCTCCTTATTTTCCTCACATACATTCATTTCGTATTCTTACATGCATTTTTCTCTTTCGTAAATCTATATTCGTAGTACGTACTGTTTATCTTCTCGTAGAATCGTGAGAAAAGGGAAGTAGGACAGGATTAAGGGAGGAAGGGTTCTTATAGGTTCTTCTTCTTTTTTTTTATTCATATCACAGTCGAGCGAGAAATTATGTAGTGGGTCGATAATCGGCGTTAATGTTTTTCATGAATGTCGCGATATCCTTAAAACTTGGCCTCGTTGTCTCGTCTCTCTTCCAACAGGAGCACATTACTCGGTAAACCTCGTCCGGGCACATCGTTGGTTTTGGTAGTAAAACCTGAATCACAAAAAATGAATTTATATTTTCGGAAGTATTTTATTTGGGGCAAATTAAAAGACAAAAAATTATTTAATTAAACGTCACGAAGTAAAATCGACTGCTTCCATTTTTAATACCGGATAAGTAGCACAACTACTGAAGAAAAAAATGTATTTGTTCCAAATATTGGACAATTTTTTTTTAATCATCAAATTGTAGAAAAAATTTATTTAAAAAAATGCATTTTATTAATTTTTCTGTAAAAATGCATTTTTCATTTTTTAAATTAAAATGTATGATATATTTTTTATAAAAACTCGGTGCTTGTTGAAATTTTTGACAAAATTTTTAGATTACGATTGAAAAAGATGTTTTGCAAATTAGCAATTTTTCTATAGAAGAAAATATGCTGTCAAGAGTTAATTTCTTTCAGAATATTATAGGCATTAATGTGTAGATTTTATAAACGTTTTATCAAAAAATTTTATCGTCAGAAATGTTGAGTCTTGCTTAGAGTTGATTAAAGATTTTCGCAGAAGTTTGGGGCTGAAAATGTGACAACTTGAGGAAAACAGAAATGTGGATGTTTTCGAAACGCGTGGAAAATTTGTACCTGTAATTCTCCACCATAGTACATTACTTCGGCGTTCTGTATTACTTGCTCGTTGGAGAGATGTTGAAATGGTTTTTCACGGGCCAGACACATGACTTCCCATAGTGTTACGGCAAAGGACCAGACGCTACTGGCGCAGGTGTATCTGTCCTGAAAATTAAAAAACAATAAAACTTTAGTTTTTGATTCTATTTTTTTATTGAAAAAAAAATAAAACTTTAGTTTTTCATTCAATTGTTTAATATAAAAAAAAAATAATCCTTTTGCTTCCTCATAGAGGAAGCTTTGTTTTCGTGAAATTTTTTTTTTTTCGAGATTTTCATGTCAGTACACTCAGAATGGTTCAAAATGTCGAGAAAAGTGGTTTGTACCAAATGTCTGTATGTGTGTGTGTGTGTGTATGTGCAGATTTCCTTGTTTACACGATAACTGTCGCAATTTTCGATGAATGCGCTTCAAATGTGGTACGCACGTGAGCTATCATAGAATACTGTTTGGGATTGTAGTTGACGCGAATCGGTTCGAAAATTTAGATTTTACAGCATTTTGAAAATTTTGAAAAAATCGTCTTCACGCTATAACTTCCGTAAATTGAGAGATATCGGGCTGAAATTTTGTACACGAAAGGACTACCATCAAAACATAATGTGTACCTAAATTTGGCGAGAATCTATAGGGTGGTTATAATTTTATTGCTATTTCAATTTTAAAAAAAATGTCTTCAAAAACTTCATCTCCTGTAAATTCTGAGATATCCGGCTGTAATTTTCGACATAATTTCACGATTATTGATTGTAAATGATGAATTTAGTCAAAGGAACTAACGATATGTCGGTATTTCGATTTTGGTGAATAAAGAAAAAAAAAATGCCGTCAGGAAATTTTTTTTTTTTAAATGTTTTTCACAGATTTATTTTAAATTTTGTTCACATATGGACTATCATCGAAAAACATTTGAGTACAAATTTGGCGCAGATCTGTCGAGCCGTTCAAATTTTATGGCATTTTGAATTTTTCGAAAAATCTCATTCTCGTGCTGGCTCGTGCAAATTACGAGATACCGCATTTTTATTTTGTCCACATACGGACTACTATAGTACAAGGTTTTAGTACAAATTTGAGAAAAATCGGTTACACGGTTAAAATTCTTCGTAATTTAGAATTTTTTAAAAAATATCTAGAGCATACACTGTTAGAAAAGATTGGAAGTTTTTATCCATAAACTCATCATCGAAATTTAATATACAATTGTGTTATAAAATTCATGTACTTTTCTAGTAAAATTAAAGCAAATTATTAAAATTACAGTACTTTTACTGTAAAATTAAAGTAAATTAT